>JAMPIV010012368.1:0-325680 GCA_024509875.1 Oreohelix idahoensis
AAACGTCTGTGAGCCAATATTGGCATAAGTTGTGATTTTACATTTTGTATTTCTAACATGTGAACTAACATATATATTACCATGTGAATTTTCATGTGTGAAAATTGCAAGGAATGTATCAATCATTTGAGGCTGGCAACCTCAGTATCTAAAATGATGATTCAAGAACTACCACTGCACGGGATGGTGATTGCTTTATTGCTAGTCTCGTAAAGAGAACTAAAAGCATAAAGTAGTCCCGAGTTCCATAGGGAGGAAAAGATGAAAGAAATGATGTACATTCTAAGTATAATACTTACAGTTTCCAATAAGTGTAAATGTAAACGAAAACATATGCACTTTAAAATCTATGAAAGTTTCAAACCGTTCACATCAGTGTAAACATATTCAATGTATATTGTGAACACTTTTCAATCACTGGAAATGTAAATGTAAACATATTATGTCTGTACTATAAACATTTTCATTTAAATGTAACATGAAGCTAAAGCTATTCAATTTAAATGTAAAAGAAAGTTTTATCTGCCAAGAGTAATCTTGTGCAAAGGTAGACACCTTTGAAGCCCATATTAGATACTATTGAGTTTTGGCCACAGTTGGACAACTCCTGGAAAGCAGGGGAGGCAATACCGCCACAAGAATGTTGTACAGACGAGGGTAGTGGGGGAAAACGGTCATTACCACTATGACATACTAACACGCAGTTGGATTGGGATGGAAGTGCTAAAATAAATCACTTCTGATTGGAAATTTTATATATTAGACAGAAATAAAACTCGACTATAGTACTGGAAACCACGAGTCCTATGAACCTAGATACAAACTAACATTGGGATTATAATTAAAGTAATACCTCGACCACATAGAAGACGGTCTCTTAAATCCCGTAGCCCGACATTCGGGGTAAGTTGTAATGTATACATTTTATCATTTTATCATTTGTACATTAAACATGTGTAAATTGCTTGTGGGTGTACAGGTTTATCCGAGGCTAAAAACTCAGCAAAGGATTCATGACCCATCACTGCAGGGAGAAATGTATCACTTTCCAAAATGTGCACAAAATATCCCTTACCAGAGGCACGCTAAGTTAGGAGAAAATTGTGCAAAGGAAATTGATGTTTTGATTGAAGGAGAATTTACCAGAAGACTTACTTTATCTAAAGCTGAAGTTTTCAAGTTGAAGCTTGTTGAAGAATTACAACGCTGTCACACAGGTTTTTTGAGATTATTAATAACTGTCATAGTGGTGCGAGAATGATTGTTGAAATTATTTTTTAATACAATAAATAGACTGACAACAAATACTCTGTCAAGTAAGTAGAAACTACACATCAAACCCCAACTCCGACAACTGACTGCAGAGATTACAGTTATATAACTACGGGTATAAAAATAAAGCAGACAGTCCACCAACAAAGAAACAAAAGCGTAGAACAAGAGAGACAGTTTATCACTGACATATCAAATAAAACAACACAGTCAAACAATAAACAATACAAAGACAAAATTACTTATTGCTATTTTAGACACCATTTCAAATCATCATTGACAAAGTCATAAATCAGCTGGAGTTAAGGAAGACAACACTATCGGTAGACACAAGAGGAAACAAAAAACACACGTCGGTACACTATCAATAATAGATATTGAGGTAAAATCATTACACTTAAAAAATATAAATAAATAAGTATGTGGCTTGAATAAGCAGCAACAAACGAATAAACTTACGACATGACGACCAGACAGTCAACAAATGGTCATAGAAATATACCTTTTCATGGCTAATATATTGACCTGTCACAATGTTATAAACATGTACGTACACAATATACCCCACTTATAACCGAGAGATCACACCTCTTGTCAGGTTTTGACGGGATGTCGAATCTCGGAAATAAGTGAAAAAAAAATTTACCATGTGATACTTTAAGCAGCAGAGATAATAAAGCTACGGGAAGGCATCCTATTTACTTCCAAAGGGGAACAATTTAACAATTAACACAAGTCAAAATAAATAACACATTTTCATTATTTACTTAACTTTATCAATTCAATTTACAAAATTATAGAAGGCATAACGGATTAACTTTTTTTTATTAGTACATACTTTAAATTGTTAAAACGTTATTTTGTGTCTCATGTTTAGGGTAAAAAAACTTTCAATAATACGGAAATTGATGCACATGTTAAAGTAATGAACACTTATATGCTCTGTCACTTTCAATGATAATGAAATGAACCCAAGGTTGTTGCAGTCGCAGATGTGCACATCGAAATGTTTCATCGGCGCCAAATAGCGCACTTCGACAATCATTTAAACTCATTTTCTTACTTGGTCTGTCTTCTTCTACCCTGGAGGCCAGAGTGAATAAGCGTTATGGCGTCAGCCTCTAACTATAAAGGTACAGTATGTGTGCCTGTTACATGTATGTATTACATGTATGTCTGTTACTTATGTGTCTGTTACATGAATGTCTATTACACGTATTTCTGTAACACGTATGTTTGGTACACGTATAGCTGTTACACAAATGTCTGTTACTTTATTTTGAGATGTTTGGGTAGTGAAAATGTGAAATATCATTAGTGAAGCACTTGACACTTCTTGAATAATGTAACCAGACATATCTGATTCGTTTCTTGATGTTTCCTTGAATAACGTAACCAGACATATCTGATTCGTTTCTTGATGTTTGCTTGAATAATGTAACCAGACATATCTGATTCGTTTCTTGATGTTTGCTTGAATAATGTAACCAGACATATCTGATTCGTTTCTTGATGTTTGCTTGAATAATGTAACCAGACATATCTGATTCGTTTCTTGATGTTTGCTTGAATAATGTAACCAGACATATCTGATTCGTTTCTTGATGTTTGAAAAAATCAGATTTAAACATGGCCCCCGTGTAGTTCCCCCGGGAGGGGGGGGGGGGTGCACGAGGACACAGAGAAATAATTTGATTAACACAATCTCAGGAATATCGTTAGAAGCTACTAACATGAGGTTGTGTATGGTTGACAACATTATCATATAACACAATCTCAGGAATATTGTTAGAAGCTACTAACATGCGGTTGTGTATGGCAGACAACATTATCGTATAAAACAACCTCAGGAATATCTTTAGAAGCTACTATCATGAGGTTGTGTATTCATAACCCTCCACTCCCAAAGGAGCATAGGCCTTCAACAAACACATTCCAAGTCCTCCTGTCACGTGCCATCATCTTGTGGCCGTGGATCGCATTTGAAGGTTCGGACCACTGCCCTTTCAGTAGATAGTATGTTGTAAGGTAAATGTGACAAGCTTCCTTCTCTCAGACTGACAAAAATATTTTCTCATGCTCTCTGTTGATTCAAACGAATTTCACCTGAGTAATAGCAGTGAAGATGTCAAAGGTTGAACTTTATTAACAAGGTTAGCAGTCTTTCATAACAACAGCTTCTTCAGCAACAAAAGTATTCAATATTCAAAACTGCCATTATTCTATTCTTCTTACTACTTGCTTATTTCAGCTATCACAATGTCATTTAATTCTTCAGGTAGAAACTTCTTGTCTTTCTTCTGTACTGGTTGTTTATTTTAGGTTTCTTTTCATATGTCTCTTGGTATATCTCACTAAGAGAAAACTGGCCTTACCGCCAGGGCTGTCACTTTACCAAGATTTTCGTCTATTATTCTTCTCTGCTCAGACCTGGTCTGCTGAGCTACACATGTTACCGATATATAAAAGTGTTCAACGTACCTGGGTTTGTTCTCAAACGAAATACACTTTCTCTTGTTTCACAACTATCATGTCCTCAGAATAAAATACTATCACAATAAAATATACTGCCGTACACCAAATTTATGGTACATAATGTACTGAGCGTTTTCTATACACTCTATTTCTCACAGCATAATTCTTGCTAATCATCTAAGACTGGGTATGTTTTCTCACACATCTATTACGCTGAGCGCGTTTCTCAAGTCTAACTTTTACACTTGGGAGAAAACCCTTTTTCCTTCCTACGCCTAGCGCGTCTCAAACCCGACTGCCAAAATCCTGTTCTAACATTATTCGTTTTCCCTGAACTGTGTTCACACATCTCAACTTTTCACCTGCGTGCATACTTTTTTTTATTTGTGAGCCCAACTCACTAAAACCTGCAGGGGACATAACCTTACATTATCCCCCTTTGGATGTTTTACTTCAATAGCATTCCTTATTTTTTAACGCTTACAACAAATTCGTCATATGCTAATTTTCTAACCCATAACTGATAACATTCTAATTCTATTTAACATAAATTAAACATTTTTCCTACCAACCGAAATATGTAGAGTTTCCTCCCATATGACAAAGCCCAACTTTACTCATCTTATCTCCCTGCAACAATGACAAATAATCTGTAATTAAACTTATTTATATTTCTAAAACCATTTATCCACACTCTTTTCCTTTATCAAAACCAAAACACCTTTCCAAACCACCGTTCACACATCCCCCCCCCCCCCCCCTTAAAAAAAAATTATCTCGCAGATAAAATTTCCCAAAAAATCTCCACTCACTCTCTTCCTTCCCTCTTCTATTACGAACTCCGTCCCTCTCTTCATCAACATCTGTCCCAATGAGACCCGCCATTCTGTCTCCACTTCTAATCAACCTCACTCATCTCCCTGTCTACCATTTCCATTTCATAGTATACATTTTCCATCATGGAACTGTTTTCATATTATACATTTTACTGAATACAACTCTTTTCATGTTACAACTTGTACATAATGCAATTCCTTTCATATTACACCTTGTATATAATACAACTCATTTCATAAATACACCTTATCGTTTGCTCCTTTACTACTCTTACTAGACCTTTCTAACTTCATTAGTCATTTACCATCCCTTTTATCTCTACTCCCAAGTTTATTTTCCCGTCTAGGCGAATTATCTTGGAATTCCGCCTATCTCATTAACCGTTCTTCTTAGTTGCATATTTTTCCTCCTTGTGGCTTTTCTTTTTCTTACCATCCATGTCTATCGTCCATCCTAATCTCCGATCCAATTTTACTGTGTATCTTGCCTTCCTCTGGCCTATATGTGCCCATCTCCTCTTGTTCCCTGTATAAGATTTGGGAGGTTGGGGTTAACCGATCAGATGTTGTTCCCGGTTCTGCATGGATTTGTGCTCTAGTAACAATCTGTTCCCGCGCTAGTGTTGGTCTACCGCCGTCGCTATCTATGATCTCACTGGAAATAATATCTATTTCCTCGTCGCTCTTAGTCATTTGGACTACACAGTTGTCTCCTCTCGTAGTTACACCCCAGTCACTTACTTTAGGTGTTGTTTCCATCCTATGCATCCCTATCCGTTCCTGTGTTTTGTTGTGTTTCCTCTGTGTTTGTGTATTGTGAAGTGTGTAATTGGGAATCCGTATACATCCTTCCTTTACTTCTGTTTTCTTTCTCCTGTTGTTGTCCATTTGCTGTGATGTTCTCTTCATTTTATGTGGGAGTACTTGATCCTGCACATAACTATTGTCTGTCTGTGTTGACACATCTCTTATTTCTGACTGCGTAGCAATACCAATCATGTTCATCCGATTTGTTTCTATTTCCTTTTTTCTTCTCGCTTGAATACCGTTCGCCTGACTGTTCCATGGTCTATGCGTATTACTTTCTTTTGTTGTGACATTTTGATGGCCAAATCCTATTATCTTTCTCCACACTCCTAGCGGTTCTACCCTCATTTTCCAACCGTTCTGTGTTCTTATTTGGCACTTTTGTTGGTTACCAACATTGATGTTGTTTATTTCTATTGGCTTTCCTCTCCTGATTTCTCCAACCAAATTCCTCACATCTATTCTAGTTCTTCTCCTATTCAAACTATCCCAATGTCCTAACAGATTGTTGCTGTTTAAAGTCGAGAATGTCCTGTTACTATTATTACATGTTCTATTTCTGTATTTTTGACATGTTTGTTTTTGACGTTCTCCCTTGTCAAACCAATTCCTATGATGATGTACTCTTTCCTTGACATTTCCTCCTTTCCACCAATGACCATGTGATTGTCTACCACTGGATGTATTTTCATGAATATCTGTGTTCATCCGCAGTTGTGTTCCACCACCATCGATATACTGTTTGTTTCTTCCCTCGCCGTCACTTCTCCAACTCCTGTATCGTAGCTGTCTGTGTTGATGAGACCTTCTACTACTACCCTTTCTCACGTCGGCCTCTCTCAGTGAGTGGGTCTAGAGTTTACCTGAGTATAAGTATATGTGTGTCGGACTCTGTCACGAATGTTTGTGACGTCCGGGTTGTGTCTGTACTTATTTTGAGTATTGTTGTGACCAGTTAATTGAGCACAGTTACCGGACAAGGCGTCTGTGTGTCTAGTGCGTGTCGGATTACCAGTCTCAACTCTTCGTACTGAGTGCTGCGGCTGTAGTGACCTATAATTACACTCAAATTGTTTATGTCCTAACCTATTGCAAGCATAACACACGACTGGCTTGCGGTCTACCTGTCTTAATCTATAGGACGTTTCTGTTCCTCTCCCTCGTCTTGATATTCTTCTTTGTTGACAATGTCCTATCTCCATAGGTTCTTCTTGTGTTTCTTCGCATGGAACTATTCTACCAAGTCTGAGGTCCAATCTTCTTCTGAGGTTCTCTTCGGCTGCAGCAAGTGCAATGGCTTGTGACAAGTTTTGTGGGTCCTTCCTGAGGAGATGTAATTTAATTGGTCTACCATTCAACCCATCGACGAATATGCCCACTAACTGTTTTTCCACCTCTTGTTGGTTAATTTGTTGTCCCAAGAAAACTTCTTCAGCTAGGTTTAACAACCTGTCGCTGAACATTTGAATGGGTTCTCCTACTTGCTGTTGTATGCTCCTCAGCAAAGTCCAGGCGTATGATGCATCCGTAATTTGTGCAAATGTCCTTATTAGTTCTTTCCTAAACTCCTCCAATGTCTCATCTGGGACAGTGTCAAACCTGCGTTTTATGAAATCTACTACTAACCCACCTGAGGAAAGATATGCAACTTGCTTGTACTCACCTGGGTCCATATTGACCGAAGTGCAATATCTTTGTATCTCGAGCAACCATTTTCTACATAAAGTAGGATTCCCTGCATATGGTGTTATGCTGTTCCGGATATTCTGGAACTTACTTTCATTTCTAATGGCAGTCATAGCCTTGGCTACCTGTTCAAGAGCAGCCACATTGGGATCCAAACCCACCGTAAGTTGTTGTTGTTGTTGCATCTTGTCTTGACCTGTAAATGTTAATATTAATAGAAACACCTGTAAAAAAACAATATAAATCTCTTGGTTGCCCTGTAAGAGAATTATTAACCAGTATCTGTGTACAATACTTATAATTTTTATGAGTTACAAAACAATTATCAATCTAATTCTCATAATTTAACTGCCTACATTAATAATTAACTTAATTTGTTTCTAAATGTTTCAGTGCTAAATCATCTGTTTTTCTTGATTAGGATAAACACTTGCTCCTCCAGTATTTTAGAATTAATCAACACAATTTTTGTCTTATACGGCTGTATACTATTATTTTTGCGCGTTGGGCCTGTTGATCATTCAGATTGTTATCTCATGCATGTGCCTGTATTCTGACGGTTGTCGGGTGATATAGTGAACTTGACCTTCGTGATACTTTGGCTAGACTTCGTTGTTCTTGATGTCGCTTCAGTTTACTTGACTTCTATATTGTTTTGATTTGTTTCTTCAGCTCGCAGGATTCTTTTTGATTTGTATCTTCTTAATGAACTTGACCTTCTTTCTGTCTGTAGTCTTTTACATCTCTATCTTGCATAGGGCTGGTCAGGTGCACCAAAATAGTCTGTGACCGTTGTAGGGCTAGATACTAAAATACTTGATGCAACCGTACCTAATATGTGATGCCCAAACTGACATCTGAGGGGAGGCTGTCTTGATTTATAAAAGTTTCTTGAACTATCATAGTGTAGGGCTGGTCACGCGCACCATGAATTTATCGACGAGGATGGGATTTGAAGGTTCGGACCACTGCCCTTTCAGTAGATAGTATGTTGTAAGGTAAATGTGACAAACTTCCTTCTCTCAGACTGACTAAGATATTTTCTCATACTCTCTGTTGCTTCAAACGAATTTACCTTAGTAATAACAGTGAAGATGTCAAAGGTTGAACTTTATTAACAAGGTTAGCAGTCTTTCATAACAACAGCTTCTTCAGCAACAAAAGTATTCAATATTCAAAACTGCAATTTCTTGTCTTCTTATTACTTGCTTTCTTCAGCTATCCCAATATCCTATAATTCTTCAGGTAGAAACTTCTTGTCTCTCTTCTATACTGACTGTTTATTTTTTTTATGTTTTTCTTTTCATATGTCTCTTGGTATATCTCACTAAGAGAAAACTGGCCTTACCGCCAGGGCTGTCACTTTGCCAAGATTTTCATCTATTATTCTTCTCTGCTCAGACCTGGTCTGCTGAGCTACACATGTTACTGATATATAAAAGTGTTCAACGTACCTGGGTTTGTTCTCAAACGAAATACACTTTCTTTTCTTTCACATCTATCATGTCCTCAGAATAAAATACTATCACAATAAAATATACTGCCGTACACCAAATTTATGGTACATAATATACTGAGCGTTTTCTATACACTCTATTTCTCACAGCATAAATCTTGCTAATCATCTAAGACTGAGTATGTTTTCTCACACATCTATTACGCTGAGCGCGTTTCTCAAGTCTAACTTTAACACTTGGGAGAAAACCCTTTTTCCTTTATACGCCTAGCGCGTCTCAATATCAACTGCCTAATTCCCGTTCTAACATTATTCGTTCAATCCTCTCATGTATCATTAATCACTCTTTTCACGTGCGTACTTTTTCTGAGCACAACTCACTAACACAATATTCACGTGCATACTTTTTTAATTGTGAGCACAACTCACTAAAACCGGCAAGGGACTTAATACTAAGCTACCTACCTTTGCTAAAATATACACAAATCCATATTCTCCTCCTTAACTCTTATCACAAAATCTAAACATGCAAATTAGTTTTACCATAATTTGTAACTCATTCAAAATGCTTAACTCTAAACAACAACGTCCCCTTCCAAAACGTATTTCTAGATTTATCTCCCTTTGCAAAAACTACTACTACACTCATTTTACCCTATCAAAACCAAACCACCGTTCACATTACCATTGAGGTTGGAATAAGATAATTTATTATTTCAGGATACTGATCAAATATTATTAGACATAATGTCTACATTACATTACTTTATTGAGCAAGGGAAGTCCCTTGGCATGACTGGAGATAAATTAGAAGAATTTGTACTTGGCGAATATTACAAGGCTCAGGAGGCTGAAGAGAAATGGTTAAAAAGAGAATTTGAGGAGAGAATGCAAAAACAAAAGATGGAAAGAGAGGCTGAAAATAAAAGGTTAGACAGAGAAGCTGAGGAGAGAAAAGCGAAAATGGAACGTGAAGAAAAACTCTTAGCTTTGGAGCTGAAAAGAACGATAAATGAGCTTCAGGGTGAAAAGAAAGCTCTTACTGATGAGTTCCAGCACTTGAAATTTGAAAATGCTACATTGAAGGGTAAAGTAACGATGTTGATAGAGGATAATAAGAAATTCTATGACTCTTCTCTTAGTCAGAAGAAACAGTTAGAGGATGAAGTGATCTCATTAAAACAGTTGCCGAATAACCAGATGGAGCAGGTGAACGCTTCCACGCTTGCTTTAAAACTACTGTGGAAGATAATAGAAACATTAGCTCTTCCTCATGAGAATAAGTTAGGACAATCTCAACTGGAAAAAGAGAAAAGGGAGCTGGAAGATGAGATGAGCTCAATTAAAGATAGATATCCATGTAAGGAACAGGCTTTTATTAGAGAGCTAGAACAAGTCAAAAAGAACTATGAGAAGTTGAAGTCAGATTATGTAGATTTGGAGTTTGAAATGGAAAAACAGAAAGTAGAAATTGAGACACAGAAATTAGAGGCTGAAGAAAATATGAACTTGCATAAGGAGAAGATGTCGTCTATGGAGCTGAAAGAAATAAAGGTAGTGAATGAGAAGGATATGGTTGTTCCTGAAAAGATTGATGAACTTATGACTACTCATCATAGTGCTACGGAGGCACTCAAACTTGAACTGATTCAGGAGAGAGCTAAAGCTTTAGAAAATACGTCTCAGATGACAAAGTTGAGAATGGATCTCAGAGATAGCATTGCTAAAGAGAAGACTCTAACTTCTCAGTTACACGACATAAGGTTGGATTATAACAGGAAAGTTAATACCAACGAGAGAATATACAAAGCTGTTGCTAGAGAGAAAGCTATGGCAGAAGTAGAAGTTACAAAACTGCGTAAAAGTGTTGATGGTCTATTAGATAGTGTTTTGTGCAACAAGATATTATCTACTACCAAGGGGGATAGGTTTAAACATAAACCTGATGGTCAACATGTTGCTAATGCAAAGAGCCAGCCACATGCACTCAATGCTTTGAGTAACACTAAACAATATGTGAACAAATCTTTTCGTGGCAAATACAATTTCCCACGGAATAACGATACTGCCTCGAATAGGAATGATTCTTGGCGTCAGGTTAACAAAAGTAAATCAAGTTTGGATCACGGTGAGGACTTTGATAAATGTCATGACACGATTCCTCAAGAAAACCGTGCATCGACTTCTCAGAGTTCTGATAAACTTATAACAGCTGACAAAACTATTAGTACCCATCATACTCAGCCCAGTCAGTATGATGTACCTATTAATCCCATTGCCACAGGCAAAAATAAAAGCAATTTTGCTAGGAGAGATAATCGATATTGTGGACAGTACCAAAAACGTCCATCACGTAATGGTTCTTCTTCAAAGAACTGGAGGCAATTTAATGGTCCTCAACATTTTCGTCCCAGTGACTATATGAACTTTGATAGAGGTTACCAACCTTATAATAATTTTTGTCGGAGACAACAAAATCCATTGAAAAGATATTTTGATCAAAGAGAAAATAACAATCGTAACTATGCTAACTGGGATTCAAATCAGAGAAATAGCAATGATTTCAATAGAGATAATACTTGTGATAGACCGCGATATGACGGTAGATCTTCTTATTGATTTCGGGGTTTGTTATATACCCATGACAATAGCATACTATAACAGTATATGTTAACACATTTGTGTTCACCTTAGTGTTGTAATGTAGGTGATTTCTTTCTCTGTTACCATCTTTGGTATAACGGAGGAAGGTTTAGTTAGCACAATATAAGGGACGGAAGTTCCCAAAGCCACAGTTATAGTTTATAAAGAATGTTTGATTACTGTATATTAGAAAATCTTACGGTTATCATATATAATTATTTGTATTTTCTCAGCAGAATCATTACTAGTGCTGGGAGAATCTGTACATGTTGTTTTCCATGATGTATTACGATGTCCATACGTACCAGTCGGACGACACTGTAGATGCGCCCGCTTAGAATTTGATCTGGGACATCATTTATCTGCTATATTGTTCATATTGTAGAACATTATATTAAATCATATATTGCATGGTATTATAATGTACCTTTATTTGTTAAAGGGATTGTATCACTGTTTTTGATGATTTGTCCATTGCTAAACTTGGAAATAAGGTACTTGATGTAATATAATATGATATGTATGTAATTTTGGTTTGCATTGTAACTTTGCCAGCACTGTAGTGTACGTTGGTGGCACCTCCCTGGATATGTGTGTACTTAGAGAAATGCTTTCTCTAATGTGATGAGATATATTCTCACCTGACGTTCTATGCGTCGAGTTGGCCTCATATTAGGCTATATTTATTTGGGATACTTCTCATCTGCGCATCATTCGTGAGAATTTAGACTGTGTGCAATTTTTAATTTAATAGTTTCGTAATCAAAGGGGATTAATTCATGTTTTACTGGGATTGTAGTTGACAGTGGTGGTTGTCCCACGTCTGTTAACCCAGCGTCTAATTTTAGAACCGTTGCCAGCTTTTCCTGACATGTTCACCCACCTGAGTTTAGCTCAAGGAAATAGCGTCACGACGCATGGGCAAAGAATCTGGCGCGGATTAAGACATCCTGTGTTAAGGAGTCGAGCTGTAGTCTTTGAAAGGGTCAAAACGATATTGGGGAAGTCCTCTGTGTGTGTTCGACCAAGATGGTTTAAGATTGTTCCCAATATTATATTCTGAAGCGCCTAGGAGGCGAGTGAGCGGGGTGATATTTATTCTGTGGGACATTAAGGTAATTTACCCTTAAAACAGTTTCCTTTTTGCCAGAATGATATATGACTTTTTTGTAGCCAGCTAGCGACTTTTCCCTGAGCGGGAAAGAGTCCACCTAAGTATACTTGAGAGGAGGCTAACGAAGTATTCAAATATTATATGCACTGTGTTGGTGTATGCCCAAAGAACTTTACAGGTGCTGTATCCCGCTATCTGCGGTGATGCCATTTAAACAGGTTTGACTCACCCTGTTTGTTATAGAATTATCACAGAGGCCATCATATCTATAAGCCCGTCATATTGCGCGGCCTGCTGTAGACCCATATATATATATATATATATCTGACTTACTGATGTCAGAAAGGAGTTATGTAAACTCACATATTTGCTGTATTTTGCTGTAGCTGACGAAGGTGGAATTGTACGAGATCAGCTTTATTATATACATGCACATCTTGCTGATGAACTGTATTCATACATGCTTTGTCCTGAATTGCCAATGACTATTTTATGTTGATGTCGGCGTACCTGTTGTTGTGATGTATTAAAGTCAATCAAACGTCAGAGGTGTTCCAAGAACTATGTGACTTACTGCATGTAATTACTACGACAAGTGTGATGTCATTTAGATGCATTGTCTTCCACGAACTTTCATACACGCATTCGCATTCATTGAAGTCTACTCATACTCTATATTATACAACACCTCAACACTTTCAAGTCATCCAAACGAATGCCAGCATTGTTGCGGCCAACCAGGGCCTATATATAATTATGTCATCCGGAGTGGCGCTGAATCGTTTCCAACATTGATACTGGACATTCGAAAACATTCAACTTTACATTTAATGTGGCCAAACTGAGCCTGTCCTATTTGTGTCACGGACACCTGTTACGCTTGGACGAACACAGACTATTTCCTGACTGTTTACATTCATGGTATTCAGTATGAACCTTCTTCTACGTAAAATACCTCGTTACATTTAGCTAACGCCAAAAATGACTATCAAAGAAGAATGTGTGATAACGACAACAAAATAGGTGTCCCACGTGGATTCTGTGTTTCTAAAATACGCTTACATGATATTAAAGAATAATACTTAACAAAAATGACAAAAAAAAAAAAAAAAAAACCTACGTTAAAATGTAGAGGAAATGTGCACATCAGTTGTTATTTATAGTTGTACTTAGTTCAACGTATTGTAGCAGTTCCGATGTCCCATCCAATCTGACCAGATGTGTGATCTTTCGCTTATAATGGGCGTATTTTTTCTAATTGCTATTACGTCTTGCCCGCTAGACTGTTATCCTCAGTCGTTTTTTTTATATTTTTATATTTATTTGTTAGCATTGTTGTCAGCCCTGAGAAGGGCTAGTCGTGTAAAGGACCGTGAGCTGGTTGCCTATAGTCGTCACGTCGTGCGTTTAATCTACCATAGCTACATATGTATACCTCAGTCAGAATTATTCTGGAATAGTGTGATGACTACGTTATATGTCTAGGGTATGTGTATGATGAAGTGTAAGTCATAACAACAACAGACAGATAAACAATTTAATTTATTCCACCACACTTGACAACACTGTGACACTCACATACATATAACACTCTATGAGAAATATCTTAAAGGAGTCACTGATAACTTTTCAAATAACAATATGTATTCAGTGCTGTCATGAATGTATATGTGTCCTGATTCAAATACAAAGGGAACCAGGAATCACAATCAATTTTAATTACAAGTTATATGTACAGAATTTCTCAATATGAATCTTGTAGTGACATATATTTTTAATAGTATCCTATGTGTGTCAGTTGTGTAGTAGTAATATGAGGTAATACTGGTTTTGTTTTGTTCAAGCTCTGTTGGTATTTGTCATCATGACTTCAATAGTTTGTCTTTATTGGAACTAGTATTGGAGATGTTCTCAGTTCCTATATTAAAACAATTAAATTCCCCTCTTAATGTTATTTTTACAAGGTCATTTTAAGATGGGGTACATAATGTTGAGCTCCATGGGCACACTCTTATCTTTCGTGATGACTGCAGTAAAGGCCTCCTCTGCTCGATTACTTTAATGAGTTCTGGAGCCACCCCACTGGTTGCTATATGGACCAAGGAGTATGCTGTCCACCTCTGGCTTCAGCAAAGCTCTGACCAGGTGCTGCTCAATAACTTTAAGACCACGGTCCCTGAAACAAGAAGGATGTACCTTCTACGTCATAACTAATTTATACTCTCTTTCTACACTGAGCACAATACATCACAAACATTGAGTTCAGAGCGTTAGGCCAACTGTCAGCTTCATCTGAAATACTTTATACCAGTATTTCCCTCCCTAATGGTTACTACGCCTCTGCAATTCCAGCATTATTTCTTTCTAGTCAATCATCTAGGTGTCAGTGTACTGTTTGGCCATTCCATGCAGTTTTACTTTCCTCCGACACCTTCTGTTCAGGCTGGAGCATTATAGGCTTTACATCATGTTTGCTACTGAACTACACATATATACAGACATAAATTATCAATTTACATTCAATTTTCATTAAAAGATATTGAATATTTCAAGCTTACCACAATTCATAGAATAATAATAAACAGTTTCGTTGACTGGCAATGAATATAGCACAACTCCGATCTGCCGATGTCCCAGGCTTTATTTTATAAAAAATATACACTGGTGCTCAACGCACTGCTTCTTAGTAGGTTTATTACAAGATGTGGCAATGAACAGACGCTCTGAATCGAGTATATTCGCAGCTCTACCCAATGAAACCATGTCTACACATCTTTTCAAAAAAAAGTACTCCTTTTTCACGTTTCCCCTGACAACACAAGATAGTATTTATAGCCCGACCAATCGTGTTTAGTCTTATATTTGTTGCGCTCCAATCAATTTGGAGTTAACATGGTAGGCTATTTCCGTAACGTAAGGTTTTTTCAAACACGTTATAAAAAAATTTTATGAGCAGAAATGATTTCATGCTGTCAGGCACCCCCACTATTTTATTTTGGTTATAATTTGGTAATTCCTAGACTATTTGCGTAACGTTTTACATATTCTTTGTCAGCAAGCCCTAAGGAACCCAAATATACAAATTTAAAAGAGCTAAGTGGCTGCGTTCAAAATATGTAATTTCTTCTACCTCCTGTTTCGAAGATGTGCTGTCTGGGTACTGTAATGTTTTCAAACGTAAACCCATCTAATGTCATCTTTTCTAATAAGCGTTTTCCAGGTTTTTTTTAAAACCTACCTCTGGGCAGGTCAGTGTTTTTATCACTGTCCGTCTGAAAAAAAGTTAGTGCCTGTGGCCTTACACGCGTGATGGCAGCAATTGTGTATCGCGCGACGCGTGTTTAGTATTGCATGTGGCCTTGTTTTCATTCGCCCCTCTCTCGCTCCTGCTTTATCTGTCTTTTAGTTACGCCGTGTATAAAATGGAATGAATGAAATATTAAATCTAGGTCATTGATCAGCTTGCGTATCTCAAGTTTTTTCCAAGAAATACAGTACACGTTTCATTGAAGAAAGCGGGTAATAATACAGTAGGCTTTTACTATCAACGTGAAAGCGTTACAATTTGCAGACGAAGCAGAAAACAAGGGGGATTTCGAGTACAGTCATTGTGACAGCACTGTTCTTTTACCATTGCTCTTTTCTTTATTAAATGTATTTGTTAGGCTTTATATTTACTTGATAATTTATATATGTGGATTAGAATATTCCACGACATCTCCCCTCTTAAAACAGACATTATATGTCAGTCCTTTATTCTATATACACATAGAGAAATTTATTATTATTTCTGGGGTTTACGGTGATTCTCATCACACGGATGGCGGCTTAAAAAATCCGCTCCCAAATTTGTTTTTCCAGATATATACTCAATGCTAAAATTATATGGAGCCAAAAGTAAAGACCATCGGAGTAACCTAGAGTTCTCATGCCTAGCCTGTGCTAGAAACGATAAAGGTTTGTGGTCCGTTTGCAACTTAAATGCCTTCCCATACAGATAAATATTGAATTTCTTTATTGCCCATATTACTGCAAGACATTCTTTTTCGCTAGTTGAGTAGTTGATTTCAGCTTTATTCAACTTTCTGCTAGCATATGCCACTGGGCTTAATTCCCCATCCAATGCATCTGATTTCTGTAGTAGAGTTGCACCTAACCCAATATTACTGGCATCCGTCCTTACTATGAATTCTTGACTTAAGTCAGGTAATTTCAAAATAGGTTTACTTGTGAGCTTTTCCTTCAATTCTTGGTAAGCCATTTCACATTGTGGTGTCCATGTAATGCGATCTGGATGTCCTTTACGTGTCAAATCAGTTAACGGTGCACATATGGAATTAAAGTTTTTGATATACTTCTGGTAGAAACCACATAATGAGACAAAGGATCTCACGTCCTTCTTGGTTTGTGGTCTCGGGGCTTTCTGTAGTTTCTCTAAATTCTTTGGGTCAGGGGTCATGTTTCCCTGATAAACTGTGTGTCCCAAAAATTCCAATTCTTTACATCCAACGCAACATTTGGTTGGTCGGGCTGTTAAATTTGCCTCCCTAAGTCGATTAAACAGCATGTTCAGAGAGTCAATGTGTTCCTCAAATGTTTCTGTTGCTATAAGGATATCATCCATAAAAATTGTTATACATGGATTATTCAGAGGGTCCAATAATTTTCTCATCATTCTAGAGAAGACACTAGGCGCATTCTTCAATCCAAATGGCAATCTATTAAACTCATAGTGTCCTTCTGAGGTACTAAAAGCTAGGTATGGTCTAACCTCAGGCTTTACTGGAATCTGATAGTATCCTTTACTCAGATCCACTTTTGAGAAATATTTAGCTTTTTTTAGTCTGGCAAACAGCTGATTTGTATCCGGCAATGGATCCACCTGTCCTTCTGTAATAGCATTCAGTCTCCTGTAATCTATACAGAGTCTATGTTCTCCAGAGGGCTTCCTTAAGAGTACAACACCGGAACTATACGAAGATTCACTGTGCGAAATAATTCCTTCCTTCAACAGATAGTCTATCTCTTCCTTCAAAGCTTTCTCCTTAGCAAACGGAATCGAATATGGTTTCATACAGACAGGTGTGGGGTCTATCAGTTTCATATCATATTCCAATAAGTTTGTATGCCCTGGTCGGTCTGTTAACACCTCTGTGTGATTATCTAGAACCTGTTGCACTCTCTCTTTCTGAGTTTTCGTTAAAATGTGTACTGATTTTCACCTGTGCCGCTGTCTCACAGGGGTGTAATGGATATTCAAATGATGAAAGTGGTTCCTTTTTCATCTCCATGGCGATGGACAAGGTCAACAAGTGTGTCTCTTCCTGATGTTCTCTTTCCAAATATTTCTTCAGGAGATTCACATGATAGATTTTTTCTTTCTTCTTCTTATCTATCTTATAATTTGTTCTAGACACCTTCTCTAAAACTGTATATGGACCCTGCCATCCAATTTGTAACTTATTCTGACTCCCGGGCAAGAAGAAGCAGTACCTCTCCCCACAGCCAAATCTCTGTCTTTCGCCTTCCTGTTATAATAGGCAGCATGTTTCTTCCTGGCTTGTTTCAAATTTTCATTGGCAAGTTTCCAGCCAGTTTTTAAACGAGTGGTCAGCTCATTCACATATTGGTATGAAGATGTAATGTATTCCTCTGCCTTTTCATCAGTCCACGTTCTTAACAAAGCTTCGAGTGGACCTTTTATTGGCCTTCCAAACAATAATGTTGCCGGGGCCATACCGGTTGAACTATGGGGTACCTCCCGATAAGCAAAGAGGGCGGCGTGCAGGTACTGGTCCCATGTATCTGGTTTTTCGTGTGCCAACTTTCTCAGGATCGACATCAACGTGCCGTTAAATCTTTCTACTTGGCCGTTCCCTTGGGGATGATACACACTACAATGGAAGTGTTTGGCCTGGAAGATCCTGAAAACTTCTTCAGTTAGTTTCCCCTTGAACTGAGAGCCATTATCAGTCAAGATTTGATTGGGAAAGCCTAACCTTGTGAAAATTGTGAGCAATGCCTCTGCCACATGTTTAGAATCAATCGATGACAGGGCTACTGCCTCTCCCCACATAGAACAAGTGTCCACCAGAGTCAGAATGTAGCTGTTCTTTCTCTTGGTTCGGGTGAGAGGTCCCACAAGATCCACGGCAACTCTCTCAAAGGGTGTTCCCACTATGGGCATTTCCCCCAGAGTTGCTGGTGCAGTCCAATGTTTAGGTGCTACTCGTTGGCACTCTGGACAGGATTTTACATATCGTTTGATATCTTCAGTTATTCCTGGCCAGAAATAGTGACAAGCTATTCGCTGTCCTGTTGCGCTGATTCCCATATGACCACTGAGGGAATCGCATGCCCTAGTTCCAACACTTTAGTCCTATATGAAGTGGGAAGGACCAGCTGTCCGTGACCATTGGATTCAGATCCAGCCTTCCTATATATCAGTTTGTTCTTCATATAAAACTCTCCCTTGCCTGGAGGTGTATGAGATTTGGGCAACTTCTTGAAACATGGCTTGAGTGTTTTGTCCTCAGCCTGTGCCTTCCTCATCTCATCTGGGTGAGTATTTATTGGATTATCCTCCTCCTTTTTAGACTGTGATGTTGCCAATATCACAGGTCTCTTGGGATTCCCCAAGAAGACATATCTACACCCCAATATCAGAGGGTAGATTGGCTCATTTATCACTGCTGCTTTTATGATTCCTTCCACATATCGCGTTTTCACTTTTATTCGGGCGACGGGAAGTGTCATGGTAGCTACATCCTTGGTTGCAGTTTGAATCTCCACTGTTTCTGTGGTGTATTGATCGGCCTGCACCAGGTGAGAACTCACAACGGAATCGTAATCTAAACCGGTATCATATAAACACCTTATAGTGACACCATTACAGATGACATCTTCACACACTGGGGGATGGTATGGTTCCTGTAGTTCTTCAGGTTTGACCTTCTTTTCCTTTTTCCCCGATGTCATAGCAGCACAATGAGGAGGTTTCCTTCTACAATGGTCAGTGTCATGATTGTTCATCTTACAATTTTACACCACCTTTTTCCTTGGTTGAAAGATTTTCTTTCATCATATTTCCTTTCATCGAATTGTGGGGTTTTATTTTTATTTTCATACCGTGGCCTATCAAACTGATGCTTACCTTTGTTTTGATCCCTATGATCAAATTTATTAAAGTTCTGTGGTGCCCTAAAGTTATCCACTTGTTTCTTTTTATTACCTGTTACCTCTGCTTGAGCTGCTTGATACCTTTCAGCAACATTTAGCAACTCACCCAGCCTCTCTGCACCTTGTTCCATGAGAAACTTTCTCAGGTCTGGAGCCATGGACTCTCTTAATTGCTCTATAAGGACCATTTCCTTAAGATCTTGGGTTTTCCCCAGAGAAGTCCATTTCTCCAAGTATGTCTCTATTCGTGCAGAGAACTGGTGATAGGTTTCACCTGACAGTAGTTTAGCATTCCTAAATTTTTTCCTATAAAATTCTGCATTCTTTTCATATCTTAACAAAAGAGCCTGCTTTAGCATGTCATAATTTTCCTGATCACTTCTGCTCATTTTTGCAAAAACTTCATAAGCTGCCCCACGAAGTCCCTGAGATAACTTTAAGCTCCACCTTTCTCTCTCTAACCCATATGTGGTAGCTAATAGTTCATACCTATTTAGTTAGCTCTCTATATCATCGTCTTTCTCAACAAAATTATCTAAATGAAAATTCATAGCTGAGGTTGAGGCTCCTTGGCTAGCAGTGGCATCAGAGGCAAAGGGACTGGCACCATTTTCAGGAGCATGGCCTTGAAACTCAAACTCCCTTAGTCGTAACTCATGTTCCCTTTGTAATCTCTTCTCCTCCTTTTCTGCTTCCCTCTCTGCAGTAAATCTCTTCTCTTCCCTGTCTGCAGCTAATTTCTTCTCTTCCCTTTCTGCAGCCTGTCTTCTTTCCTCGGCTTCCAATGCCTTAGCCTCTTTGTCAGCCTCAATCTGCAACCTCTTAGCCTCAGCCTCAATCTGCAACCTCTTAATTTCCTTTTCAGCTTCTAACTTTCTTTCGGCTTCAAACCTTCTTTCTTCGCGTTCAATAAATTTGTCACATTCAGTAGTGACATAGGCAACCATAACTTGCCCATCTAATCCTAACTCTTTTGCAGTCTGAACAGCAGCAGATCGAAATTTGGCTAGGTCCGCCATTGTCTATCAGGTAAGTTTATACAATGTCTAACTAACAATTCAATCTCTAAATATATATCTAATGGACAACACAGGCACCGAGAGCTCAACCTTATTTAATTCCACCCAAGGATACCTTTTAATTCTTATTATTCCCTGAAGTGAATTACCCCCAATATTTGTAATAGGTAAAGATTCAAAATCCCAAGAGCGAGACCCCAATATATGTGGTGAAGTGGGATGTTATAAATATTTATAGGGGACTTAGTGTACTGACTGAGATCAGCTGTGGAGGTATCTATATCTAATAAGAGTAGTGTATTATATGTAAACTTACTTGCTCCCACATATGTATACCTCAGTCAGAATTATTCTGGAATAGTGTGATGACTACGTTATATGTCTAGGGTATGTGTATGATGAAGTGTAAGTCATAACAACAACAGACAGATAAACAATTTAAATTATTCCACCACACTTGACAACACTGTGACACTCACATACATATAACACTCTATGAGAATATCTTAAAGGAGTCACTGATAACTTTTCAAATAACAATATGTATTCAGTGCTGTCATGAATGTATATGTGTCCTGATTCAAATACAAAGGGAACCAGGAATCACAATCAATTTTAATTACAAGTTATATGTACAGAATTTCTCAATATGAATCTTGTAGTGACATATATTAAAACAATTAAATTCCCCTCTTAATGTTATTTTTACAAGGTCATTTTAAGATGGGGTACATAATGTTGAGCTCCATGGGCACACTCTCTTATCTTTCGTGATGACTGCAGTAAAGGCCTCCTCTGCTCGATTACTTTAATGAGTTCTGGAGCCACCCCACTGGTTGCTATATGGACCAAGGAGTATGCTGTCCACCTCTGGCTTCAGCAAAGCTCTGACCAGGTGCTGCTCAATAACTTTAAGACCACGGTCCCTGAAACAAGAAGGATGTACCTTCTACGTCATAACTAATTTATACTCTCTTTCTACACTGAGCACAATACATCACAAACATTGAGTTCAGAGCGTTAGGCCAACTGTCAGCTTCATCTGAAATACTTTATACCAGTATTTCCCTCCCTAATGGTTACTACGCCTCTGCAATTCCAGCATTATTTCTTTCTAGTCAATCATCTAGGTGTCAGTGTACTGTTTGGCCATTCCATGCAGTTTTACTTTCCTCCGACACCTTCTATTCAGGCTGGAGCATTATAGGCTTTACATCATGTTTGCTACTGACTACACATATATACAGACATAAATTATCAATTTACATTCAATTTTCATTAAAAGATATTGAATATTTCAAGCTTACCACAATTCATAGAATAATAAACAGTTTCGTTGACTGGCAATGAATATAGCACAACTCCGATCTGCCGATGTCCCAGGCTTTATTTTATAAAAAATATACACTGGTGCTCAACGCACTGCTTCTTAGTAGGTTTATTACAAGATGTGGCAATGAACAAACGCTCTGAATCGAGTATATTCGCAGCTCTACCCAATGAAACCATGTCTACACATCTTTTCAAAAAAGTACTCCTTTTTCACGTTTCCCCTGACAACAAAAGATAGTATTTATAGCCCGACCAATCGTGTTTAGTTTTATATTTGTTGCGCTCCAATCAATTTGGAGTTAACATGGTAGGCTATTTCCGTAACGTAAGGTTTTTTCAAAGACGTTATAAAAAAATTTTATGAGCAGAAATGATTTCATGCTGTCAGGCACCCCCACTATTTTATTTTGGTTATAATTTGGTAATTCCTAGACTATTTGCGTAACGTTTTACATATTCTTTGTCAGCAAGCCCTAAGGAACCCAAATATACAAATTTAAAAGAGCTAAGTGGCTGCGTTCAAAATATGCAATTTCTTCTACCTCCTGTTTCGAAGATGTGCTGTCTGGGTACTGTAATGTTTTCAAACGTAAACCCATCTAATGTCATCTTTTCTAATAAGCGTTTTCCAGGTTTTTTTAAAACCTAACTCTGGGAAGGTTAGTGTTTTTATCACTGTCCGTCTGAAAAAAAGTTAGTGCATGTGGCCTTACACGCGTGATGGCAGCAATTGTGTATCGCGCGACGCGTGTTTAGTGTTGCATGTGTCCTTGCTTTCATTCGCCCCTCTCTCTCTCCTGCTTTATCTGTCTTTTTAGTTACGCCGTGTATAAAATGGAATGAATGAGATATTAAATTTAGGTCATTGATCAGCGTGCGTATCTCAAGTCTAGTACACGTTTCATTGAAGAAAGCGGGTAATAATATAGTAGGCTTTTACTATCAACGTGAAAGCGTTACAATTTGCAGACGAAGCAGAAAAAAGGGGGATTTCGAGTACAGTCATTGTGACAGCACTGTTATTTTACCATTGCTCTTTTCTTTATTAAATGTATTTGTTAGGCTTCATATTTACCTGATAATTTATAATGTGGATTAGAATATTCCACGACATTAATACAGATTCGACGGCAGCTCTGAAAAAGACACGTCCTTAAAAGGTCAACTAGCAGAAATTTAGATGTGTGTGTTTTTGGTTGGTTCAGTCTGTGTGTGTTTACCGCTTGTGTCCGCTGATAGTGTCATTTTCCTTAGCTCCAGCTGATTTATGACTTTGTTGATGATGATTGGTCGTAGGACCTCTACAACTGTAATGAGTTATTCGTTCATTACATTCTTCCATTGTCCTGTTTTATTTGATGTGTCAGTGATGATCTGTCTCTCTTGCTTTACGCTTTTGTTTCGTTGGTGGATGACTGAGTGCTTTCTTTTCCTGCCTATATTTATATAACTGTCAGGTGTGTAGTCAGTTGTCAGAGTTGAGTTTTGATGTGTAGTTCCTGTTTACTTGACTGTGTCTTTGTTGTCAATCTATTTCTTGCCTTAATTTTAGAATCTTTCGGCCGAATACCATCACCAACGAAGACCTGATTTCTCGGAGCAACCAAGAGGACATGCACACCATTATAGCTGGTAGACATTGGTGTTGAGTTGGCCACGTCCTCAGAAGAAACCCTGATGCCATCACAAGAACAGCTATGCTATGGACCCCTGAAGGAAAACAAAAGAGGGGCCAACCAAAAAGAACTTGGCGGAGAACTATGGGGCCTAGATGCAAATAATGAACCAGAGCTGGTGCACTGCACAAATGATGGCAATTGACAGAGCAAAAAAGAAGAAGTTAGTTGCTGCCCTACAAGTCCCCATATTTCTAGGTGGCCACAGTGATTATGTGTAGTGTAGCGAAATATGTGAGATAATTGCTAAATTCAGTAAGATTTTGCTCCTATAATAATAATTAAACCCGCCCGGTTGTGTATGCCTCTCTTCGTCTTCTACGCCAGTAGAGCGCTGAATTTTGTGCAGTGGTAAGGCTTAGAAAATGATCCTGCCGTAAAAATCTAACGCGGTTTCCTAGGTTCGTCCTTGAGACTAACAATTAACGTTTTGACCGATCTGCGGCACGAAAACTGCTGCTCTGAATTAACGTAGTATTTTAACTTTAACGCCATAATTGTAGCAATCCGGACAATTTCCCGATCTGCGGCACGAAACTGCAAAAAGGATTTACGCAAAGATTATCGCCGCCTTGCATAACCCCTCCTCGCTCGACACGCCGTTCCATGCATATATCCACTCGGTTGGGGACGCCAGAAGGTATATACACACACACAATCAGTTCATATTTCATGCCAAGTAGTGTATTTCTGACGTAACCCAAACACGTTGTTTTATTTTGAATAAAAATGCTAGAGGAGAGGGGGAAGATGGCCGACTTGTGAAAAAGTTATAATTGACGATTAACAGTGACAACACTGAAAATCTAAACGACAATGAATATTGCCATAAAAATCATATGTAAGGATAGCTTAGTGTCTCTTAAGCAATAATATGTTTTAATATACATAATAGTCCAATTAATAACCCAAATATGGAAACAATACTATATATCTATGAACGATAAGACGGACGGACTGTTGTTTTTGCTCATTCTAATTTTAACATTTTTTGGGGACGCAAGTTTAAAAAAGAGGCATAAGAGTGATTCCAATCCGATTGGTTGATATAGGAGGATAGGAAGGAGGTTATTGGTTAGGCAAAAACCTAAATATATTTTACAGACTCACTCCTAATATGTTTGGAGTTTTGTTTTTTTAAATTTGAATTGAATAGCTAGACCCTCGCTGTGATTGGGCCGGTCTAGTGATATTGGAAAAAAGCTTTCAAAGACTGGTTGCCATTTGACACAAAATTGTTAATCTGCAAGCTGCGTTGAGAACAGTAGTGCTAAGAAGGAAAAACCTTGGCAGTCTGAACAGGGGCAAAGCTAAACTTAAAGATATATTAATGCTGATGCCAGTCAACGTATGTTTGTGATATTTTCATTGAATTGTGGTAAGAACGAATTTATTAACCTTGTTATAACAAAAATTTGGTGTATGAGATACTGCTTTATTGGGAATGTTTTGCGACTAAGTACATGGGTCCCTAGCAGACATATGCAGGGCCTGTGGTGTTGCTTACACGCAGTAAAACTGACATGAATTGTTTAACTTAATATGATTTCCACAGTTTCCAATGGGAAAGCTAACCCACATTATTCTATGGGAGAGAATCATTGTTGCAGTATCAGAGGCGTTGTAGCCAGTAGGAAAAAGATTAGGAGCACTGGTATGAGTTGTGATCTCAGATGGAAATTGTTGAAATGGGGTGGTCAGAGAGATCTGACCCTTTTTCTTTTATTGAATTATATCATGTATTACTTGTGGAATGATATTGTAGATGTGTTATAATGAATCATAACATTGTTTCAGGGTTTTTCTTCTGGTACTAAAGTTAGTACCAGAACCCTGGTGACTGTATCTTCATGAGAGAAAGAGAGAATTTTGCTGATACCCGCTGTCTATCACAATACACCAGGGACTGTGTCAGATTGGTCATTAAAGAGAATTTTGCTGATACACGCTGTCTATCACGAATCAACTCTTGAAATACAAGAGAGTGGCAGCATTGTACTACAAACAACATAAAGAAAAGTGCCTAGTGTTGGCACTCAATAGTTCATCCAACTACTGTACTAACGAAACATAAAATAATAGACTGATTGTAGCGGGAGGTTATTTAAAATCATGTATTTATGTAAGAGTATGCCAGTAAAGAGTTCTGGTCTTACAAATAACACACCAGCACTGGTGTATGGATATCATAGAAATAGTCAGACTGTGAAAACCCTGGTCAGTTGGTAAGAAGTTGTACCAGGATTTAAGCTGTCTCCTCCCTGTGACTAATCTTATGATTACTTAATGTCTAGGGGATAATTAAGATGAACATTCACTGAAACCACAAATATAAGAAGTGAATAATTCCTCAGGCACAGTTAAAATATTTTAATATTTACACTAATATTCTATTTCTGCTAGTTGGAAAAGAGCATTAATATATATATATATAAAATTAATTCACACAATTACTATTATTGTCTATTTAGACTTCAAGATCTTACTTAATTAGTCGTTCCCCTTCTACCGTGAGGTGTAGAGGTTTGGAAGAGAGAGCGCCAGACTATCCTATCGGCTGTCTTCCTCCTGGCCTGGTTCCATTCTAGTCCTCGATCCTTCAAAGATTGTCTAATGTTGTCCTCCCAGCGGACTCTGGGTCGTCCTCGGGGTCTGGATCCTTGGTTCTTTGTTTCCCATGCTTGTCGTGGTATCCGATCTTCTCCCATTCTGCAGACATGGCCAAACCATCTTAATTGGGACTGTTCTACTTGGGTCTGCAGGGGGCAGGATTTAAGGCCTTGACGTATCGTCTGGTTGCGTACCATGTCTCTTCTTGTTACTTCAACCACCTTCCTCAGATACCTCATTTCTGAGGTTTGGATCTGGCTTTTATGGGTTGTAGTCATTGCCCATGACTCGCATCCGTATGTCAAGACTGGGACATAGGTGGAGCGGTATACAGCCATCTTCATTTTCTTACCAACCTCTCTCTTGCTGAGAAATCCTCGATTAATGGCCTGAAAAAGTCTCCCAGCTGCTGCTTTTCGAGTGGCCAACTCTTCTTTGATGCCTCCCTTTCGGTCTATAATAGCTCCGAGGTATTTAAAGTGGTCGACCTGCTCCAAGACCTGTTCTCCCAGCTTAATCTGATGTTTTCTTTCTTCTCGTGATATCACCATGGATTTTGTTTTAGAGATGCTTATGACCATCCCTCTCTTCTCCAGCTCTTCCTTCCAGACTTGCAGGTTGGATTGGAGATGTGCCTCTGATTTTAGACTTCAAGATCTTGAATAACAAAGTTACTGAAATCTGCAATCACTATATCACTGTTCTTTGTACTTTGAATTTACCAATAACTGTCATCAATTGACTGAGTTTCTTTATGGTTTACTACTGTTTTCAACTATTTGCTGTTTTTCATATATGTTGGTGGTCAGTGTCCTAAGTGACACTTATCTGTGACTCTTGATCCTGCTGACACGGACTGTCCGTTGCATATATCAGTATTGGTAGACCCAGCACTAGGGATGCCAATGACCAGTTGAAGTTCACTCTTTGGGGTCCTGCACGTTTGTGGGATTGCCTCTAATGAACAACACAGGCTTCTGATACTTGACAGTCTGGTTTGAGTTATTTCATGGAACCCTCAGACCTCAGATACTGGACTGAAAAATGTTTCTGCCGATCCGCTCACAATTCATATTGCATATGGGTAGTGGCGAAACTCTGCCTCCAGTCTGTCTCAAACCTTTTTCGTTGTGTCCCTTCCAGTTTACCGATACGATATTTATAAGCCTATGGCGGCCGTATCGGAGAGCACTGACGTCACAGCTTAAGACTCTGCTTAAATCCCTGGGCGAAACAGCGATTTTCTCCGATCTGTGCGTTGACTGAAACTTCTCCTTTCTCATCCTCGGCTTACATAGTATCCATACTGTTCCATCTTATTTGGTTTTATACAGCCGATATATTTCTATATTTCTATCCATGTAATTTCCCAAACTGTTATTTGTTGATTATAATATTTAGAACAGAAGTGGGTTTACAGGCTTTCAGGGTAACTGTGGGTAGCCGTAATACGCATATATCTCCGTAAATGATAACTTCCTACCGTTTCTTCTTATATACAGTTATACACAATCCTTTCCTGGACTGAAAGGTGAAATCCTTTTCTCAATGATTCCCTTATGCTTTTATTTATCATTGCCGATTGCCCTGTCTAATCAACATTTTGCCAATACACCGCTATTTTGAAAGCGGTCGCCTGGTGACAATCGATCGGCGAATGGTTTGTAAAACTCCATGAACCCGTTTGCAATGAATTGAAACCAATTTTGCGACACTGATATATATATATATATATATATATATATATATATATAAACATTCCACAAGAGAATAAAAGAAAGAAAGTGGATGATGACAACACCCCAACCCCACCAGTAGTTATCGAAATATCAAAATATAGTTAGATGGTAATAGTATTTGTATGGACAGAAGATCCATTGTGCTATTTAATTGTATGTAAATAAAACCATAAATTTCATTTTGTTGTTGGACCTGACTCAGAAAATTCTGACTCAGGGCAAATAAATTGTATTATAATCTAGTACATAATATTCAGCCACAGACTTCTATAAGATATATCATGGAGTGTTAGTCTGTATGTGGTTGTTGTATTGACCCAGTCCTATTTATGTGTTAGAAATAAAGTGTATTTGTATTGATTTGTCTTACACTACATTATATATTCATTACCCTAGACACTTAGACGTAGTCACATAATTAACAAATAAAAAGATAGAGCCAAGTGAGATCATAGGGTGGTAGCAGATAGGTTCTCTGAAATACTTAACCATCTACTACTAAACTCAGGGACCTACACAGCTGACCTTACTTGGTAAACAAATAATATTAAATAATAACATCAAAAATAACACCAAATCCACCACATGTAGGGAGCACAGAGGTAAAAGAAGGTCAGAAGTGGGCCATGAGGAAAAAGAAAGTTAAGAACGCCCTGCGTACACAAATATATTATCCCTTCTGCTAGCTCACATATGTCATAAACTACAACAACACAACAGGTAATAACACAACTAATAATTCAACTTAATCTAAACCATGAGTGGCCATCTAGGCGATCTTTAGGACCATAATACTGGAGGACATCTCGACAACAGATATACATTTTTACAACAACAACAAAATGGTTATACATGATTATAGGTCAACGAAAACAGATTTATTATAACAAAATTAATGCCACTGATATCTAACCTTCCTAGTAATGTTTTTGTCGCATCACTATAATAAACATATTTTTTAAGTATCTTTTCCGAAGATTATTCAGTTATTCCGCAAAATGTGTATACAATTTCAGGTACGTAATTGCAGCCTTATAAAAAAGTATATAAAATAACTAAAACCATCAATGGAAAACGGGGTGCAAACAATATTACGTTAGTAATAAATAAGCAAGGAAATGTCATCACTACCGCATAGGGGAAGGAAACAAGATGGGCAGAGCACTTCAGAGAAACACTGAATAAGGAACCACCAGAGATGCAGCTGAATGTTCCTGAGGCTGAAAATGATCTAGACGTAAATACACAGTCCACGAAATGAAGAAATAATCACACCTATCAAAGGGTTAAATAATGGAAAAGCTCCTGGTCACGACATTTAAATGCTGAGTTATTTAGGAAAGACCATGAACTAGCAGCAGAACTATTAGAACCACCATTCGTACAAGTATGGAAAACAATGACACCAACGGAGTGGAATAAAGCAATAATTGTCAGTTTGCCCAAGAATGGTGTCTTTGCAGACTGCAACAAGTGGAGAGGAATTACTCGCCTCTTAGTTCCCAGTAAAACACTAGGCAGGATAATTCTCCAGCGAATTTCAAAAGCTCTAGACAATAAAAAGACGTTGGAGATCCATTACAGCCAACCTTCGTTGTGGAGATGGCAACTGATGATGATGATGAGACCATAAACTGATGAAAGAACAAGCATGGTTCAAAAAGAAAATTGCACATTTCATATATTCACCCACATGAACGTTATACAGCGGTGCTCAGAATGGCAGATACAGGTGTACATTAACTTGGTGATTTGGAAAAGGCTTTTGACAGCATACTCAGGGACCGCCAATGGAAAATACTGAGGGTTTATGGAATTCCCAGCTGCGTTGTGTCCATAATCAAAAGCCATAATGCTAACTTTACACGTAGTGTTGGGCAAAGCAACCTAACTTTTGAGTTGAAGACAGGAGTACGACAGGGATGCTCCTTATGAACTTCTTTATTTTTGAGTCTTAGACTGGGTGATGCGCCAGACCACAGAGGGCAGTCCAAGAGAAATAAGATGGACAACGTTTTCTACATAACACCTGGAATATCCCCCAAACCACCACCCCCAACCACCCCCCCCCCACCACCCCCCCCCCCCCTCCACAAACCCTCACCACCCCCCCCCCCCCCATACGCAGATGACACTACTCCCACAAACACATCAACACATCCTAGAAAAAATAGATAGACTGAATAATTATAGCCTACAGGTGGGTCTAAACATCAATCTAAAGAAGACAGAGGTCATGCAGAGGACAACAACCTCCAGCATGAGATTGAAGATAGAGGTAGCCCTAAGGTGGCTGTCTGAAACTTCATTAACAAGGGCAGTTAGTGAGTCAGAAACTCAGTCCATGCTTCGGAAAACCCAAAAATGGACGGCTACGGTATGAATTGACAACTTCCATAGAAGAATCGAACCTTCATTAACTGGTCTGGATCTACTGTCCTGGTCACACGGCAACGAAGGAGCTGGCAGACTAGCTTCAAGAGCAATCAGAATGAGTTCATTGGATATGGGCAAGGGAGAGATACTGAGGACTATTAGTGATCACCTATTAGAGAATGACACTTCAATCGATCGATCATCAAGTCTAAGATTGCTGGAGTGTGGCATTAGCCGTAAGACTGGCAGGGATTGACGTATGAGAGGATGCATCCGGCATGTATACAACCATGGCGCAACAGGAGCAATCAACATTCATACCCTTCGACATTTGCTGAGGGCGACTGAGCACATATGGGTTTGCCCGTAATGCAATGACGTCGATTCTGAATAATAATAATAATAGCCCCTTCAGTCATAACTGACTATGGGAATGCGCCCCTGAGGTGACAGCCCTCAGCTGCTTATTTTCGACGTTTTCTCCTCACCTCTGCTTCTTGTGTGAGCCTCTCTTCGCCCAATCTGAGGTGGCGCCGTAAATAGCATAGCCACTTAGTGCGATCGGCAGCTTCATCCTCCCATGTTGCTGGATCCATGTCCAGTGCCCTCATATCTCTCTTGCACACATCTTTGAACCTCAGCTGTGGTCGCCCAACTGTTCTCTTGCCATCTGCTAACTGTCCGTAGAAGATATCTTTTGGGATGCGACCATCATCCATGCGGCGAACATGGCCAAGCCAGCGAAGTCTGCGCTGTCTAAGAAGCGTATACATACTTTGAAGGCCAGCACGTGACAACACCTCGACATTTGTCACTTTATCTTTCCACGAGATGCCGAGGATGCGGCGTAGACACCGCAAATGGAAGGTATTGAGCCTTCTTTCTTGCTTAGCATAGGTCGTCCAGGTCTCGCTGCCATATAGGAGTGTGCTGGTGACGCAGGCATTATATACCGCAGCTTTGGTCTTTATTGTGAGTTTAGAGTTTCCCCAAACACGCGATGTGAGGCGGGCAAAGGTAGCTGCAGCTTTGCCAATGCGGCTGTCGATTTCTGTATCCAGTGAGAGTTTGTCATTGATGGTAGACCCTAGGTATGTGAAGTGGTGCACCACTGCTCCTGTTGGCTTTGAGTGACGATTGCAGCATCATCAGCGAACAACAAGTCTCTTATAGTGACCATTCTGATTTTTGTTTTTGCCTTCAGCCTTGAAAGATTAAACAGACGGCCATCTGACCTAGTGTGAAGGCATATTCCTTCAGTTGCATCTCTGAATGCATGTTTCAAGAGTAAGGCAAAGAAGATTCCGAAGAGGGTCGGAGCCAGAACACAGCCTTGTTTAACGCCACTTCGTATATCAAAGGGCTGTGACGTGCTTCCAGCATATTGGACTGTTCCCTTCATGCCGTCATGGAATGACTTTATCATTTCCAGCATTTTAGAAGGGCAGCCTATTTTCAGGAGGATTTTAAAGAGTCCATCCCTACTAACCAGGTCGAATGCTTTTGTGAGGTCTATAAAGGCGATATATAATGGTCTTTTCTGCTCTCTTGATTTTTCCTGAAGCTGGCGGAGAGAGAAGATCATGTCTGTTGTTGATCTGCCAGCTCGGAATCCACACTGTGACTCTGGATATATGCGCTCAGCTAACTTGTGTAGTCGCATTAAGATGACTTTGGCATAAACCTTACCAACAATACTAAGAAGAGAGATGCCTCTGTAGTTATTGCAATCACTTCTGTCTCCTTTATTTTTATACAGTGTTACAATCTTGGCATCTCGCATGTCTTGAGGAATAGTTGTCTCTTCCCAGCACTGGCACAGCATCCTATGCAGGGGATGTAATAGCGTGCTCTTACAGCATTTGATTAAATCAGGAGGAATCCCATCACTGCCTGGTGCTTTGCCAGAGGCCAAGCTATCAATGGCCTTGCTGAGTTCCTCTAATGTTGGTTCGGCATCCAGCTCCTCCATAGTTGGCAGACTGTTGACACCATCAAGGGCTGCAGGCGTAACGGTATTGTCTCTAGCGTAAAGCTCAGAGTAGTGCTCGACCCACCTCTCCATCTGCTTACCCTTATCGGTTAGCTTCTCTCCGCTGATGGTTTTTAGCGGTGCCGTCTTAATTTTATGGGGGCCAAGTGCTTTCTTTATACTGTCATACATTTGTCTAATGTTGCCTGTTTGCGCTGCGATCTTGATGCTCTCACTGAGCTGGAGCCAGTAGTCATTTGCACAGCGTCGAGCAGTTTGTTGAACTTTGCTTCTCGTAGCCCTCAGGATCTGTAGGGTTCTGGCACTCGGTGAACGTTTGTATTCATTCATAGCACTGCGCTTAGCTTCAATGACAGGTGCCATCACATCTGATGAAGCATCAAACCAGTCATTTGACTTTGCTGTTTTCTTACCAAAGGTGGCAAGTGCAGTACTTTGAATGGTGTTCCGTAGATGCTCCCAGTTCTCTGTAATAGTATCACCATTCTGAGGGCTACTGAGCACTTTCTCGAAGGTCGCAGTGAATTGAGCGATCATGAAAGGGTCTGACATCTTGCTGGTATCAATGCGTGGTTTCCCTTCATGTCTGACACGATAGAGTTTTCTTGGTTGTGCTCTGATTTTGCAGCAAACCAAGGAGTGATCGGTATCACAGTCTGCACTATGGTACGAGCGCGTGGAGAGCACAGACCTGAGGAGTGGCCTTCTGACGAGAATCAGGTCAAGTTGGTGCCAGTGCTTGGATCGTGGGTGTCTCCATGACACCTTATGCTGGGGTTTTGTCTGAAAATAGGTGTTGGTCACGCCTCATAGAACTCATCTTTAGCTTCTGAGGCAGAGTACAGAGTAGGAGCATACACACTGACAAGGGTGATGGGACCTGTGCTAGTTTGCAGGCGGAGCGTTAACAGGCGTTCTGATCCATTCTCGCCTGGTTCAACCATTTTAGTTAGCGATTTTTTGACCGCAAAACCTACTCCGTGTTCTCTAGCTTTATTAAGATCTTTCCCTTGCCAATAAAATGTGTAGTCCTTCTCGCTCACCGTTCCAGAGCCCGCCAGGCGCGTTTCCTGAAGTGCAGCTATATCCACCTGAAGTCGTTTAAGCTCATCATTAATTATGGCTGTCTTCCTTACATCGTTTACATCCTGTAGGTTTTCGGATAGTCCAGTCAACATAGTCCGGACGTTCCAGCATCCCAATCTGAGAGTTTGCTTATTTCTATTTTTTTCGATAATTGCTTGGTGCAAAATTTTCTGTCCACAGTTTGGGTTTGACCCTAATCCCCATGCACCCAATGGGAAAGCAACAGTGGCGGGACAACACCTTATTGACTGGGGCTGCCCAGCTTGAAGCGGGCGGTAGCTGTCCAGTGAGATCCTAGAACCTCTCTCCCACTGTCGGAAGTAGCCCCTGGCGCCATGCCCTACGCCAATTGGGCAAAATGCTTATAACCGGTAACTGCTACTTCCCGTGTTTTGCCGACACCTATAGGGTGAAGCTGGAGTGTCCTCTCCAGGGCGCGAGCTTGGGCACAGTTATATGGAGATCAAGCTGTTGCCCATGCAGCATGTTCCCCCTCTCCACACAGCCGGTAGATCCAAAGGAACGGCAGTAGCCGATACAGTTTGGTACCAGCCATGTCGCAGGAGTTGCCAGAATAATGTCGAATCGACATTAAACTGCCTTAGGGACTCCGACTCCGGATTTATCCTCAGGGTTTACTCCCGAAGCCAATTCCATAAATGGATATTCCCGCAAGGCAGCGGTGGTTTGAATTCAGAGTTCCTTCTCTTAGATAAGCTACCAACCAAGGATCACGAGCCCTATCTGCCCGAAGCTGCTGGTTTTAAGGCGCCAGTCGCTCGCCTTTGCCCTTCTCCCGTCAGTGGAAACAGTTCCGCCGGGCTCAAATTGAGCCACACGTGAAGGCCGGGAGCTGGACTTGGTTGTCAGAGGCTGTTTGAGGCGCGTGCCATAGAAGTATTTTATCTGCAGTGAGAGCTTATCCTCACTACAACTCCTGGCAATAACAACCTTTGGAACTGAATAATGAGAGATATTGTAAGATTTTTAATAAGCACACTTTTGTGCACTATTATTGAACATAGAGGCCAAGGTCTTAATGTATTAACCACTCGATTTGTAGATTGGTTTATGACGTTTGCTTTTTGGTGGGTCCTTAGTGATGACGTAGATTGGTAAATAACTTAAAAATGGAGGACCATCGCCTTGTCAATGGTCAGACACATTATTGTACAGTCCGGTTGTATATTATAGCTTCGGAAGGAAGCCTATGCTAGGACTGGTATTAAGGAATGAAGTATAATATTCAACCTTACGTGGACGTGGAAGTAATACACCGTAAAAACCGGAGTCAAAATCTTCCATTGTCACCGCAGTGTTTGAAGTTATTCTGGACCACAGAAATCCAGCATTGAAATAGTAGTTGACTATATATTGCATGTATTATGAACAAATTCGATGACCTGATGACCGGACGTAGAACCACATTTTACCATTTAATCATCATTGGAAAATAAACCTCTGTTTGAGTTAAAAAAAAAAACACCTCAGCTTTTATGGTCCGTTAAAGTAGAGGTTGGCTGTTGCAGGTTGTTCTTCCCTTTTGAACCAGTGAGAAAAACAGGGACGATTAAGTGTTGCTACACACTCACGTTTTGGCATTCGCGTCTTATCACTGTACTTTCATCAGTGATATAAACAAAATTGGGAAGAACTTAACCGCTATTGGTGGACATTTTAACATGACTCTAACGGTTGTTGAAAGCAGACATCAAAGCGGTACGGGATCTTAACATGGTGGCCATACTTCGTTCTAGAAGATTTAGATATTTGAGCTCAATTGATTGCCACGTATTTTGGAACACTGACACCTGTTGCATGCTCAAGAAATCGATCGTTATTTGAAATTCGTAACCTTGACTGGGAAGGTCAACGTGCTTGGGATGTACAGACGCAAGTCAACAGAGAAGTATCATAGTTGTACTAGGAAATGATTGCAACAGTTGTCAATTTCCATTTTCAAGTCCTGCTGTGTACCTGCGGAGGTTAAAGTGAATGACGTCATTCGGTAACGAGTACTTCCAACCAGAGGAAATTACTGTGGCTGTTTGGATCCAGTTGTATGAAAATCATAACCCATGTTGGATCGAATGCTTTACGAGGAGGATTGGGATTCCCGCAGATAAGTAGACATTGTATTGTGGTATCAGTATACTAATTATATTAGCGAGCACCTTTCTTTTGTCACTTTTACTCGTAATATACTTCTTCATCGTAGGTGTCCTGGGGTGTTTTCCTAGGTTGATTTGGGGTGGATGAATTGCAAAAACTTATAGCAAGTTTCTTTGAGGCTACTGGAATGGTGTAGATTCTTGGGGTCACTCTGTGGTTCTTTACGATATTATCTTTTCTTTAATTGTTTATGTGCGGTGATTGTCATTGCTAATGTGTATATTTCTATGTAATTGATTCTCTTCATTGATCATTCTATGTTTTCAGTAGTAATATTATCTTGTATAATTTCTTAGTTGATTGATTTATAGCTGCATATTTTATTAAATAAAAGATGATTAATCTCCAATAATGAGTATCGATAAGGTTTCGAATATAGCATAATAATTGGAATACTACAGTTTATTTGATGAGATAAATATTAGAATTCAGATTCTGAAATGTCGACGGCGGAGTACTTCATCAAACAGGGTAAAATTCTTGGGTTATCAGGAGATAAATTACAAGAGTTTGCTCAAACAGAATATAAAGAGGCGCAGGAAAGAGAGAAACGTCAGTTAGAATTAAAAGATAGAGAATTAGCCAACCAGGAACGTATGAAACGGTTGGAAATGGAAGATAATGAGAAAAGGTGGCAAGACGAAGAGAAAAGGAGGCAAGACGAAGAGAAAAGGAGGCAAGACGAAGAGAGAATGAAACTCTTGGAGATGGAAGAGAATGAGAAAAGGAGACAATATGAATTTACACTTGAGGGAGAAAAAAACGAGCACATGAAGAGAGAATGTTGCAGTTAGAAATTGAAAGACAGAAGTTGCAAAATGGAAATGCTACTAGTCAATCACACACTCAGAATGATGGTCAAAAAGGTGACATTAAAATCCATTTGCCCATGTTTAAACCAGGGGTCGACGATATAACGTTCTTCTTGTCAAGATTTCAATTGGTATGCACAGAATATAAAATTGATAAAAGTATGTGGTGTAGCAAACTGATGAATTTTTTTATCAGGAGAGGCGTTAAGTGCAGTCGCTTCGTTAGAAGGCGATAGTCAAAACTATGAGGAAGCTAGAGCTACGCTATTAAAAAAATATCAGCTTACAGCTGAAGGTTATAGAAGGCGTTTTAAAGAGTTGTTGCCGGAAACAGGAAAAGAGTTCTCACAATTCATTTCGGATATTCGTTTAACTTTTAATCGTTGGATCGAACTTGAAAAGGTGCAACGGAAATTTGAAGATCTGGCAGATTTAATATTACGGGATAAGGTATTATCCTCAGTAAGTGATAAGTTTTTGGCGTTTTTACAGGAGCGGAATCCTAAATCGTTATCGGAAGTTGAGACCCTAGGGCGTCAGTTTTCAGTTGCTCATCCGAACTTGAATGTCAGAAACACTAAATTACATGAATCGTTACAGTCAGCGGGTGTTGCTACTGTAAATAACAGACAAGGAAAATTTAGATCGAATAGTGGTGACAGAGATAGGTTTCGTCATAGAAGTGCCAGTTCAGATCGAAATAATAATTATCAAAGAAATTTTTCTCATTTCGAAGGTGGAAATAGAAATGATTCACCAGCTGGCAGAAGATGGAATAACAATCATTTTGGAACTGGTCAACAGGTTGATTTGGGAAACAGAGACAGAATGAATTGGCAACGAAACACTCCTAACTTTTACAGTTACAATAAAGCACATTACTCGCAGAATAATAATAGACATTTGTATAACAATAGACAACAAAATGACAGGGCATTTCGGTCAAATAGTTATAATCGATCTGCTTACCATGGTAATTCCGTTCAAATGTCGGAAAACAATGTCGCAGATAACAATAATACTGTTAATCAAGCAAATGCATGTGCGTCATTTGATTTTAATAATGCTGAAACATGTTTGGAATGCAAGAATCTATTTCAGCCTGATGTGGTATCCAGACTGAGATGTGGACACCCATTGCCGGCGTTACCTGCTATGTCAGCTCATGAAGGAACCGGGTCTTTAGAGTTTCACAAGGGCTTACTTAATGGCATGCCAGTAACTTTATTAAAGGATTCAGGTTGCACGACGGTAGGCGTGCGACAATGTTTGGTTGATCCTTCTTGTTGTACAGGCACATGGGTTAAGTGCATTACGTTTGGTGGTAGAATTGAGAAATTTCAAACTGCTGTGGTTCATATCGCAACGCCATTTTTTACGGGACAAATAAAAGTATGTTTGTTGCCGAATCCAGTTTGCGATTTGGTTCTTGGTCACATTCACGGTTTTAAAGAGTGTACTCGTGAGCAAATAAATGATTGGGAACGAGAACACGTACACAGGGCTAATGTTGTGGTTACTCGAGCACAGGAACATGCTCAACAAAATGTTGTACCATTGGGTAATGATGAATTGGGGCATAGCAACATTAGCAAAGAAGCTTTTGCTACATTGCAGAAAAATGATGATTCACTAAAGAAATTTTTTAATTTCGTACAAATTAATACTACAAATGATATTAATTGTCACAAGCAATGGTATGCTATCGTCAATAACATATTAGTGAGACAATTCCGAGATGGGAAGTCCTTTGATACTGTGACTCAAATAATGGTACCTAAAACAATGAGGGCTTATATTTTAAGTCATGCTCATGATTCACGTTGTTCAGGTCATTTGGGTTACTCGAGAACAAGGGCTAGAGTGCTTGCATCATTTTTCTGGCCTGGTATATCAAAAGACATTTCGATGTATTGCCGTTCTTGTTTTATATGTCAGGAGGTTAAGTCTAGAGGGGCACATCATGTAGCTCCCATTCAAGCAGCCGATATTCCGGTGCGTCCGTTTGAGAAGATGGCCGTGGACATTATTGGCCCACTTCCTATAATGTCATCGAGAGGACATAGATATGTTTTAACCTGCATAGATATGTGTACGCGTTGGCCGGAAGCTATACCTCTAAAAAATATTGCTACTCAAGATGTGGCTGAAGCTTTGTTTCAAATATTTTCCAGAATCGGTTTTCCGAGAAAACTGTTGTCAGATAGGGGCTCTCAATTTGTTTCCGGTACTATGACTGAGGTGATGAAAATGTTTCACATAGATAGATCACTTAGCAGTGTCTATCACGCCGCCTCGAATGGTATGGTGGAGCGTCTCAATAGGTCGATAAAACAAATGTTGGGTAAGATTACTATTGATTTTCCTAAAGAGTGGGACCGAGTTTTACCTGCGGTACTTTTCGCATATCGCGAAATACCGAATGAGCATACTGGTTTCAGTCCATTTCAACTTGTGTTTGGGGCTCAACCCAGAGGTCCATTATCTTTGATTAAAGATTTGTTAATCGATTCTGATTTGTCTCAAGAGACAGTATCGTCATACGAGTATGTTGTCAATCTCAGACAAAGAATCATGGATGCATGTCAGTTAGCGACATCTGCATCAGAGAGAGCTAAAGAGAAAGCTCGGGTGTTGCAAAATCATTCAAGACATCTTCGGCATCTTGTACCAGGTGACGAAGCATTTGTTCTCTTACCTAGTAAGCAGAATAGACTACTTATAACTTGGTGTGGTCCTTTCAAAATTCTGTCCAGAATTTCGGATGTAGATTACGTACTTGATGTCAATGGGAAAAGGAAAATATTTCACATTAACATGTTGAAAGAATTCCACGCAAGACCTGAACATCTTCAGGCAGTATTTCATGCTGTCGAGGACATAGTCTCGCGTCCAATTGGGTGGTCTTCATTATCAGTGATTCAGGAAGAATCAGCGTTTCCTGAAGTATCTATGAATTTTCCTAACATACCAGTACATTCTACAGAAACTTGGAAAGATGTGACGATATGTCAAGATTTATCGTTGGATAGAAAAACACAGGTGTCTGACTTATTACATTCCTTTAATGATGTACTTTCAGATATTCCAGGTAAAACAAATGTAATCATACATGATATACATTTAAATGATGAAACGCCCATTAGAGTACGTCCATACCCTATACCTTTACATTTTCAGGACAAAGTGAACAAAGAAATAGATGACATGATTAGGTTAGGGATAATCAGTCCGTCTCAAAGTAATTTTGCTTTTCCTATGGTGGTAATTCGAAAAAAAGATAATGAGATACGACTCTGCATTGATTTCAGAAAATTAAATAAAGTAACAAAATTTGATGCCGAACCATTACCATTATTGGAGGATTTCTTACCAAAATTGTCAAAGGCAATATACTTTAGTAAATTTGATTTAGCCAAGGGTTATTGGCAAGTTCCGTTGGCGGATAGATGTAAACAGTTCACAGCTTTTTCTACTCCTCGGGGGTTGTTCCATTTCAATGTCATGTGTTTCGGACTAATGAACGCACCTGCGTCCTTCACTAGAATGATGAGAATGCTGTTCTCTCATAGGCAAGATGTTATTACTTATATAGATGATATTTGTCTATTTAGCAATACGTGGGATGAACACTTTGTTGGTCTACATTCACTTTTATCTACTCTTAGATCTGCTGGGTTATCTGCTAGACCATCTAAGGTGTATATTGGATTCTCTGAGATTACGTTTCTAGGTCATAGGATTGGTCATGGGAATCTTCAACCTTTGGAGCAGAATGTTTCCAAGATTCTAAATCTTTCCATTCCTAGAACAAAAAAACAAGTCCGTAGTGTGTTAGGACTAGTGCAATATTATGGTAAATTTATTCCTAATTTATCTTCAATTACATCAGATCTGTCCACTCTACTTAGGAAAGGGGCTCCTAATGTAATTAGGTGGACTCCAGAATGCAATGCTGCTTTTCTTAAAATTAAAGATTTGTTTTCATCCCCACCGATTTTAAAACTACCCAGGCTTAATAATCTTTATACTCTTCGAACAGACGCTTCGTCCAAAGGCGTTGGTGCTGTGTTGCTTCAACAATTTGATGGACATCTGCATCCGATCACGTACATTTCGAGAAAATTAAACAAGGCGGAAATGAATTATTCGGTGTTGGAAAAAGAACTTCTCGCCGTGGTATGGGCAGTAACCAAATTAGAGAAGTATTTGTTGGGTGTATGTTTCGTAATACAGTCAGATCAGAAGGCTTTGGCGTATTTAAAGACTAAAAACCACAAATGCGCCCGAGCAGCCCGTTATTCGATTCTGATGCAGCCGTATAATTATACGATTCAAGCAATTCGGGGGTCTGACAATGTGGTGGCAGACGTACTGTCGAGGTGCCCTCAGGAAGACAGTACACAAGTTTTTAATGACAGTTAATGCATGGTCAACAGTAGTGTTGATGTAATTGGGACATTGAATTTAATTGGTTTTACCCAGAACACACTTTAATGTTTAGGGGGTAACGTGCACATATAGTGTATATAATACTGTACTGCAATGATATTCAAAAGCAAAGAAAAAAAAAAATTTTTTTTTGCGTGTATATTATCTAGAGGTTCCTAGGGGCATTGAAATAGGTAATTTGAGGACCAATTTATGCTTATACTTGCAATCGTTTGGGTTTATATCATGAATAAACATATATGGGACTGACTCTTCATTGGTGAGGTACATATTATTGTAATCTTTATCCTATGGGTAGATAATCCTATTAGATGTAATTATATTAGGTGAGTTTTGGGTCTAGTATTATTGATTAGTTTAGAGGTAATAGAGGGCGGTGTTGTTTTTTTTTTCCGTAATTTTTGTTATTATGATTATTTCTTCCTACGTGGATTTTATTCACATGACTTGTTTATCACCGTTTCATCTCATCGACGACTGACTGATAATTTTATGAGACAATTAACTGACTTAGACGTATTGAGACTTAGGATAGTATTATGCTGGTATTTTTATTATTATTACCAATAGATTTTTGAAGAAAAAAAAGAAACTGCTTTTTTTTTTTTTTCTTACAGGTGGTAGAGGGTAATTGTTGCAATATGCTTATTGTCACAATGTTATTTGCGCATAAATGGGCGCTGAACTTAACTGAGAGATATTGTAAGATTTTTAATAAGCACACTTTTGTGCACTATTATTGAACATAGAGGCCAAGGTCTTAATGTATTAACCACTCGATTTGTAGATTGGTTTATGACGTTTGCTTTTTGGTGGGTCCTTAGTGATGACGTAGATTGGTAAATAACTTAAAAAATGGAGGACCATCGCCTTGTCAATGGTCAGACACATTATTGTACAGTCCGGTTTTATATTATAGCTTCGGAAGGAAGCCTATGCTAGGACTGGTATTAAGGAATGAAGTATAATATTCAACCTTACGTGGACGTGGAAGTAATACACCGTAAAAACCGGAGTCAAAATCTTCCATTGTCACCGCAGTGTTTGAAGTTATTCTGGACCACAGAAATCCAGCATTGAAATAGTAGTTGACTATATATTGCATGTATTATGAACAAATTCGATGACCTGATGACCGGACGTAGAACCACATTTTACCATTTAATCATCATTGGAAAATAAACCTCTGTTTGATTTAAAAAAAAAAAACACCTCAGCTTTTATGGTCCGTTAAAGTAGAGGTTGGCTGTTGCAGGTTGTTCTTCCCTTTTGAACCAGTGAGAAAAACAGGGACGATTAAGTGTTGCTACACACTCACGTTTTGGCATTCGCGTCTTATCACTGTACTTTCATCAGTGATATAAACAAAATTGGGAAGAACTTTACCGCTATTGGTGGACATTTTAACATGACTCTAACGGTTGTTGAAAGCAGACATCAAAGCGGTACGGGATCAAAACCTAGTTTAAGACTGTCAAAAATAAAGAGGTTTATAAGGGGCATCCCTGTCGTACTCCAGTCTACAACTCAAAAGTTAGGTTGCTCTGCCCAACACTACATGTAAAGTTAGCATTGTGGCTTTTGATTATGGACACAATGCAGCTGGGAATTCCAAAACCCTCAGTATTTTCCGTAGGCTGTCCCTGAGTATGCTGTCAAAAGCCTTTTCAAAATCAGCAAAGTTAGTGTATAGCTGTATCTGCCATTCTGAGCCCTTCTGTATAATGTTCATGTGGGTGAATCTATGAAATGCGCAATTTTCTATTTGAACCCTGCTTGTTCTTTCCTCAGTTTATGGTCTACTGCTTTTGAAATTTGCTAGAGAATTATCCTGCCTAGTGTTTTACTGGGAACTTAGAGGAGAGTAATTCCTCTCCAGTTGTTGCAGTCTGTAAAGACGCCATTCTTGGGAAAACTGTCAATTATTCCTTTATTCCACTCCGTTGGTGTTGTCACTGTTTTCCATACTTGTGCAAATGGTGGTTCTAATAGTTCTGCTGCTAGTTCATGGTCTGTCTTAAATAACTCAGCATTTAAATGTCGTGACCAGGAGCTTGTCCATTCTTTAACTATTTAATAGATGTGATTATTTCTTCCCTTCGTGGACTGTCTGTATTTACGTCTAGATCATTTTCAGCCTCATGAACATTCAGCTGCATCTTTGGTGGTTCCTTATTCAGTGTTTCTCTGAAGTGCTCTGCCCATCTTGTTTCCTGCCCCTATGCGGTAGTGATGACATTTCCTTGCTTATTTATTACTAACGTAATATTGTTTTCACCCCGTTTTCCGTTTTGGTTTTAGTTATTTTATATACTTTTTATAAGGCTGCAATTTCGTACTTGAAATTGTATACGCATTTTGCTGAATAACTGAATAATGTTGGGATAAGATACTTACAAAATATGTTTACTATAGAGATGCTACAAAAACATTACTAGGAAGATGAGATATCAGTGGCATTAATTTTGTTATAATAAATCTGTTTTCTTTGACACATAATCATATATAACCATGTTTTTGTTGTAACAATGTATATCTGTTGTCGAGATGTCCTCCAGTATTACGGTTCTAGAGATCGCCTAGATGGCCACCCATGGTTTAGATTAAGTTGACTTATTAGTTGTGTTACTACCAGTTGTGTTGTTGTAGTTTATGACATATGTGAGCTAGCAGAAGGGATAATGTATTTGTGTACGCAGGGCGTTCTCAACTTTTTGTATCCTCATGGCCCACTTCTGACCCTCTTTTGCCTCTGTGCTCCCTACCCATAGTCGCTGTGGCCACCTAGAAATATACGGACTTGTATGGCAGCAACAAACTGCTTCTACTTTGCTCTGTCAGTGGCCATCATTCGTACAGTGCCCAAGCTCTGGTTCATTCTTTGCATCTTGGCCCCATAGTTCTACGCCAAGTTCTTTTTGGTTGGCCTCTCTTTCGCTTTCTTTCAGGGGTCCATAGCATAGCTGTTCTTGTGATGGCATCAAGGTTTCTTCTGAGGACGTGGCCAACTGAAATCCACCGTCTACCAGCTATAATGGTGTGCATGTCCTCTTGGTTGCTCCGAGAAATCAGTTCTTGGTTGGTGATGGTATTCGGCCAAAAGATTCGGAAAATTAAGGCAAGAAATAGATTGACGACAAAGACACAGTCAAGTAAACAGGAACTATACATCAAAACTCAACTCTGACAACTGAATACACACCTGACAGTTATATATATATAGGCAGGAAAAGAAAGCACTTAGTCCTCCAACAACGAAACAAAAGCGTAAAGCAAGAGAAACAGATCATCACTGACACGTCAAATAAAACAGGACAATGGAAGATATCCTACGACCAATCATCATCAACAAAGTCATAAATCAGCTGGAGCTAAGAAAGATGACACTATCGGCGGACACAAGCGGTAAACACACAAACTAAACCAACCAAAAACACACATTCATCTAAATTTCTGCTAGTTGACCTTTTAAGGACGTGTCCTTTTCAGAGCTGCCGTCGAATCAGTAATAATAGATGTAGAAATAAAAGTAACAAACTTGCACAAATAAATAAATACACACATTTAATAAGCAACTATGCACGAATAAACGCACGACTGACGATAAGCTTTAAATGATTAGTGCTAACTGTTAACAGATAAAAAAAAAAAAACGTAATAGCAATTAGAAAAAATACCCCCATTATAAGCGCAAGATCACACATCTGGTCAGATTCGACGGGACATCGGAAATACAGTAAAAAGATACTTAACCACGTGATGCTCTAAGCAGCGGCTGAGTCCGTCACTAGAGCGACAAAGAAATGTTACAAACAAATCTGGACTGTATAACTACAACGCCTTCACGATGAAGTAATAAATGATAGAAACAATGGAGCAAGGGAAGAAACAATTGACACTTGTCACGAACGACAAACGTGTTTGACATAATTATCTTCTTGTCATCAATGACTAGTTAGGGGAGGTAGCTTTTGGTTTTCCAAGGGAAACAATTAGACTATGAACAAAATATCAGACTGAATAGAAGATGTTCATACTTTGTAACTTGTATAAATTTGTTATAAACGATTGCATTAGGCATAATACTTAGTTTCAGGAACAATATTTGTTATTTTTTTCTTTTTTAAATTTGTATTTATTTTCTATGCACATTTTAAAAAAATGTTAAAGATTTTCAACTTAATGCACATTTTAAAGTATTGAACACTTAGATGTTCTACCACTCTCAATGATACTTATTTAATTGTAAATATTTTCCAGTCTTAAATGTGCACAACAAAATACTTCATCAGCACTAACTAGTGCTGATCATTAATCAGAAAGTTGCCTTTTTTGTATTTCTGTAAATAGTTTTCAGCTTCTGTGTTATTAATAAAAGAAAAACACATTTATATTGCTTCGTATTTATGGTCAAGCGTTATCTTTTAACGAGGAGTTTGGATTTGCTAAACCAAATAAATAAATAAGTAAATAATTGAAGAAATTACAGAAAACTGGGATGTGACTGTGTCCAATGGCTAGAATCCTTGCTGCCTGTGGCAAGGTGATCGGTATCAAAATCTAAAACAACAAAAAAAAAAACGTCAGTACTTTTACGTCAAATTATTTGGTCGGTGTTTGCAACGTTTCAAAGCAGGGCATCTATTTCAAATATTAACCATGTGCCTGGATCAGTTGGTTATGTCAGTAGGCTATTTTGTAATGTGTGATGTGATGTATTTCCTGATTATATAAGAGTTTTGTAATAGGCGATATATTTATTGATTATGTAAGTGTTATAAAAGGGTTGATATATTTCCTGAATATGTAAAAGTAAAGTAATGTATGATATATTTCCTGATTATGTAAGAGTAAAGTAATGTGTGAGGAACAAGAACATCTACACAAGCCCTTATAATCCGGCCGGAAGTGGGTTAGCAGAACGTGTCAACGGAAGCCTCACAACGATGTTATGTAAACTGGGACCAGAGAAACCTGAAGATTGGGACCTTCGTATACCTGCAGCTTTATTCGCCTATAGGGAAGCCCCACATACTTCTACAGGATTTCCCCCAGCTACACTTTTATTTGGCAGACCTATTAAGGGGCCGCTTGAAGCGTTACTTCGGTCCCTGGCAGTCCAGAAGGCTGATGAGACAGTCGTCTCAGCCAGTAAATATGTGTCGGAATTGAAGGAACGGTTAAAACTAGGATGGGACCTAGCAACGACCAACCTTAAGCGAGCACGCGCAAAGCACTCTAACCGATACAGGAAAGCAGCGAAAGAAAGAGAATTGTAAGCAGGAGAGAAAGTTTTGTTGTTACTGCCAACCGGTAGCAACAAACTACGTATCGGATGGCAAGGGCCGTTTACCGTCCTTAACAAGATCTCAAGGGCTAACTACCAAATCTCTATTAAAGGAAAGGAGAAGGTCTACCATGTAAACCCGTTAAAGAAATACTTGGAAAGACCGGTGCCGTCCTACGAACATCTCCTGGCGATCGCCATAACTGACGAAGATAACGTTAGTTGCAGGGAAATTCCACTGCCAACACACGGAATCTTTCAGCGATATCAAACTCCGTAACACTCTATCAAGCGCAAACGGAATACATTCCAGAGAAATCAATCGTTGGAGCAGATTTCATGAGCAGGAATTAGACAGGGACAGAGGGGTAAGATGAGAGTGAAGAATTTTTTTTTTTTTTTTTTTTTTTTTTCGTACGCCCGCTAATACTCGAGGCGAAATCTCAGGTTATTACTATGTCTAACCTGACATTGATTTTACGTGAGTATCCCTTTTTACTTGTACAGAGACAGGTGTCCCTCGCCATTCAGGCAAATACTCTCCGATTTCGGAGGTACCTATTGCAGCTGGGTCGGCTCAGGAGCCGCCAGTCCCTGGTTGACAACACTCCTTCAAATGTTCTCGCCAGGTCTCGAGTGAATCCAGTCCAATTCCCGGTCGACGAAAAATCCTCAAATGCCGTCGCCCGGGTTTGATCCTGAATCACCCGGTCGCCAGAGCGGTGTTGTAACCACTACGCTAGCGAGGCTCCAGAGTGAAGATAACAGTCAGCCTATATCAGTGGCGTCTGGCAGAGTGAAGATAATAGTCAGCCAGACGCCACTGATATAGGAAATCCATTTCCATAAAGTGGACATGAAGTGGTTTCATTTCTTAAGCAGGGACGTCTGTGACAGATTCTTCTTCTTCTTTGATCCTTAGCCGCCAACCGTCAAAGCAGTCAGTGGCCATCACGCCTAGTGGCATTATGTGAGATTTGCCCTTTGTCTCATTAGCATGCATATTTTATTGCTGTTCGCTATTCCCTTTGATGAGAATTTACCAGAGACCGATTAGCTAACGTGAGCTGTATTATTTTACGCCAGCGATCAAAGATCGTTGTAATGGGATCAGACAGCGATCAAGGTAGATAATTTTGGAACAAAGGGAGATAATTTCTATTAACTTTTCCTCAGTCCATTCGCATGTAAGTTAATTAAACCACGGTGAGAACGTCGAGATCAAAGACACTGCTCGCTAGAAATGGCCAGACAAACAGAGAGACGAAGGAAACTCACACTGATTAGCGAATTGGCGATGCCTGATCTAAGAATGAATAGGGTTCTGGTTTTCGGCTCGTAATGTGTAAAAGATCTTTGATTTGCAAATCCGAACGTAGAATTCACCGTAGGTGTAAACATCTGTTGGGGAGGCGGGGTCGACAACTGTGGCTATATAAAGTGATTTATGAATATTGAAAGTGTTCACTACCGTTGCTCGCCCAAAAATCGTTGTGGTTTTGAATTTGTGTCTATGTAGCATATCTGTAACTTGTGCCGTTAGTTTCCGCCACGTGTCTTTGTGTGTACGGTTTGGGTGTGAGGGAAATGTTATGCCATACATGTTGATGTTGTTTCTTGGTATAAGTCCGAATGGAAAGACTATTTTGATTTTCCATTTGCCTTTGCCCATTAATGTTGATTTATTTACATTTATCTTAGCTCCATTACCTTTGCTAAAATCTGTGAATGCGTTTAGGATGTTTGTAATAGACCTGTTGTTTGGTGGGAAAAAGGTGGTATCGTCTGCATACGCAAGTAGCTTCTGTTCACCCTTTCCTGGTATAAAAGTGCCCTGAATTGGGCTGTCATTTCTAATTTTCTCTAGCAGGGGTTCTAGTGCTAGGACATACAGTAAAGGGTAGAGAGGGCACCCCTGCCTAACAGATAGTGTTCGCCTGAAAGTGTTAGTGAATGTATGATTCACCAAAACCTTGCTCTCAGGCTTCGTGTAAGGATTTCAATCCATTTCCTAAAGTTCCCGCCTATGTTACAATGCAGTAATGTTTTGTGAAGATATGAGTGTGATATTCGATCAAAAGCCTTCTCTTGATCGAGGGAGAGGATTGACTATTGGCAGTCTTTATGGTGCTTGCAAGTAATTATGTCCCTTATGAAATGTGTATGCTGATTGGTGTTTTTGTGTTGGACGCTGCAATGTTGGTCTTCGTGTATGAGAGTGGCCATCAGTGGCGTTTTCTCTATGTGTGCTGTGCGTGCTGCGCACACCTATGCCCGAAGGAAAATAAAAGTGTAATTTATTATTCTATAAAATATTTCTCTTCTAAAGTTCTGCTTTCTGACCGCACGCATCAGGATAACGGATTTTCCCGCATAGAATCTACGAGTATATCTAGTTTCAGTTTCCCAGACGCGTTTTATAGTGCAGTTTTTATTGGTTGGTTACAATCGCCCGAAGTTTCTCGGGTAATTCCGTCACAATGCATGCGGTACCTTTCGGATTCACGTCTGAAGATTGGTTTGTGTGGATCGGGGTCATGGCCAGATACGTCAATACAATATGAACATGCGTTCGGTAGTCTTGCAGCTCTCGGAGTTGTAAAAATCGGCTGTGTCCGTCCAGTGTTTTTTGTGATTAATTTGTGTTAGTTGCCGGGAATGCAGATTATTACAGTGACAGTGAGTTTCAAGTTGTAAGTTAATTAGTATTTCGGAGATAATTGACATATACCCCTAATAACTATCGTTACATAATTGAATATAGTTGGTTTTAAAATTAAGAGGGGAAGAAGTTAAATAGTAGGCGTGCATATTCATTTTAAGTAGCAGCACGCCTAGCTCGCATTACTAGGATGCGCCACTGGTGGCCATGAATGGTTTTAGTTCGTTTGTCAGAGTGTTGGTTATAATTTTATAGTCTACGTTTAAGATAGATATACGAGTAGGTCTTGTCGTAGATTTCCGATAGGGGATTAAGAGCAATGTTAGGTCCCGTCTGAATAGAACTGACAGGTGATGACTCAGTGCGAGATAAGGTTAACAGATAGATTTTCACTAGTGAGTTGGTGAAAAGGTAGAGTCTGTCCCTGGATTTGAGAAACTACTCTAGTCCATCCTATCGGTTACGAATAAACGTTTGCTGTTCATACAGTATACCTATATATATTAATATATATTATCAACCACTCACATTCACACACACACAGATAAGTGAAGACAATTTAGACGCAAAAACGTGAAAAAACTATATTAATGGAATATGGATATTGGGACGAGCTGACCGACACAAGTAATAAGTTTTATGTTACTTCTATTTATAATAAAGGAAAACTTCACAACAGCTATATTCAAAATATTAAAATATCATAAAATAAACACAAAGCGTTAAGAATTTACAGAAATAGATGAACAGTATTAGCAACAAAAAAAAAACATAAGAAATAACCAAAGTGAGTGCATGGATTATACAGCGGAAGAATTATTCATCTCTTTTTTCTCTCGCTTCAGACACACAGTGGCCACATTTTTACTCTTACCTCATACGTGCTTTCACAACATCTGGAACATCTCCATGAAAAAAACAACCACAGATCCAAGGTTGGGTGTTGGCAAAAACAGATCCCATTTTCTCCAAAACTGATTAATTTTTCTTATTTGGGAAAAGTCTGCTTTAATATTCCTTCTTTATGATTCTGTTGATGTCACCTCAATTAGTCCAGGTAGGAAAATACTTAAGAGCTTTAATGTTCACTGAGTCAGTAGCTAGGAAAATTGATACTTGGAGAGAATGTCAGAGGGGTAAATCTCTCGGGATAAAAATCCTCGTTACACCACAAGTGGTTGGTAGTCGATTAATATTAATGTTTGATTATGTCGCCACAACGGACTGAATGTAAATGAAATTGGGAAAAAGAAATCTGGATAGCTATCGGCCCAGTTAAAAATTTGGTACTCTGTCTCTTTCTGGTGTAAACACGAAGCCAGACAGGCTCACCTTGAAGACCCGATAACTAAGTGAGAATGTTCTTTGGTATTGTTGGACTTAGATCCGTTATTCTCAGATTAGACTTTTTCACCGATTAAGGCAGCTGGTAGATTTTGGGTATCACCCAGTACTGTGTATAAGAAGAAAAAAATACAAAATATGTAAACACAATATAGTATTCTGAATCCTATCCTAACCCGCGTAAAATATAATACATTTATCCACTTAGGTTATTTAACTTTAAATCAGAAACTACAAGCGTATCTCATATTTTATCGTATAATAAAAGTCCCCGTGAAATAAGAGCTAGTCATTTATAAATTTACTCTAATGAATTAGGAATAAATATTTAGTTCGTGAGTACTCAAAATGAATAGTGCTTTTACTAGTCGATTAAAATATCTCTTACTGGTTAACATCAGTTAGTTAGATTAACGCTACAGCCGGAACAATTTAGATATAGATTATATTTATTTCGCTAGTCAATTAGCACAAACAATCCTAGAGAAATAAAATGACGGGCTTAACCATTAAATCCCTCTACACAGAAAAATCTTAGTGAAATAAAATACGGACTTAACAATCAAATCACTCAAACTTCTAGTATAATATTTACCTCAAACACAGAAATTTAAAACAATCTCAAACGAAAACTAAGAAACTCCACTAATACATATGGCTCTAGAATCGAAGCTTTATGTTCTGAAATAAATCTGTTGGTACTGAATAATGGATTTTAAAAGCTGGAGTATATATCTAAACTCCGCCAATGCCGGTCCCAAGCCCAAATGAAAAATGAGGAGGGCGGCCTGCATGGAGGCCGTAAGGAGGCAGCCCCTCCACCATGCAAAGGCACAACAGGCCAATCACCTGTTTGTCTTAACTATGATTACGAGCAATACAAGAGAGAAAACCGGACTGATTCTAAAGGCGACGAACTGGAACGGACTACGGACTACGACTTATGGAACTTGGAACACAAGAAGTATAAACGGGAAGGAAGAGGAGCTGGTGGAAGAGATGAGGAAAGCAAAACTAGAAATCCTGGCTATAACGGAAACGAAGAAAAACGGACAAGGAGTCATGGATCTCGATAGCAACACGTTGCTCTACAGTGGGGTACCCATATCTGAAAGAGCTAAAGGGGGCGTGGGATGCATTGTGGCCCAAAATCAAAAAGATAGTATCAAGGGATAGAACTTTGTCTCGGAGCGCATTATGGTTGTAAAACTAAAAGAAGGAGAAACCATAGTCAACCTGGTCATAGTGTATGGGCCAAATGAGGATGAGAGAGCAGAGGTCAAGAAGGAATTCTTCGAGCTGCTTCAAAGGACAGTGGATGACTGCCTAGATGAAGTTATCATGCTCGGAGATTTTAATGCCAGAGTTGGAAATGACCATGCTAGATGGGGTGGAGTTATCGGAAGATATGGAGAAGATACTCTCAATGACAATGGAAAGCGACTCCTTGGATTCTGCAGTGAGCAGAATCTGATCATTACAAACACAAAGTTCCCCCATAAGCGCATACATGCCTACACTAGATGTGAACCAACCAAGAATGAGAAGTCAGTGATCGACTATGCCATTGTTCGGAGAAGCTCATTCAGATACGTCCGAGATGCAAGAGTCTGGAGGGGGCCAGAGATTGGAAGTGATCACTACCTGCTAACAATCAAACGAACAACTGAAAGAGTTGCTCAGCCTAGGAACTGCCCAACATCACGCAAGAAACCAAGTAAACGAGCAGGAGAAATGAGCATTAGGACCTACAAGCTGAGAGAGCCAGAAATTAAGACCAGATATCAGGGGCTTATTGCTACAGCAGTGAGCAACACAGAAGAACGACCTGATGTCTTGGAAACCCTCTGGAATAAATTCAAGGATATCATAAAGACAGCTGCTGCAGAAGCATGCGGTGAAGTCCGACTTGGGAACCAGAGAAAGAGGACACCTTGGTGGACAGAGGAAGTCAAAGAGAAAATAAGAGAGAAGAAAATGGCATGGAAACAATACTTAGGAGCTAAAAACACAACAGGACAAATGGAAAAATATAGAGAATATGTGACACTCAGAACAGCAGCAAAGAACAAAGTGCTAGCAGCAAAACAGAAGTCCTGGGAAGAATTTGGAGAAAAGCTAGAAAAAGATGCACAAGAAAACCAGAAATTGTTCTATAAGACCCTAAAGAACATGAGGAAGGAAAAACAATGTCCTCTCAAATTTATAAAGGACAAGCAAGGCAAATTGCTTACTGCCCCAAAGGAAGTAATGGAAAGATGGAAAGAATATTTCTCAGAACTCCTGGATGGTGAGCATGGTGAAGCATCAGAAATGATAACCACTAGCACAGAAGAGAAAACCAATGATGGTGAAGAAGACATAAAGATGGAAGAACTGAGGGCAGCACTAGAGAAAATCAAGATGGGCAAAGCAGCAGGGCATGATGGTATAACACCAGAAATGGTTAAGTACATGGGAGCATCAGGCGACCTATTACTCTTAAAGGTCCTACAGGCAGCATGGTGCAACAAGACCATCCCAAAGGATTGGGAGATTGCCATCATAACAACAATTTTCAAAAAGGGTGACAATCGACAATGTGGAAACCATAGAGGCATATCCCTTCTCAGTGTCCCTGGTAAAATCTACTCTAGAATCCTAGAGCAGAGACTCCGACGTCTAGCTGAGCCACAATTGGATGAGGTCCAGTGCAGATTCCGAGCAAACCGAAGTACTCAAGACCTAATCTTCACACTCAGACAGCTGAGTGAAAAGGCCCTTGAGTATAAGAGTGAGATCCATCTTTGTTTCATAGATCTGGAAAAGGCGTTTGACAGGGTCCCCTGGAGCAAACTTTGGGACTGTTTGGCAAGGAAGAATATTCCAGCACCTCTGATTCATGCTATACAGAGCTTCTACAAGTCTTGCAGAAATTATGTGAGGACAGCAAACCATAAGTCAGAAGAGTTCAGGACCACCACTGGTGTAAGACAAGGTGATATCCTATCACCTTACCTCTTCATACTCCTTATGGACGATGTCATCAAGGCATGTAAGGACAGAACAAGAAAGTATTCAGTGGGGTACTGGAAGATGAGACAGGTCTATATTTCGGAGCTGGCATTTGCTGATGATGTTGCCCTGATTGCTAAATCAGAGGCACATCTCCAATCCAACCTGCAAGTCTGGATGGAAGAGCTGGAGAAGAGAGGGATGGTCATAAGCAGCTCTAAAACAAAATCCATGGTGATATCACGAGAAGAAAGAAAACATCAGATTAAGTTGGGAGAACAGGTCCTGGAGCAGGTCGACCACTTTAAATATCTTGGAGCTATTATAGACCGAAAGGGAGGCATCAAAGAATAGTTGGCCACTCGAAAAGCAGCGGCTGGGAGACTTTTTCAGGCCATAAATCGTGGATTCCTCAGCAAGAAAGAGGTTGGTAAGAAAACGAAGATGGCTGTATACCGCTCCACCTATGTCCCAGTCTTGACATATGGATGCGAGTCGTGGGCAATGACTACAACCCACAAAAGCCAGATCTAAACCTCAGAAATGAGGTATCTGAGGAAAGTGGTTGAAGTAACAAGAAGAGACATGGTCCGCAACCAGACGATCCGTCAAGGCCTAAAATCCCATCCGCTGCAGACCAAAATAGAACTGTCCCAACTAAGATGGTTTGGCCATGTCTGCAGAATGGGAGAAGATCGGCTACCACGACAAGCATGGGAAACAAAGAGCCAGGGATCCAGACCTCCAGGACGACCCAGAGTCCGCTGGGAGGACAACATTAGACAATCTTTGAAGGACCGAGGACTAGAATGGAACCAGGCCAGGAAGAAGACAGCTGATAGAATGGTCTGGCGCTCTCTCTTCCAAACCTCTACACCTCACGGTAGAAGGGGAACGACTAAGTAAGTAAGTAAGTATATATCTAAATATGGGTAGACATCGCTTGTACTTGTTATATATAACACCTTCGTCCAGATTTCGGGCTTTTCTTCGCTCAAATTCTGAATCAGACGAAAAATTCACACTTTTAACGCTCGCAGATCCTGGCCGCGAGCAAAACCGTCTTTTGATCTTGCGATTCTCACTGTATCTAATGTATCTAAATTACGTTCCGAACGAACGGATTTGGGGGGTGGCGTAAATTGTAATTTATCTCCCCTTAGTCTCAAATTAAATCCCCCTGACCAATGTCTACCGAAACTACGTCTTAACTTCATTAGCCCACCCCCCCCCCCCCCCCCCTTTTGCAGAAAACACGACTTATTGTTGAAATATTCGCTCTTGGTTCTCTACAAATATACCACCCCGTCCCCTCTCTACGCGTTCCGTTTACCTGTCTGATCCTATTTCAACGATTATCCAATCGCTGGCGTTATAATTACAGGTAAACGGCTCAACGTTAGCTAATAGGTCTGTTGGTAAACATTCCTAAGTCAATAGAGAAAATAAAATAAAATAGGCGTGCTAACTTAAGAACGAGACAGATATCTGAGTGTAGGAGGGTTTTACGTTAACCAACCCGTGCATAACTAATAAGGAAACCCAGTGGAAGAAAAATGTAGATATATGAAATCTATTTTCATAATACCCTCTTTCACAGGTCTGTAGTTTTTAAGGAGCGTTTTGTCAGAGTTTTCTTTAGCAATAAGAGTGATGTATGACATATTTAAGCTAGGTAGGAGTTCTTTATTCTCGAAAGCTTGTGTATATACGTTTAGTAGGAGGGGATCTAAGATAGGAAAGAAGTGTTGCTAAAATTCTGCAGATATTCCATCTGGTTCTGGCGATTTGTTCTTTTGCATAGTGTTTACTGCTAGAGTTATGTCTGTTAGTATCAGCTCGGCGTCTAGTTTTTGTTTGTCTGCGTCTGGTAATTTCTTTGTAAAATGCGTGAAAGCTTCTTGTATGTGTGACTCGACGTTTTCTTCTGAGTACAGGATTCTATAATAGTCTTCGAAGGCCTGTACTATGTTTTGTGTTTCTGTCTGCATGGTTCCGTCTAGATCTACTATGGGTCCTATCTGTGTTCAGTGTTGCATACTTTGCTCTGTTGCCATGTATTGTTTACTGGGTGCCTCTTGTGTGATAGTGTTGAGATTTGTCCTTAATAGGGCTCCCTGAAACCTGTGTTGTTTGTATTGCTCTAGTTTGCTCTCTAGTATGGTAATGGAGGGGGAGGTTTTGTTTGTTTGTATTTCCCACCTGTCTGATGTCTGCCGTTTTGCATTCCCTGAACCTGAGTTTTGTTTGGCTAAGCTAAAACATGAATGTTGTGGTCCTAGCTGAGATGTAATTCGTGAAGCCTATTCGTGTGTGTTTATGTTTGTTTCCTGTAAAAGTATTAAATCTGGTTTATGTTTGTGTATAAGTGGTATGGTGTTGTGCAGTTTTGAGCTAATGCCCCTAATATTTAAACTAATTAAACACATTTCTTGCGCCATTTTTTAGAAAAAAGGGGGATAGTAAAATAATACCTTATTGTGATAAATGACGATACATTGACATACCTAAAACTGTATGGATCGGATCTTGGTTACTGTTTTCTTGGCTGTTCCGAAAGCTTGTAACTTTGTCCCAGGTCAATGATCAGTTTTACATGTGATTCGATTGGGTGTGTTTCTTCTGTTGTTGTTGTGAGATATGTGTTGTCCAATGAATCTCGCGTTGATTTTGTTAATAATGGCTCGGTGGCTGGAATGGTTTGGATCTGGATGTGTCGAGAATGTGTTGGTCTGTCTCCCAGCCTCGACGGTTGCAGATTTTAGGTGAGTCTTGTCGGAAGTCTTCTGGGCTTGATGTCGTGATGTTGTGGTACTTTGCGTTTTCTGTTCGCTATTTTGTCTCTGTATTGGTTTGGTAATCTGGGTGTTTGAAGCAGAGTACAGTCGCCTCTGTATTGGTTTGGTAATCTAGGTGTTTGAAGCAGAGTACAGTCGCCTGTGTATTGGTTTGGTACTATCGTGTTTGTGCAGAGTTACAGTTGCCTCTGTTTACTATGTGGAAACCGTCTTCCGAGGTAGCAGGGTGTGTAGTTTCTTCTTCACTGTCGCTGGTTTCAAAGTGTTTTATTGGTTCCTGTTCTCGTTGGGGTCTTGGCTCCTGGGCTCTTGGATTTGTTTGTGTGGAGCGGTTGGCCCAGTGTGTGACTTCCCCGCAATGAAGGCACACCATTCTACGCCCTGGCAATGAGACTAGGAGTTTGTGCCTCCCAAAGTCGTCCCCTTTTTTTTCTCAGCTCCATTGTGGAATATCTTCTGTTGTCCTGTAGATGACGCCCCACATGTCTGGTGCGTTTTTTTATTCTGTACACCATAGCTTCAGGATCTTTTGTTATCGTCTCGGCTATCTGCATGACCGCTTGTTCTGTCATCGTGGTGGGACCCAATACAGCGTCATCGTTGAACGTTCCTTTTGTAAATGTTCAATGGTTATTTTTAGCTTGAGTGTACGTCTGCTGAGAGGTTGAAATACCACAGTTCGGTGTTTTCAAATTAATTGGTCAGCGTCGACCACACCTTTTGGTGCGCAAAGCAGCGAAATCGATACTAGATGGATCCGTGAAATTGTATTGTGAGGGACAGGACCATATAAGTTATTCACTTCTTTAAAACCTGTATCGGACAAAAGTGTTTAAAACAATAGAAAGATAAAATACAATAAAATCATTTACATATTACAACATTTAAAAGCATTTAATTTTCATAATGTACTGTACTTGTATTATATTATTTAATAGACTAACTGGATATATTTCATAAATCGAAGTAAAATCGTTATTTAATTTAGTATTTGTTTTCTTGTTTATGTTATTGCCCTTGCAAAGAAAAACAATTCTACCTGCCCTTACAAATTTGTGGCTAACCGTAACAGATATCTGATTTCTCACGTGACCAGTGTTTGTAAATGCCCTCTGTTGTTTCTTCTCTCTCTGTTGTGTAGTTTGTCATCAAACTTGTGTAGTTCGTCAGTTCAACATGGTTTTTAATCATGTCTTGTCTATCTGCTAATAGACTCAGTCGCTGCTTGCAGTATCGTTTAGTTTAGACGTTCAACCATAGTTTTTTTTTTTTTACACTGATGTGTGCGTAAGTGTGTACGTGTGTTAATTTTTTGTATGTCAGCATTTGATACAGTGAAAACAATTTTATCTGTGTTAGATACACAAAAGTGTGCGTAAGTGTCTTTATATCTTTTGATGGACCCACGTGAACTGAATGTACATGTTAACACAAGGTCAAGTTTTATAGAATCTTGTACATGTCAGCATTAGATGGTGATACCAGTGACAACAATATTTTAGATATCTAACTACAGTGATAGTTTACATGAACCACTAAGTCAATGATGATCAATACTCACACACAAGGTCAAGTATTTACGTAGATCTCTAACTACAGTGATAGTTACATGAACCACTAAGTCAATGATGATCAATACTCACACACAAGGTCAAGTATTTACGTAGATCTCTAACTACAGTGATCAAATGTTACATCAAGTAACGTAATAATGGAAACGTCTAACTGTGATACATGATACTAAGTCACACACACAAGGTCAAGTATTTACGTAGATCTCTAACTACAGTGATAGTTACATGAACCACTAAGTCAATGATGATCAATACTCACACACAAGGTCAAGTATTTACGTAGATCTCTAACTACAGTGATAGTTACATGAACCACTAAGTCAATGATGATCAATACTCACACACAAGGTCAAGTATTTACGTAGATCTCTAACTACAGTGATAGTTACATGAACCACTAAGTCAATGATGATCAATACTCACACACAAGGTCAAGTATTTACGTAGATCTCTAACTACAGTGATAGTTACATGAAGCACTAAGTCAATGATGATCAATACTCACACACAAGGTCAAGTATTTACGTAGATATCTAACTACAGTGATAGTTACATGAACCACTAAGTCAATGATGATCAATACTCACACACAAGGTCAAGTATTTACGTAGATATCTAACTACAGTGATAGTTACATGAACCACTAAGTCAATGATGATCAATACTCACACACAAGGTCAAGTATTTACGTAGATCTCTAACTACAGTGATAGTTACATGAACCACTAAGTCAATGATGATCAATACTCACACACAAGGTCAAGTATTTACGTAGATCTCTAACTACAGTGATAGTTACATGAACCACTAAGTCAATGATGATCAATACTCACACACAAGGTCAAGTATTTACGTAGATATCTAACTACAGTGATAGTTACATGAACCACTAAGTCAATGATGATCAATACTCACACACAAGGTCAAGTATTTACGTAGATCTCTAACTACAGTGATAGTTACATGAACCACTAAGTCAATGATGATCAATACTCACACACAAGGTCAAGTATTTACGTAGATCTCTAACTACAGTGATAGTTACATGAACCACTAAGTCAATGATGATCAATACTCACACACAAGGTCAAGTATTTACGTAGATATCTAACTACAGTGATAGTTACATGAACCACTAAGTCAATGATGATCAATACTCACACACAAGGTCAAGTATTTACGTAGATATCTAACTACAGTGATAGTTACATGAACCACTAAGTCAATGATGATCAATACTCACACACAAGGTCAAGTATTTACGTAGATATCTAACTACAGTGATAGTTACATGAACCACTAAGTCAATGATGATCAATACTCACACACAAGGTCAAGTATTTACAAACATCTCCAAACGTTTACCTACAATTTTTTAATAGAAATATAATACTTGGATAGACTTTGTGCTTTATAAAACAATTATAAAGATTCTTCCCGTGATGCATTTCTTGGAGCTCTGCAATCTCTCAATGATAATGTTTAAACATTTCAAATCAATACATCATCATCACACAAAATAAGTGTCCCTGGCGCTGACAAGTGATGTAACTCAATAAACTGTTTCACAGAATATCTCAGACAAACGTATCACCCAAATGTGCACTTTTAGATATAAGAGATTTTAGCCGTTGCAGTTACAATACCAAATTAAGCTGGCTTCTGTTTGGTTGTAACAGGTTTTTATTTCTCTGTCTTTTATAAGTTTATAGGGGGGTCTTCATAATAACACGAAATGTACAACCCGCAGGAACTAAAATATTTGTTTCAAATATGTTGCGTTGGACTGACATTGGTAAACTGATTCTCAACTTACACGATCTAAAATGTGGTCAACATTTTAAAACCTGGGACACCTTTCATTGTGGTGACTGGGCCTCATGCAAAAAGATTATCTTATCGTTTACGAGCATATATATATATATATATATATATATATATATATATATATATATATATATATATATATATATATATATATATATATATATATATATATATATATATATATATATATATATATATATATATATATATATATATATATATATATATATATATATATATACTGAAGCACATTAAAAACGCACCACCTGTATAATCCAGGAACAGAGTGTGAAATGTAAATATAAGTGTGTACAAGTTTACATATTTGGAATCTTTATTCATTTTCCTATGAATCCATGCTGGTCATTAATTTGCACATTTGATTGTTATGAAATTCATTGCATTCTGTGCAGGCAAGAGAGAAAACCAAAAATACAAAAAAAATGCACGTGCGTTATCCTGCTGGAGAAGCTGCAAGTCTGGATAAATTGTGAACGCAGGAGCAACCAGTGCATCCAGAACCTCATCTCGATATGTCACAGCATTAACATTTCCACGGAAGACGTGAAGAGGCAAGCGATGGTGAAAACTGAATCCTCCCCAAATGTGAATACTGCCACCTCGAAATCGGTTGACACAGCAATCTGCAAAGCGCTCTTCACACCGTCGCTAAATCCGCATACGTCCATCTGCAAAGGATATGTTGAATCTGTTCTCGTCTGTGAATAGGACAGCATTCAACTGCAGTCTAGTCCATCTGATATGTTGCTCTGCCCATTGCAGGCGCTGCTAACGATGTCTGTGAGTCAAGTTTGGCCCAACATAAGGTCGTCTTGCAGTAAGGCCTGTATCTCTGAGTCGTCGTATGACTGTCATTCGAGAGACTTGCCCATGTCTACCCACTATTGCTCTTGCTGTTTGACTTGCTGGGAGAGTCAATTCCTTAGGTGACTCAGCACAATATGACGATCTTGCGCAGGGGTAGTAACTCGTGGTTGGCCACTATGAAGTCTATCCCGGGCACTGCCAGTGGTTCCGTAACGTTCATTGAGACGTACAATAGTGCTGTGGTGGCAATTCATCCTTCTGGCAATGGCCCGCGAGCTCATTCCGGTCTCCAACATACCAATGGCTCGTTGGCGGTCGTTTTCAGATAGTCGTGGCATTTCAAGCACATGTACTGGGTGTTTTGTCTCAACGGCCTTTTTATACCGAGTATACTGCCACAACGCGTACACATTTTCAGGGTCATAGCTGTTGAGAATCGTGTTGCACGTGTAACTTTCATCGTTTTCATGTAGTCTGTACACACACCCATGGGTTGAATCTTGCACTTTCCATTCCAGCAGCCATTCGCTCTCTACCGCATGGCAAACACGGGGAAAATCCATTCCCACACTTTTTTTTGCCAGCTTCTCGGCATCAGTATATATAATAGTGGTGCGTTTTTAATGTGCTTCAGTATATATATATATATATATATATATATATATATATATATATATATATATATATATATATATATATATATATATATATATATATATATATATATATATATATATATATATATATATATATATATATATATATATATATATATATATATACACACATGAAATCACAAAGTTTAAAACAAATATCTGTATTTGCTTGCTTTAATCTGAATACACACTCTCTATGTATGTGATCATGAGTTTACTTGTTCTTTAGTTTTCTTTGCCTAGCGCTAAAAAATAAATTAATTCACTTCAGTTAATCACTATAGTGTACTCTCTGAAACTAAAGACACGCAGAAAACATGTATTTCTAAAAACAATTCTTTATTCTTCCTGAAAAGTACATTAGTTGCGTTGTGTCCGTTTACAACGGAGCTGCGACATTTACGCCTTTCGGCCGACACATCCGACTTCAGCACGGCATTTTTTGGGGACAGGGTTTGCCTTCCCTCCTCGATCCCTACTCTCTCAGCAAGACTTCAGTGATGCAGCCTGATTCCAGGACCACCCCTTGGAGGTGGTGTAGGATCTTGGTCAGCTCTGGTTTGCTGACCTTAACGCAAGTAGTCAAGCTATGGGTCGCTTACTGCATTCATCTCGTTTGCTGCGTCTTCGGTCCCAAAACAATTTTTGACAGGACTCTCTATTACGGACATTAGTTTAAAGTCGTAACTCTAAATGTGAAAAGGTCTAAGAACACAACTGATACAATTACAGCATTAATAATAAACATAATAGCCCCTACAGTCATATATGACTATATAAATGCGCCCCTGAGGTGACAGCCCTCAGCTGCTTATTTTCCTGGTGTTCCTTTCGACGTTTTTCCCTCTCTTCTGCTTGCCGTGAGACCTTCTTGTTGCCCAATTCGAGGTGGCGCAGTAGATAGCACTGCCACTTGGTGCGATCGGCAGCTTCATCCTCCCAGGTTGCTGGATTAATGTCCAGCGCTCTCATGTCTCTCTTGCCCACATCTTTCAACCTCATCTGCGGTTTCTCAACTGTTCTCTTGTCATCTGCCAGTTGTCCGTACAAGACTTCTTTCGGGATGCGTCCGACTTCCATGCTGCGGAAAAGGACGCCAGTGTAGTCTGTGCTTTCTAAGCAATGTATACATGCTTTAAAGGCCAGCACGTGACAACACCTCGACAGTTGTCACTTTGTCCTTCCACGAAATACCTAAGATGTGGTATAGACACCGAAGATGGAAGGTATTGAGTCTTCTTTCTTGCTTAGCATAGATCGTCCTTGTCTCGCTACCATATAACAGTGTGCTGCTGACGCAGGCGTTATATACCGCAGCTTTGGTCTTCATTGCGAGTTTGGAGTTTCCTCACACATGCGTTGTGAGGCGGGCAAAGGTAGCTGCAGCTTTGCCAATGCCGCTGTTAATGTTTGTGCCCAGTGAGAGTTTGTTGTTGGTGGTAGACCCCAGGTATGTAAAGTGGTTCACCACTGCCAATTCATAGTTATCTATAGTGATAAGAGGGTTGAAACCAGAATGCAGTCTTGTTTAACACCATTGCGTATGTCAAAGGGCAGTGATTTGCTTCCAGCATAATAGACTATTCCATTCATGTCTTCATGAAATGAGTGTATCATTTCCAGCAGTTCAACAGGGCAGCCTATTTTTAGGAGGATTTTGAACAGCCCATCCTTACTTACCAGGTCAAATGCTTTGTGGGGTAATAAAGGCGATATATAATAACCTTTCCTGCTCTCTTGATTTTTCCTGAAGCTGGCGGAGAGAAATATCATATATGTCGTTGGTCTACCCACTCGGAATCTAAACTGGGACTCTGGATATATGCTCTCAGCTAACTTGTGTAGTCGCAATTAGAGAAAACAAAACTTACGAACAAAACTAAGAAGAGATATGCCTCTGTAGTTATTGCAATCACTTATGTCTCCTTTATTTTTATATAGTGTTATAACCTTGACATCTCGCATGTCTTGAGGGATAGTTGTCTCTTCCCAGCACTGGCACAGCACCATATGCAGGGGAGGTAATTTCGTGATCTTATAGTATTTGATTAAATCGGGAGGAATCAAATCACGGCCTGGTGCTTTGTCAGAGGCCAAACTATCAATGCCCTTATTGAGTTCCTCCAAGGTTGGTTCAGCATCCAGCTCCTAGATAGTTGGCAGAAATTGACAGCATCAAGGGCTGCAGGCGTGACAATATTTTCTCTAACGTAAAGCTCAGAGAAGTGCTCGACCCACCACTCCCTCTGTTTACCCTTATCGGTTAGTTTCTCCCCGCTGATGGTTTTTAGTGGTGCCGTCTTACTTTTTGGGGGGCCAAAGGTTGTCTTTATGCCGTCGTACATTTGTTTTTATGCCGTCGTACATACCTAAACACCAAGAAGACCAAAGTATTGACAACAGACAAAGTAAAGACCAAACCAGAAATTGAAATTGATAACGAAGAACTGGAAAGTGTTAATGAATTCGAATACTTAGGATCAATCATCAACAGCTCTGGCGACTGTGCAGTAGAAATTAAAAGAAGACTTGCAATTGCTTCACATAAACTAATACAGATGAAAAACCTATGGCAAGACACAAGCAAAGAAACAAAGTTACAACTGATCAGAGCATGTATATTCCCAGTGGCAACATACGGCTGCGAGACTTGGACACTCAATAAAACAGTTGCAAAAAAGATTACATCATTCGAAATGAAATGCTACAGAAGGATGTTGAGAATACCCTGGACAGAAAAAAAGACCAACAGAGAAGTACTGCACTCACTAAACGTACAGGAACATTGGCTCCTAAATACCATCGCAATAAGGAAGCTGACATTTTTCGGTCATATAAAAAGACATAATAGCCTGGAAAAAACAGTGATGGAAGGCATGGTCCGTGGAAAAAGGGGAAGGGGTCGACCTAGACGACGGTGTACCCAGGACATCACAGAGAGTCTGAACTTGTCTTTGGCTGATGCAGGTCGACTTGCCCAGAATCGTGATGCGTTCAGAGCAGCTGTAATGGAGACAACGTTCTGGAAAGAATACGTCACATGATGATGATGACATTTGTTTAGTTTTGACTGCTTGCGCTGCGGTCTAGATGCTCTCGCTGGTCTGGAGTCAATAATCATTTGCACAAAGTCGAGCAGTTTTTTGGACTCTGCTTCTCGTAGCCTTCAAGATCTGGAGGATTCTAGCACTCGGTGAACGTTTGTATTTATTAGTAGCACTGCGCTTAGCTTCAATGACAGGTGTCATCGCATCTGATGAAGCATCAAACCAGTCATTTGACTTCGCTGTCTTCTCACCAAAGGTGGCAAGTGCAGTACTTTGAATGGTGTTCTGCAGGTGATCCCAGCTCTCTGTAACAGTGTCATCATGCTATGTGCTACTAAGCACTTTCTTGAAAATCATGGTAAATGTAGCGATCCTGACAGGGTCTGACATCTTGATGGTATCGATGAATAGTTTCCCTTCATGTCTATGATGGTGTTGCAAACCAAGGAGTGGTCTGTATCACAGTCTGCACTGTAGTACGAGCGCGTGGAGAGCACAGACCTGAGAAGTGGCTTTCTGACGAGAATCACACCCAGTTGGTGCCAGTGCTTGGATCGTGGGTGTCTCCATGACACCTTATGCTGGGGAGTTTGAAAGTACGAAGTGCGTTCAGAAAGTAATGCACCACATCGTTTTTCTCAGCTAATAATGAAGATAGAAGCATGAAAGTTTGCACACTTTAAATATGGCATGTGCCAATTGTGTGCACCAAATTGCACCGCAACCGGCCAAATAATACGACTGCCCTAAACCGTTGAAATGGAGCGTGTTAGCAACTTGCGTTATAAACAGCGAATTGTGATAGAATTTCTTGTTGCAGAGAAGGAAACTGTTGTGAATATTCACAAGCGTCTATGTGATGTGTATGGAAGTTTTGCAATCGACAGGAGTACAGTCAGTTGCTGGGTTCAGAGAATCAAAGAATCAGGAAGTGGAGATACGGAGCTGCTTGATCGGCCGCGCTGTGGACGTCCTGCCACAGGCACCAACGCAGAAATGTTGAAATGCGCTGAGGGCATTATTCTTACTGATAGGCGAATTACTACTCAACAATTGGCCTTACAGCTGTCAGTCAGCATTGGTAGTGCAAATGCAGTTATAAAAACTCTCGGATTTTCTAAGGTTTGCGCAAGATGGGTTCCTCGAAATCTCACAAATGACCACCGATTGCAAAGGAAAGCAATTTCTTCTGAATTGTTGGAGCGTTTCAATGCTGATGGAGAGATATTTTTGCTAAGATCGTTACAGGTGACGAAACCTGGGCACATCATTTTGAACCTGAGACAAAAAGACAGTCAATGGAGTGGCATTATCCGCAATCACCAAGAAGAAAGAAATTCAAGACAATTCTTTCAGCTGGAAAGGTCATGATCACTGTCTTTTGGGACATTGAAGGTGTGATTCTTGTGGACGTTATGCCAAGAGGAGAGACAATCAATTCGCAAGCTTACATTAAGACATTGAAAAAACTCAATCAACGTTTTTGCAGAGTTCGGCCGCACAAGAATCCAGCAGACCTGCTTCTCCTTCACGGCAATGCGCGCCCTCACACAAGTCTGGCAACACGGGAAGCAATCACCAAATTGTGTTGGACTGTGTACTACCCCATCCACCCTATTTTCCCGATTTGGCACCCTCTGGGTTTCATCTATTTGGTCCACTTAAAGATGCACTCCGTGGGACAAGGTTTGAAGATGATGAAGGAGTGATTCATACAGCGAAGAAATGGCTACATGATCAAGACAAAATCTAGTACGGGCTAGGAATACATGCACTTGTTTCGCGCTAGCATAAAGCCGTACAAGTTGATGGGGATTATGTTGAATAATTCCGATGTTTACATGACATATTCATGTATATTGTGTATAAATTTCATGCTTTTTGAATAAACAGCTCCTGAGAAAAACGATGTGGTGCATTACTTTCTGAACGCCCCTCGTAGGTCTTGGTCAAAAAGAGGTCATGCTGGACACATAGCTCCAAGAGGCGTTGATTTTTTTTATTCATATTGCCAATACCAAACCTGCCCAGACATGAAACATTATCGACACCTACTCTAGCGTTAAAGTAACCAAGGAGAACAAGTTGTGATGACTGCTGCTAGATCCTCGTAGAATTCGTCTTTCGCTTCTATGGCAGAGTACAGTGTAGGAGCATACACACTAACAAGAGTGATGAGATCTGAGCTAGTTTGCAGGCGGAACGTTAACAGGCATTCTGTTCCATTCTCACCTGGTTCAACCATTTTAGTTAGTGATTATTTTAACAGCAAAACCAACTCCGTGTTCTCTAGTTTTATTAAGGTCTTTCCATTGTCAATAAAATGTGTAGTCCTTCTCGCTTACCATTCCAGAGCCTGCATGACGCGTTTTCTGAAGTGCTGCTATATCCACATGAAGTCGTTTAAGTTCGTCATTAATTATGTCTGTCTTCTTGACTTTGTTTATGTCATGTAGGTTTTCAGATAATCTAGTCAACATATTCCGGACATTCGAACATCCCAGTCTGATAGTTTGTTTATTTCTATTACTTCTTGTTTTGTGACAATTGCTTGGTGCAAAATTGTCTGTCCACGGTTCGGGTTTGACTCTAATCCTCATGTAACCAATAGGGAAAGCAGACAGTGACGGGACAACACCTAACTGACTGGAGGCTGCCCACTTTGAAGCGGGCGGTACCTATCCAATGAGATCCTAGAACCTCTCTGATGCGTGCCGTAATTTATATTAAAACACAAGTAGCATCTCTTCTAGAAGACGATCACCAACTTCTGCTTCAAATATTCGCGTCTGCTTCTACACCATATCGGTATGACGTCACTTACTTTATTAGTGAGTAAGTCCGTATAAATTTATCGGAAAAGGAGTCCTGTCGAGCTAACTATAATACCTACATAATCGTTATGACATTTAATCATAACACTTTCCCACTGTCAGAAGTAGCCAGGGGTTACTTCTGACAGTGGGAAAGTGTTATGATACATTTGGCTAAATGCTTATAACCGGTAACTGCTACTTCCCGTGTTTTGCCGACACCAATACGGTGTCCTCTCTTGGGCACAGTTATATGGAGATAAAGCTGTTTCCCATGCGTCGTGCGTCATGTTCCCCATCTCCACGCAGGCGGTAGATCCAAGGAACGGCAGTAGCCGATATAGTTTGGTAACAGCCACGTCGCGGGAGTTGCCAGAATAATGTTGAATAAACATTAGACTGCCTTAGGGACACCAACTCCGGATTTATCTTCAAGGTTTACTCCCGAAGCCTTTCCCGTAAACGGAAATTCCCCCAAGGCAGCAGTGGTTTTAGATAGGCTACCAACCAACGATTACGAGCCCAGTAGACTTCTTCCTTATTATCTAAGATAAGCTCAAAGACAACAATTACTTGCTGACTCAACACTTGAAAATGACTCAAGATGACGCCAGGGCTTCTCAATTCAATTGAAGAAAACTGTATTTACATAAACTGAAGAATGTGTGTAAAAGTGGGCTTTGACAAACTTCATGATCAATTCCAGCCTCCCACATGTGGCTGGCGAGCTTGTACAAAACATTCAATATGTAATTGCTGCGTCACTCTCTATCTCTCGTGCTAATGTCTATAGCGGCTATTTGGGGTTCAACAAGTCGAGAACCACTGTTGTTGTTTCACATTTACTGACAATATCTCTCTATTTAGACAAATGTCTCTCTTACATTCTTACTCAGTCATCAGATGATGCCTTGTTGTATCTTATTAAAGAAACTGGCCTAACCGCCAGGGATGGACGTTTGATAAGCTTAATTCTGATTCTGGACTGTCTATCTATTGTTCTTCACTACCACTAAAAGTTCATCAACATATTTTTTCTAACTTTTAACGTTCCTGGAGTTACGAACAAACACAGTCCTCCAACATGAAATAACTGACGTCTCGTCATCGCTCAAAATAGAACACTGTCATTCAATAAAGTGGCATTGCGAGTGAAGTTCGAAATGATAGTTGTAAACTTCTGCAACCGCAGGTCAACCACGATACATTTGGTTATATCATTCGATGCGCCAACTCCCTTCGGACAAAAGCTCACTCTGTCAAGACTCAGAACCAACTGACGTAATCTAAAACTTCAATTTACCGCTATAACATTGTCTGAAATATCTAGAAGAGATTGTTGCTCACAAACAACTCACTGGCACTAAATTCACGTGGAAATATTGCTTATTCAGGGATTTATTTATGATCGTCTGTCAAATGAAGGTATCAAACTCCTGTCTCTATTTTCGTCCATCTATGTTATTATTACGTTATTTTCCTTTGATCATAAATCAAATCCAGCTAAGTAACATTACCAATTTAACAATTCTTTTCCTCATAACAACTCTCCTGGCTACACTATGACAACCTTTGTAACCAATGACAACATTAGTACACACAAAACTGACGCCATTTTTTTCTACAGAAGGTAGTCCCATAGCATACATTACAGTAAAACAGTAAAGTTGTCGATACTTACTATACTAGATCCATAGTATCTTTGTATCGAAGAATGGTTGGTTTGGAAGCATCGAGAGGTCAGGTGACCAGTCCCTTCCTCACTGTCTATTCCTACCCTGGCTAAAGAGACGTGTCAGACACCCCATTTACAGCACAGTAGACTGGATAATGACCCAAGGGTTTCAAATACAGCAACTTTGCAGTGAGAAGCCAGCGCTCTAAATACTTTCCCAATAGGACACTATTTCTACAGACAACTTTTATTAATGATGACACGCAAGGTAACCACATGACAACCCACCTTGGTTTACGGCAGGTACATTTTAGTTTATGAACATCGCAAACAGGAGTAGTCATTCTACAGACTTCAGATCTGATGGACACAATACATACAAAAAGGCGAAGGAAGATAGGCATAAATTTACATAAGCAACCAAAATAACCCTATACACTCACATACCACTTGTCAAGTAATACGTTTGTTCTTTTTTTTTGGTCTTCTCTCCACTCCGGCAGCATTAATCTACCATTCGTTTTACGTGGTAACTTCTTCCCTTGTTAATTCTTTACTCTTGCAGAGTTCAATTTATTTCTTATCATATTATGTTAAATTTGTCACTCCTTTAATTTTACCTCGATCGCTTGACTTGTTTTGAAACAACATTGAATTCTGTTTTTGCACAGCGAACTTGCCAAATTGACTTTTCACTTATCGCCAGTGTGGTAAAGTGGGAGGATATAAATATTTATAGGGGACTTAGTGTACTGACTGAGATCAGCTGTGAAGGTATCTGTATCTAATAAGTGTGGTGTATTACAGATGACCTTACTTGCTACCACATTTATACCTCATTCAGAATTATTCTGGAATATTGTGATGACTACGTTGAATGTCTAGGGTTATGATAATGATTAAGTGTAAGTCACAACAACAACAGACAGATAAACAATTTAATTTATTCCACAACACTTTACACCACAGTGACACTCACACACATATAACACTCTATAAGACTATCTTAAATGAGTCACGTGTTAAAGTTTAAAAATATATGTATTAATTCCTTTCAATAATAGATATCCTGATTCAACTACACAGTGAACCAGGAATCATAATCAAATGTAGATACAAGTTGTATGTACACAGTTTATATATATGATCTTTGTATTGACATATTTTATTTTTATTATTATATGTGTGTAATTTGTGAAGTAGTACTATGAAGTAATACTGGCTTTTCAAGCTAGGGTGTTGTTTGTCAGCATGACTTCAAGTGTTTACTTATGGTGGAAATCGTATTGGGAAAAGTTCACAGTTCCTGTCAATTGAAACAATTTAATGTCCCTCTTTTGTTAATATAATGTCAATTTTAGAGGGGGCACATAGGATTGAGCTGCTCTGGCCACAGAATCTTATCTGCTGTGATGGCGGCAGGAAACAGTCTCCTCTACTCGATTGCTTCACTGTGTTCTTCAGACCTCTCACTGGTCGCTATCTGGACCAAGGGGTATGCTATCAGCCTCTGGATTCAGCACAACTCAGACCAGGTGCTGCTTCAATAAGTTATGACCACGGTCCCTGAAACAAGAAGGTTGTACCTCCTACTTCAGAACTAATTTATAATCTATTTCCACACTGAACACAATACATAACAAACACTGAGTTCAGAGCGGTAGGCCAACTGCTAGCTTCATCTGAAACAATTTACACCAGTATTCTTCTCCCTAATGGATACTACGCCTCTGCAAATCCAGCATTATTTCCTTCTAGTCAATAAGATAGGTGTCAGTGTACTATTTGGCGATCCCATGCAGATATACTTCTCTCCGCCAAGTTTTGTTCAGGTTGGAGCAATATCTAGGCTTTGCCTCGTGTTTGCTCTGAACCACACACATATACAGACATAAATTATCAATTAACATTCAATTTTCATCAAAAAGATATCAAATATGTCAATCTTACCATAATTCATGGAAATAATAAACAAATACGTTGACTGGCGATGAATAATGGCACAAATTCCGACCTGCCTCTGTCCCAGGCTTTTATTTAGAAAAATAGGCAATGGAACTCAACGCACTGTTTCTTAGTAAGTTTATTTCAAAATGTGGAGCTGAACAGACGCACCTCATTGGCTATATCAACGGTTCTAGCCAATAGGGCCATGTTTACAAAGCTTTTTTGAAAAAAATTATCCTTCCTACGTTTCCCCTAACAACCAAAAATAGTATTTGCAGTCCGACTAATCATGTTTAGCCTTACATATCATTCCCGCCAATCAAATAGGATGTAACTTGTTGGCCTATTTCCCGTAAAATGGTGGTTTCAAAACATGCCACTGTGCGATTATGATTTGGTGCTGTCCGACATCCTCACTATTTTCTTTTGGCTATAATTTGTTAATTCCTAGACTATTTGCGTAACACTTAACATATTCTTTGTCAGCAAGTCCTAAGGAACCCAAATATATAAATTTAATGGAGCTAAGTGGCTGCGTTCAAAATATGTATTCTAGGATAGTCGTATATTTTTTTTTAATTGTTTTAGAACCGCCACTTGTCCTGTCTTTTCGACTGTTCTGTCAGACTAATGTCAGGATTTCAGACATAAAACAGTAGAATGTCATGTTTCCTAATAAGCATTAAACAGGTTTTTAAACCTAACCCTCGTAGTTGTAATGTTTTTTATCACTGTCTATTTGAAAAAATAATTAGTGCTTCAGGCCTTACGCGGGGAGGGTGGCATTAATTGTATATCGCGAGACGCGTGTTAGTGTTGCATGCGTTCCTGCTTTCAGCCCTCACTCTCTCTATCCTAATTCCATCTGTCCTTCCGTTTATGTTAACGTAGTGTATAAAATGAAATTAATGGAAGTATTAATTTAGGTCATTACGCAGTGTGCCTAGCTCAAGGTTTTCTTAGAAATACAATACACGTTTTATTGTAGAAAGCGTGTATTGATGTAGTAGGCTTTACTATCAACATGAAAGCGTGAGAATATGCAGACGAAGCATAAAAAAGGGTTTTCGAGTACAGTCATTGTGACAGCACTGTTCTTTACCATTCTTCTTTCCCTTTTATTGAATTTATGTGTTAGGCTTTACATTTACCTTTTAATTTATATATGTGGATTTAGAATGTTTCACGACAAATTCTTTCCTCTTAAAACAGACGTTATATGTCAGTCTATAATTCTATATACACATAGAGAAATTTCTTATTATTTCTGGGGCTTACGGTGATTCTCATCACACGGATGGCGGCTTACAAAATCCGCTCCCAGATTTATTTTTCCAGAAATATACTCTATGCTAAAATCAAATGGCTGCATAAGTAAGGACCATCTGAGTAACCTAGAATTTTCATGCCTAGCCTGCGCTAGAAACGACAAGGGTTTGTGATCCGTTTGCAACTTGAATGCCTTCCCATACAGATAAATATTGAATTTCTTTATCTCCCTTATTACTGCAAGACATTCTTTTTCGCTAGTTGAGTAGTTGATTTCAGCTTTATTCAACTTTCTGCTAGCATATGCCACTGGGCTTAATTCCCCATCCAATGCATCTGATTTCTGTAACAGGGTCGCACCTAACCCGATATTACTGGCATCCGTCCTTACAATGAATTCTTGACTTAAGTCAGGTAATTTCAAAATAGGTTTGCTTGTGAGCTTTTCCTTCAATTCCTGGTAAGCCAATTCACATTGTGGTGTCCATGTAATTCGATCTGGATTTCCTTTACGTGTCAAATCAGTTAACGGTGCACATATGGAATTAACGTTTTTGATATACTTTTGGTAGAAACCACATAATGAGACAAAGGATCTCACGTCTTTCTTGGTTTGTGGTCTCAGGGCTTTCTTTAGTTTCTCTAAATTCTTAGGGTCAGGGGTCATGTTTCCCTGATGGACTGTGTGTCCCAAGAATTTTAATTCTTTACATCCAACGCAACATTTGGTTGGTCGGGCTGTTAAATTCGCTTCTCAAAGTCGATTAAACAGCATGTTCAGAGAGTCAATGTGTTCCTCAAATGTTTCTGTTGCTATAAGGATATCATCCATGAAATTTGTGATGCATGGGTTATTCAGAGGATCCAACAATTTTCTCATCATTATAGAGAAGACACTAGCTGCATTCTTCAATCCAAATGGCAATCTGTTAAACTCATAGTGTCCCTCTGAGGTACTAAAAGCTAGGTATGGTCTAACCTCAGGCTTTACTGGAATCTGATAGTATCCTTTACTCAGATCCACTTTTGAGAAATATTTAGATTTATTTAGCCTGGCAAACAACTGATTTGTATCCGGCAATGGATCCACCTGTCCTTCTGTAATAGCATTCAGTCTCCTGTAATCTATACAGAGTCTATGTTCTCCAGAGGGTTTCCTTAAGAGTACCACACTGGAACTATACGAAGATTCACTGTGTGAAATAATTCCTTCCTTCAACAAATAGTCTATCTCTTCCTTCAAAGCTTTCTCCTTAGCAAAAGGAATCGAATAGGGTTTCATACAGACAGGTGTGGGGTCTATCAGTTTCATATCATATTCCAATAAGTTTGTATGCCCCGGTCGGTCTGTTAACACCTCTGTATGATTATCTAGAACCTGTTGCACTCTCTCTTTCTGATTTTTCGTTAAATGTGTACTGATTTTCACCTGTGCCGCTGTCTCACAGGGGTGTAATGGATATTCAAATGATGAAAGTGGTTCCTTTTTCATCTCCATGGCAATGGACAAGGTCAACAAGTGTGTCTCTTCCTGATGTTCTCTTTCCAAATATTTCTTCAGGAGATTCACATGATAGATTTTTTCTTTCCCCTTCTTATCTATCTTATAATTGGTTCTAGACACCTTCTCTAGAACTGTATATGGACCTTGCCATCCAATTTGTAACTTATTCTGACTACCGGGTAGAAGAAGCAGTACCTTCTCTCCCACAGCCAAATCTCTGTCTTTAGCTTTCCTGTTATAATAGGCAGCATGTTTCTTCCTGGCTTGTCTCAAATTTTCATTGGCAAGTTTCCAGCCAGTTTTTAAACGAGTGGTCAGCTCATTCACATATTGGTATGAGGATGTAATATTTTCCTCTGCCTTTTCATCAGTCCACGTTCTTAACAGCGCTTCATATGGACCTTTAATTTTGTGGACCTATTTGTCCATGCACCGGTATGGTCTCTTCCACTCGAAGCTCTATAGTGATGATTTTTCTTCCCAGAATTATCATGCACAAAACGACCGCTACCAATTCTTTTCTTGGGGCTTTCTCCCCACTTAGAATTCTTGATGAGAGATTTCCTCTCTACATCCTCTTCCTCCAGTTTGTTTAAGTCCGATTGAGGGATTTTCGGCTTATCCTGGGGTAAGACATCTTTTTGCACTCTCTGCATAGTGGCCATTGTAAAACAGTTAAGTGAAGCTTGTCCGTGAAAAGGGGCTTCCCATTCCATTTGGTCCACTTTATCAAATCTATTTTTCTTTGTATTTTCAGGCCTAGTTTTACCCCTTGGCGTGTCCAGGTCCTGATCAATGTTCCCACTTGTGGGTGTTCCCTCATGTGCTATGCTACACCTTTCTACAAAATTCTCAATGTCCCATCTTGCCTTGGGCCAATAATAATTGTGAGCCACCTTTTGGATGATGGTACCTATTTTCTCATGGTCCCCATGTTGTTTCACATGTAGGCTCCTTATTAATTCTGCCCTATATCTTTTTGGAAGAACCAGCTGTCCGTGACCATTGGATCTAGCTCCAGTCTCCTATAAATCAACTTGTTTTTCATGTAAAAATCTCCCTTGCCTGGAGTTGTATGACAAGTTGACAATTTTCTGAAACAAGGCTTGAGTGTTTTATCCCCAGCCTGTGCCTTCCTCATCTCTTCTGGAGTGGTATCTAACATAATATCCTCCTCCTGTCTTGAGGTCGACCTGACCTGAAGGGTTGCCATATACACAGGTTTCCTTCTGCAACGGTCAGTGTCATTATTGTCCATCTGACAATTTTTACACCACCTCCTTCCTTGGTTGAAAGATTTTCTTTCATCATATTTCCTTTCATCGAATTGTGGGGTTTTATTTTTATTGTCATACCGTGGCCTATCAAACTGGTGCTTACCTTTGTTTTGATCTCTAGGATCAAATTTATTAAAGTTCTGTGGTGCCCTAAAATTATCTACCTGTTTCTTTTTATTACCTGATACCTCTGCCTGAGCTGCTTGATACCTTTCAGCAACATTTAGCAACTCACCCAGCCTCTCTGCACCTTGTTCCATGAGAAACTTTCTCAGGTCTGGAGCCATGGACTCTCTTAGTTGTTCTATAAGGACCATTTCCTTAAGATCTTGGGTTTTCCCCAGAGAAGTCCATTTCTCCAAGTATGTCTCTAACCGTGCAGAGAACTGGTGATAGGTTTCACCTGACAGTAGTTTAGCATTCCTAAATTTTTTCCTATAAAATTCTGCGTTCTTTTCATATCTTAACAAAAGAGCCTGCTTTAGCATGTCATAATTTTCTTGATCACCTCTGCTCATTTTGGCAAAAACTTCATAAGCTGCCCCACGAAGTCCTTGAGATAACTTTAAGCTCCACCTTTCTCTCTCTAACCCATACGTGGTAGCTAACAGTTCATATCTATTTAGATAGCTCTCGATATCATCTTCCTTCTCAACAAAATGATCTAAATGAAAATTCATAGCTGAGGTTGAGGCTCCCTGACTAGCAGTGGCATCAGAGGTAAAGGGACTGGCATCATTTTCAGGAGCATGGCCTTGAAACTCAATTTCCCTTAGTCGTAACTCATGTTCCCTTTGTAATCTCTTCTCCTCCTTTTCTGCTTCCCTCTCTGCCTTTTTTTCTTCTCTTTCTGTAGCCAGTCTCTTGTCTTCTCTTTCTGCAGTCAATCTTTTTTCTTCTGCTTCCCTTTCAGCCTTTTTCTCTTCCAACTGGAGCCTCTTAATCTCCTTATCTGCCTCCAATGCCTTAGCCTCAGCATCAATCTGCAACCTCTTAATTTCTTTTTCAGCCTCTATCTTTCTTTCAGCTTCTTTTTCTAATCTTTCCGATTCTAATTTTCTTTCGGCCTCTTTTTCTAATCTTCTTTCTTCCCGTTCAATATATTTGTCACATTCCGTAGTGACATAGGCAATCATAACTTGCCCGTCCATTCCTTACTCTTTAGCAGTCTGCACAGCAGCAGATGGAAATTTGGCCAGGTCCGCCACTTTCTAACAGGCCAATGTAAACAATATCTAACTAAACAATTCAATCTCTACTAAATATCCAAGGACAACCACAGGCACTGAGAGCTCAACCTTATTTATTTTTACCCAAGGATACCTTTTAAATTTTTATTATTCCCAATATATATATATATATATATATATATATATATATATATATATATATATATATATATATATAATAGGAGAAAGTTCAATATCCCGGGAGCGAGACCCCAATATATGTGGTAAAGTGGGAGGATATAAATATTTATAGGGGACTTAGTGTACTGACTGAGATCAGCTGTGAAGGTATCTGTATCTAATAAGTGTGGTGTATTACAGATGACCTTACTTGCTACCACATTTATACCTCAGTCAGAATTATTCTGGAATATTGTGATGACTACGTTGAATGTCTAGGGTTATGATAATGATTAAGTGTAAGTCACAACAACAACAGACAGATAAACAATTTAATTTATTCCACAACACTTTACACCACAGTGACACTCACACACATATAACACTCTATAAGACTATCTTAAATGAGTCACGTGTTAAAGTTTAAAAATATATGTATTAATTCCTTTCAATAATAGATATCCTGATTCAACTACACAGTGAACCAGGAATCACAATCAAATGTAATTACAAGTTGTATGTACACAGTTTATATATATGATCTTTGTATTGACATATTTTATTATTATTATTATATGTGTGTAATTTTTGAAGTAGTACTATGAAGTAATACTGGCTTTTCAAGCTAGGGTGTTGTTTGTCATCATGACTTCAAGTGTTTACTTATGGTGGAAATCGTATTGGGAAAAGTTCACAGTTCCTGTCAATTGAAACAATTTATTGTCCCTCTTTTGTTAATATAATGTCAATTTTAGAGGGGGCACATAGGATTGAGCTGCTCTGGCCACAGAATCTTATCTGCTGTGATGGCGGCATGAAACAGTCTCCTCTACTCGATTGCTTCACTGTGTTCTTCAGACCTCTCACTGGTCGCTATCTGGACCAAGGGGTATGCTATCAGCCTCTGGATTCAGCACAACTTAGACCAGGTGCTGCTTCAATAAGTTATGACCACGGTCCCTGAAACAAGAAGGTTGTACCTCCTACTTCAGAACTAATTTATAATCTATTTCCACACTGAACACAATACATAACAAACACTGAGTTCAGAGCGGTAGGCCAACTGCTAACTTCATCTGAAACAATTTACACCAGTATTCTTCTCCCTAATGGTTACTACGCCTCTGCAATTCCAGCATTATTTCCTTCTAGTCAATAAGATAGGTGTCAGTGTATTATTTGGCAATCCCATGCAGATATACTTCTCTCCGCCAAGTTTTGTTCAGGTTGGAGCAATATCTAGGCTTTGCCTCACGTTTGCTCTGAACCACACACATATACAGACATAAATTATCAATTCACATTCAATTTTCATCAAAAAGATATCAAATATGTCAATCTTACCATAATTCATGGAAATAATAAACAAATACGTTGACTGGCGATGAATAATGGCACAAATTCCGACCTGCCTCTGTCCCAGGCTTTTATTTAGAAAAATAGGCACTGGAACTCAACGCACTGTTTCTTAGTAAGTTTATTTCAAAATGTGGCACAGAACAGACGCTCCTCATTGACTATCTCAACGGTTCTAGCCAATAGGGCCATGTTTACAAAGCTTTTTTGAAAAAATTTATCCTTCATACGTTTCCCCTAACAACCAAAAATAGTATTTGCAGTCCGACTAATCATGTTTAGCCTTACATATCATTCCCGCCAATCAAATAGGATGTAACTTGTTGGCCTATTTCCCGTAAAATGGTGGTTTCAAAACATGCCACTGTGCGATTATGATTTGGTGCTGTCCGACATCCTCACTATTTTCTTTTGGCTATAATTTGTTAATTCCTAGACTATTTGCGTAACACTTAACATATTCTTTGTCAGCAAGTCCTAAGGAACCCAAATATATAAATTTAATGGAGCTAAGTGGCTGCGTTCAAAATATGCATTCTAGGATAGTCGTGTATTTTTTAAAAATTGTTTTAGAACCGCCACCTGTCCTGCCTTTTCGACTGTTCTGTCAGACTAATGTCAGGATTTCAGACATAAAACAGTAGAATGTCATGTTTCCTAATAAGCATTAAACAGGTTTTTAAACCTAACCCTCGTAGTTGTAGTATTTTTTGTCACTGTCTATTTGAAGAAAAAAAATTAGTGCTTCAGGCCTTACGCGGGGAATGTGGCATTAATTGTATATCGCGAGACGCGTGTTAGTGTTGCATGCGTTCCTGCTTTCAGCCCTCACTCTCTCTCTATCCTAATTCCATCTGTCCTTCCGTTTATGTTAACGTAGTGAATAAAATCAAATTAATGGAAGTATTAATTTAGGTCATTACGCAGTGTGCCTAGCTCAAGGTTTTCTTAGAAATACAGTACACGTTTTATTGTAGAAAGCGTGTATTGATGCAGTAGGCTTTACTATCAACGTGAAAGCGTGAGAATATGCAGACGAAGCATAAAAAGGGGTTTTCAAGTACAGTCATTGTGACAGCACTGTTCTTTACCATTCTTCTTTCCCTTTTATTGAATTTATGTGTTAGGCTTTACATTTACCTTTTAATTTATATATGTGGATTTAGAATGTTTCACGACAGCCAGCTACAGACAGAGTAAGAGTCTACACTGAGCGACATTACTATTGTCAACCCAGACTTTTGGTCTGGGAAGATAAACAAAGCACGAGGTTCCAATATGAATAACCAGATGGTAGCAGGAGATACGTTGTCAGTTTGCACATGTTAAGGGTCGAAAGATGTCAGTATGGTTAAAGATTACGACACGAAGAGTAAGATAACAAATGTGATTTGGAAGCACTGAAAGCTACGTAATCGCTTCCGCCCAGGTCGTATTGTGAAAAATAATTACAAGAAAGTAACATCTTCAAGAATGTTATTTATCAGTGATAGATCTATAAGGTAGTAAGTTGTAAACATGGTACTCGTAAATACCCACGGAAGTAGCAAGACCTCATAAGGTAATGGAATTTGACAGAAATATATCATGGTTTCCCGTACAATGTTCTGCATGAGAGGGATGGTGAGAAACACTACCATTGTAAGACGTCTTGAGAATGGTTGGTTTGGTACGAAAATGCTAAGATAGACTGTTCTTGATTGGACCTCTCCTTAACGTAGCAACCTGGGTGTACGCCCGAAAATGTTCGTTTAAACCTAGCGCCATGTAGGACTACTTCAATGGCTTTCAACATTGTCAAGGAGAGACAGCTTAAATAAGAGCTTGTAACCAGGACACCCAGGTAGGACCGGCCCAGGAGTAGGAATACCTGCTAACATAAACGACCGTAAAACGTCCATACAAATACTGAAAGCCCAAGCCTTAGGACCCTCGTCAAATGAAAATAGTAGAGGGACTGTAACTTCATATATCTGAGGGATTACTACACCTTGGACTAGTTGCGGTAAGTTACGTCCATTTTGTGCATCAAGCTTATGTATTATTTCGCCCAAGCAGGGTAAGTTGTAATGTGTACACTTTTTTTACATGTATAATTTGCTTGTAGGCATATGAAGCTGACAACCTCATCACTGTAATTAACTTGACACACATGAACCACCACTGTAAGAGCTGATGACTACTTAGTATGGGATTCCTCACAAGGGACCAACAACAGAGGTGGCTCCAAGATCCACAGATAGTAGGGAGTGGATGATGATATCATAGTGTCATCATCATGTAGCATTTCCTTTGCAGAACGTCGCTCTCATCACAGCCCGCCTGAAAGACTCTCAATCTCTAGCCAGCCCTCCTGCCTCCTCCAATGTCTTGTTCAAGGTGTCTTCAATGTCCTGTGTCCACCGTCATCTTAGTCGGCCCCTGCCTCGCCTTCCAGTTAGCATACTCTCCATCACTGCTCTCTCTAAGCCACCATGGCGTTTAATGTGGCCAAAATATTTCAGTTTCCGGGACATGATATTGTTTATGAGCCAGTTTTCCTCGATGTTCAGGTCGTGTAGGATGTCTATATTTTTCTTTTTCTTGGTCCACGATATTCTGACAATTTTTCTGTAACACTTTTTTTCGAAAGATTCGATTGTTTTCTTTAATGTTTGAGCAATGGTCCATGATTCACATCCATATGTTGCTACCGGAAAGATGCACGTTCTCAGAAGTTTTACTTTTATTAATTTGCTGGTGTTATGCCATAAATTCTTCAATTTATTTAACCTCTGCATTGCTATGGCCAGTCTCCTTCTGACCTCTTTTGAGCAATCTCCATTGTTGTTAATTATGGAGCCAAGATATTCAAAATTTCCTCATCATTGATGGAAATTTTGTGTTGGCATCTTGTTTTGTCTGTGGACATAATCCTTTTTTTCAGAAAAAGGTTCTAATCCTCACTGTGTCTTTTGACAGACAGGATTAACTGTTCTAGTCCCTTGGCACTGTTTGAAAGAATAACTGTGTCATCTGCGTACCTGAGTTCTGGGATCGCATTTCCACCAATTGTGAACGGATTGCAATGTTCACATTATTGGTCACTCCGAACATTTCTCATTATATTTTCTGCATAGATGTTAAACAAGTATGACGAGAGGATGCAACCCTGTCTTACTCCCCTTTTCACCTCAAACCATCCTGATGTTTTCCCCGCTACTCTGACATCTGCTTGTTGTTCGTGGTATAGTGTTTCAATTAGATGGATCAAATGCGCTGGAAATCACATGTCTCTCATGATGTTCCACAATTTCTGATGTTGTACGCAGCCGAAGGCCTTGGTGTAATCTACAAAACAGGCATGAAGATATCATAGTGTTCATATGTAATATACAAGCACTTTACTCAATTATATATATTCTTCTCTGTGGCTGTAAAAGCACTTCACTACAGTACATGTACTAAGTTACAAGTGTTTCCTATATATATTCAAAGATTCAAAATATTTCAATTGTCACATAGGTTATGATCATTAAATTGCCTATTATCTTCTTTCTATTCTTTCACCCGTATCCTCTATATTTCTTTACATTTTCCTGTATTTTTTTTTCGCATCCATTCGTTTGCGAGATATATATTTTCTTCCCCATTCTTAACGTTACCTGGCTCTTTTCTCAAAAACTGAGAATCGCACTGTTGATGGTATTACGTAGATACGGTTCTCGCCAGACACACGTCTGCAGTTTCCCCGGTCAGAGCGCTGCCCGACCAGATTTCTGGGCCTGGGGTGTGAGAATTCGCTCCGTCGGACATGGCAGGCAGACGGATTGTCTACCGTTTGCAGCAACTGCGTGAGTTTTTGTCGGGATAGTCTGACGAAGTGTGAAATTGCGCTCCGCACTGCAGACGGGGTGTCTGAGAGTTGAAACTGACACGCGCCCTCTCGGTCAGAACATGGCAGTTTATGACAGTTACGTAAGTGTTGGGAGTAGGGGAGATAATTTCGCTTGGCGAAATAAGTTGGGGCCCTTTGTCTAATTTTAAGATAATTGCCCGAGTTTGTAACTAACTTCACTGATTCTCCATTTCACAGTAGACGTGGTCACTTCGTTCTAGAACACTTAAACGTATAAGTGATGTCTCAGTTTCGTTGTGATACGTAGTTCTGTTTGAGTGAATACTGGGGTGACCCAGAACTTGCCGGCGTTTAGTAGTAAAGAGATATACTTGTGAGAAGAATAGACATTTCCTATCTTTAACCACGTGGGTTGTTTCAAGTAACACTAGTCTGACAGTGCATGTGCCATTAGAGATAGACAAAATACCAATCCCACTAACGGTTTTCTAAGGACTAAATGTTTACACTGGGCTTTTGAGCCAGACTTTATTTCTTCTCAATAAACTCAAATATACCTGCTGCCGGGCGGCGAGAATAATTACAAGAAATAACATTAACATTCTCCGACACTATTGAAAGAGTGGATAGTGAACCAAGACTATCTGTTGAGAGAAGTTGTCCACTGGTCATCTTTTTCCAAAGTAAGGGAATCCTCGTGTTTTAGACTCTGTGTGCCAGTTTAAGATCGCTTACCCAAAACTGATTCAAGCGACATTAACCGTAAATCTAAAATTTAAACTGGTAAAGTGAACGCTCCCCGAAAAACAGTGGAAAAAACCTGTAATTGTAGAGCTGGGATTTGCTTTATCCAAAGAATACAGATTCACTGTATAGAGAAGTGTCCTAAGGTTGCCCCAGACTGTGAACAACATCAAGTTTTTTAGGTGAGCACGTGTGCCGGGGCACCCTGATGAAAGAACCGAGGGAAAGTGGACTGAGTGAGTTTTTTTTTTTTGGATAACTATTGATTCACCCACTCTACAATCCATTTACGGAAGATTGGCTGCTTAATTAAATTGTTCCTGTTGAAGGACAATATTAGACACTAACCATATGTATTTGTGACTCTTTGGGCCATCATCTGTCTCATAACGGGGCTGTGGGCTAAACCTAGAGTTAATATCATAACGGGGCTATCATCCTTGTAGTATTCTCTTGATATTTTATGACTTTTTGTATATGCTTTGATGTAATTTCTATGTGTTGTGAAGAAATTTTAAATGATAATTACAATTTCCCTTGGAATTAATCAGCGTGTTGGTCAGCTCGTTCTAGAATATTTATACAAGTATTGTTATAGATTTCCCACGTCTGTGTGTTTAACTGTCGTCACGTGTATGTGCGTGCCCGTGAGTAGATAGGAATATATGTAATATATATATATATATATATATATATATATATATATATATATATATATATATTTAGACTGTCTGACGCCTTAAAAGCTGTCGTAGAGGATAGGTGAAAGAGAGAAGATTTCCTCGATTTTTTCAGAGACAGCCTCTATATCACAGTCTATCATCTCACTTGTGGTAATTCTATTTTTTTTACTAACTCTCACTGTGTCTATCACCTATTCGAACCTATTCATAAGGGACCAACCCAAGTCTTAATTCTCCTATCCAAAAATCTACGACATCAATTATAAAATCATTATATTAACGTGGTTGTTCTGTTCTAATACAGTAAGTTTAATGTTGACCTAAAAGGATGACAACATTATGAAACACAAGACACATGTTATTATAGTGTTAGCTCCCATACAAGCAGATTATCTTCTTTGTTTACTTACATCACTATAACAAAAACTGGAGTGAATGAACTACCTTGTTGTGCAAATATCGGAACTCATCAATAAGGCACACAACTAAAAAATCAAGAAAGCAGATTTGATCAGAAGTAAAAACCAGAAGTTCCAAATCCAATGCTCATAAAGTGTACACATAAACCAACCAAGGGGTAAAAAATAAACATTAAATAAGAGACATGAGGAAATATACTGAGTAGGAAAAAGAGGCAGAGGAAACCGCATCAAAAAGAAATATCAGAATTATATAGTGTCACGTAGAGATTATGATCAATAAATTCTCTATATACTCTTCTTTTCTTCACCCGTGTCCTCTATTTTATTATCACTCTTTACCCTTTTCCTGTATTTTTCGCACTCATTCGTTTGCGAAAAATATTTTCTTCCCCATTCTCAACTTTACCGTTTTCTTTCTCATACTGGGATACACATTCTATTACGTAGATGTCAGTGGACAAGATGTGTGAATATGCATCAATCTCAGACATACGAGCAGACTTTGTCTGCACAATCAGCTGACATGCGCGTTTTCTTCGGCTGAGCGCTCAGGTGAGGTGTCAAGACCGACATCTCCTCGGCGAAGTTTCAGACATTTGTCTGGAAATCCCATCTGACAAGGCACTCACTGTTGGCCCTGGTCAGCGGGAGGTGTGAAAACGCACGAGTGTCAGTTCATGGTAGTCTTCTAGTTTACGTAAGGTTATTAAGAATGAGAAGGGGAGATTATTTCGTTTTGCGAAAAAAGTTGGGACCCCTTTGTCCTGGTTTAAGATATTTACCGGAGTTTGAAACTAGATTGTCAGTCATTCTCCTAATTCGCAGTAGACAGGTTGCTCGTGAATAGAATAAGCTGTATATCGAAGTTTCTCAGTTTGTTTCGACAATTTGTCGAACTTCTAGACTTCAATAAATATGATTCTAAAGTTGTGCGACCATCTTTAGTTCTGTGTTGAGGTAAATATATATATATATATATATATATATATATATATATATATATATATATATATATATATATATATATATATATATATATATATATATTGTGAGTGATTTAAGGGATAATCGCTTATTTCATATTTCACTAGTTAGATTTGGTGCAGAGTGCTTAATTTATATAGTCTGTATTATTTTATAGTGACGAGTTACAGTGGAAAACAGAAATTATAATTTCTAGCTTAAACTCAGTCAGCTATTAATGAATTAAATTTAACTTCTAAATAATCAGAAGAGAGAATGTACTTTAAAACTAACTTATTAATTCTAGATGCCTCATGAGTGTTGACGGAATACGTATGTATTCCTAATTCATGAGGATTGATGATTATATGAATATAACTTATTTCACGGGAAGTTTTAAATGATAAGTCAACTGTGCGATTGCAATTGGAAACGTAAGTTATATTAAGTACATAATATGTAAAATATTTCATACGTGTTTTTCTTTATTCAGTGAATACTGGGGTAACCCAAATTTTGCCGGCGTTTAGTACAGAGACATACCTGTGAGAAAAATAAACATTTTATATCTTTAACCACGTGGGTTTTCAAGTACCACCTGTCTGACAGTGCGTGTGCCTTCAGAGATAGACAGATTACCAATCCCACTAACAGGTTTTTTTTTAAATAAATGTTTATACTGGGCCTTTGAGGCAGATCATAGTCTCCTCGAACTCTGTGTTGAGGCTACTTTGTGGCGATAATAATTACAGAAATCTAAAACATTAACTTTCCGACATTGTTGACAAAGTGTGTGGTGAACCTAGATTATCTATTGACAGAAGTTGTCCACCGGTCATCTTCCTAATTAAGGGAAACCTCGTGTTCTGACATTGTGTGCCCGATTAAGCCTAATCCCTACCTCGTGAGTCAAGTGACACTAACTTTAGTCTGAAATAACAATCGCATGAAGCAGACGCTCCCCAAATCCATTTGGATGAAACCAACAAACAATTCTGCAGAGCTGGGATCCGCTTCATTAAACGACAGTAACAGATAAAAGGTGTGTGAGTGTCCCAAAGTTTGCGCCAGACGGCGAATAACAGCACGATTGTAAGTATATCAGGGCCCTGATGAAAAAACCGAGTGAAAGTAGACTGAATGATGTTCTTTGTTTGAGTCACCCACGTTGTAACTTTCTTTATGCAAGTTATTGCTAACAATATTTACCCTTAGAATAAAGCAGAGTATCAAGTCTGTCCATACCTTAAAAGGGGGAAACCATATACTCAATCATATGCATCTGTAACTCTCTGGGGTTATCACTTTCTTCTAACGGGACTGGGAGCTATATATATCCAGGGGAAGGACCATACAAACGGGTCTATCACTATTGTAGTATTCCTTGATTTTTCTGACTATGTGTATATGCTTTTGATGTATTTTATATGTTGTGACGTAAGTTTACTATGATAATTAAACTATACCTACATTTATTTCAGTGTGATGGTCAGTTCGTTCCCATAATATCTATATAATCACTGTTATAGTTTTCCCACGTCTGTGTGTTTAACTGTCGTCACTTGAATGTGCGTGCACGTGAGTGAATAGAGATATATTAATATATATATATATAAATATATATATAAATAAATATATATAAATATATATATATATATATATATATATATATATATATATATATATATATATGTGTGTGTGTGTGTGTGTTTAGACGGTCTGACTCCTCTAAATCTGTCGTAGAAGATAGGCAGAGAGAGAGAAGATTTCTCGATCTCAGAGACAGCCTCTATCACATTCCACCATCTCACTCGTGGAAATCTCTTTTCTATTATCATCTCTCACTGTGACTATCATTTATTCTAATCTATTCTGAAGGGACCAACCTAATTCTTAATTTTCTATCAAAAATCTACGACATATAGTACAGTATATTCATGCGGAATGTTCGATCAGAGCTGACAGAATAGTTTAATGTGTGCATCTACCACGTTTAAATAAATTTTCTGTTTTATTACCATTAAAAGTAAAACGGCATGTAAGTGTTCACTACTTCAACATACGCATCGCCTGCAAAATTTTGAAAAATGTCTTATATACATACTGAGAAAACATAGACCTTTTAAAGAGTTTAAAAGATGTACAATAGACAATAAAACACAACTGTGAGCATTATATATTTTAAACCTTTTTCTGAAATTAATGAATATTAAAAGAAAATAATTGATTCAGTTTAGTATTTGTGTCTTCATCAAATTATCTCCCCTGGGATTATTTCCCCTTACTTGTTACTGGTAAGAAGTACGGAAGTCTATATATATAAATATTTCAATTTCGTGTGTGATTAGTGTCTCCATCTTCGGTTAGTGTTTCTATTGTGTTTTTAGTAACGCCTACGTGGCTGTACAATGACAGCTTCTGTCACTTTAAAGTTGTCAGTAGGTCATCATATGGTTCCATAACACTTCTAACTGTATGTCTTATCTGGTCATGCTTCATACAATCCTTATTAGATTTGCCAATTACATTTCTATAACATTTCATATCTAATGTATGTATTGTTTAGAAATTCACAGTATACAGATAGGTACAAGAAATCACACTGTCTCACATGTACATACTGTCTGCTCAGGTTAAACCAAGTATATACAGATAATCTCTTTGTGTGATTCTCGTCAAACATAGAGGTCAACAACATCCTAAAATATATAAGAGCTCTGGTCGTAGACTTGGTTGTCTGTAACGTTGTGTAATACAGTTAGTTCTAGAGCGAAAGTGAAGTGGTTAAGATTAAAAGTTAGTTCTGGGGGTAAATTGTGGTGTCCAAGATAGATTCTGATATTTTGAAGATACTGTTATTTATATATTTATGCTACAAAAAAATTAATTTTGTTACGTTTGCACGCAGAGCATCTCTTTCAACCATTAACCGTGTGCATGGATCTGTCGGTTATATCAGGACACCTTCTTGTATAGTGTGATACATTTTGTGATTGTGTATGCTGTATGTATTGTTCTGTATTATTTATCAAGGATGGTGCTTTGTTATTTTAATGTGGCGCTGATCGTAACTACGTTTGAATATTGAAATTTGTTGCGGTGTGGATGAACACAAAAGAAAAAGTGAGCATAAAAATGATAATTTAACACACAAAAAATAAGCATTCCATCAGCTAATAAAATTAGCAGACAGAAGATAGAAAATACACTCAAGAATATAAAACAATAAACAAAGAAATACGAACGAAGTGTAGACAAGCAACAGAACGGTGGATAGAAATAAAATGCAAGAAAATACAAGACAAAGAAGCTAAACACATGTCAAGAGATCTGCATGAAGAAATAATGAAATTGTCAAATACGTCAAGGATGAGAATAAGAATGGTATAATCTTACTCGATGAGAAAGACATGTCAAAGAGATGAGCAGAATATGTAAAAGAACTATTCGAGGACAACAGAGGCAAAACACAATCACTAGTTTCTAACGAGGGCCAGAAAATTCTCATATAAGAAGTAGAGAAAGCAATAAATTTGACACAAAATGGAATATCTGCAGTCATTGACTACATACAAATACAACTAACAGAAACACTGGAGAGCTTTGATACAGACACCGTCACAGATCTATGCAACGATATATTCAATATGGAACACATACCTCATGACCTGAAAGCATCAGTCTTTATAAGGTTACCCAACAAACCTAGTGCAACAGGATGTTCAGACTTTAGAACTATCAGCCTAATCAGTCATACAATTGAAATATTCCTCATAATCATATAGCAGATTAAACAAAATTTCAGATAAACAACGAAGTCCAGGTAGAACAGTTTGGTTTGTGACGGACTAGCGGAACAAGACAGGTAATAACATGTATACGAATGTTAGCAGAAAAATAACTAGACTCCCCCAAAAAATGACACGTTGTTCATTGACTATAAGTAGGTTTTTGACAGCGTCAGTCATGAGAAAACACTTGAATGTAATTGATATTGATGGAAAATTCATGAGAATATTTGGTAAGCTTTACTGAGAATAAACTGTCACAGTAAGAGCTGGCATATAATCATATAAAGACATAAATAGAGATGTTAGACGAGATTGAGTACTGCCCCCTGCATATAGAATCCATACACAGAAAAACTGTTTAAAACAGATAAAGGAAATGTCAAGACTGACCATCGGTAAGAGATCAATAAACTATTTTGATAAGCAGATAGAAGAGTTTTGTTGGCTAAAAGTCAAACAGAATTACAGGAACTAGTAAAGCAAGTAAAGCTCGTAAGTCATGAATATGGGTTGGACATTAACAGTGAGAAAATAAAAAAATATGGTAATTAGCAGATGTAAGTAAATACTAGAATACATGGTTCTTTATATTCGAATTTGAGCCTTAGCATAACATTTTCAAACAAGTCAATTGTTTCTCATATTGTTGTCACATAATAACAGACGATGACAGATGAGAAACAGAAATCATTAACATAATTGGAATGACTACAGCTACACTCAACAACATGAGACAAATAATTAACATCCAGCCAATTAGTTCGCTCACTCAAACTGAGAATCATTAAATGTAATCTTGATATGTGATCTAAGAATGTCAACTTCCCTCTTTTCTTGTTGCAAGAAGATCTTCAAATGTCCATATCGCACTTCTGTGTGTCATTGTTGTAGCATCTTGTAATATAGTCTGAGTATCTGCCTGTTACATTTTATTTCTAAGGCAATAAAATACAGGTCTGTATTTTTCTCTTTAAATCTGTTGCCAACACCCAGAGATTCGTATCATGCACGTGAGTACACGTAACCTCATGTTCACACACGTTGTGGTCAGGCTGATACAAGTAAATAACAATATGCTCTTTAACTTTGTAATTGTCATCAAACATAGGCTTCAACACTGTCATAAAATATATATAGTGCGTTTCAAAAAGTTCGGTCGACGATTGACTTCAAATATCTCCATATTCCTTTCACTTGTGCTAGTCGTTACTGGTTATATTCTCCTTGCTATCTATTCAAATGAGTAATTATTCTTTCACAATAGTGTCTCTAATTTTCTTATCAGATTCCGTAGCTAAATCTGTTATTTTACAAGCTCTGCTTCATTCCTTATAATTCAGCTTGCTATCTGTGCAAATGAGGCATTCCGAGCCTGTCTATCAAATGTCCTTTTTTATTATATCTTCTTGTGCGTGAAAACTTAAAAATGCCTTTTCCATAACAATATTCACAATCTCATCTTCATTATTAATATTCAAAAATCTCCTCTTTCATATTAATATTCACATATCTCCAATCACCCCGAACGAATTATTAAGTTATTCAGTTGACTCCTGGGGTTGTTAATCCGATACTATGAATCGCACGGCACGGGAAAGTACTGCGACCTTCTCACTCGTGCGGTGACCTTCATTATCGTGACTGCGTGTTGTGAGCAGGCCAAAAATAATAACACCGTGTTTTTAAGTTCTGAATCTCGTGGCCTTTTATAACTACTGGATATCTCTGCATTATTAAATACAATCACTTGAAGTTCTACTTACAGCAACAGAATTCCCACACATTTAAGTAATATTATCTTTATCGAGTCGATGTCATGAAAACTTCAAGATCTCCGGTTGTACATCTGTACACACCGGCATTCCCAGATCAACTGCCTTATCATCCCGAAGTTTGCCTTCCCACAAAAATAGTCCGGGCTTTTCCAGCCTTTTGGTTGGGCGGCTTAATACTTCCCTATTTATTTTATTGGTCTCCCGATGGAAGTATTTCGGCTATTTCGATTTACTTAGTTCTAGTTTCAATCTGATACTCGCCTATCTTAAATCTATTTCCATAAAACCTCGTGACTATTCTTCCTAACAATTAGCACGAATTATGCTATAGTCATAGTAGTAGGTCGCCCGGTGACACAGATCCCGGGGTTATACAAATGTATCCTGTAAGGAGACATTTGCGTTCTATCAAAAATATAAATCCAAATCCCTAAAATTCCCTGTTGAGAAAATGAAGAAAAAAAAAAATTTAAATATCGTAAATCGGGGGCTCTCATGTGTGAAGATGAAAAAATATTCGTAAATCGAGAGACCCTACGTATACTCGTCTAAGTACATGCTATCATCCAAAAGATTTATGTGTTATCACCGGCCAGTAGAGGCTCTTATACAATGTTTCATACCAATGTCCATAACAAACACCAAAAAAAAAAAAATAAATGTGGTGAGTTAACAACAATGTTACTAACCATTTCATGACAAGGTCCACAAACAATTAAAATCTCACAAGTCATCAAAATATGACTCGTTTAAACTTTTACCTATCCGTGGCATCTCAATGGCAATACATTAAACCAAACTCAAACTTAATAGGGTTCAATGAACTTCCAACATTTTGTCAAGTTATTATACATAAATACAGTGCGACATCTCTTCTGTCACTGAGGTCAGTGATTTTACAGAAGACATTTGATGTCTTTAAAACATCTATTGCCAATGACAGTTCGTTGTCCGGCATAAAGACGTACTGAGTAATCTCATCTTTTGTAATATTCAAATTTAACTTTCACAAAAAAAAATGTAGCTATCAGTCAGCAATGTGACCCTATTCTACCGTAACATGTAAGTGAGAATGTATGTGGAGAGGAATGTCGTCAGTGAATTGTGCGCGACTAATAATAGTCTTGGATGCACCTGCACTGTCATTTCTTTTTGTCAAAAAATGTATGTCTGAACACCGTTTTCTTCTCTAGAAAATGTTCAATTGTGAATCAAAAAAATATGTACAAGGTTTTCTTCTCAACTTTTTCAAAACAATTGCATGATGGATGGATAAACAATAACAGTTAAAACTGTAGTGACTAATCAATGGAACGGATATCCAATAATGTATGTGCCTGTCAGTATAAATGTATGTTAACTTTAACGTAACAATGTTATTCATGTGGGTTTGACTTCATCAACATTTTTTATTTTTGTATCGCACTTTGCGAAATATTCCTGTCTGTCCCAACATTATGGGCTCTACATGGGTATAACTACAGTGCAAAGCAGTGTTACTGCGATGAGAATGTTCTACTACAGGCATGTCACAGTAGCGTTAGCGGGGGTACAAGCGGGTAGGTAATGGGATGGGGAGTAAGTGTAGTCATTGAAACGTTCTCAGTAACACTTTCTCTGGGTTATATCACGAGGATTCATTTGGTTTTCACAATCTGCAGTAGTGTTAACAGGACTCTGTTCTTAACCAAGTATTGGTATATAACTTCGTACTTTAATATAAGCAGAGCACTCAGTATATGATAATATTAATGCTAATAAATGTTGCCTAACCAGGCAATCTCGTTTATCTTATCATCGTGGCTAAGTTCTTGTGCATAACATTTTATGTTCTCATCATCATTTTCAAACAATACATCGATAAAATTCGTTAAGTGTCTTATCACTGATCTGAGGTCATTTATTCTATTCCGATTCGATGCAATAGCGTTTTGTGTGTGCTATTCACAATAGTTAGGCCTTTGCCAATGACATGTTCTCTTTTTTCCTGCTTTGTAGCTAGGTCTGGCATGGCATGTTGTAAGTTGGTTTCCTTGCTTCTGTTGTAAGTTGCCATAATTAGAGTCAGTGGCAGTACTAAAAGATGTACTCCAGAGCATTTCCTATAAAAGGAAGTATGGATCGCCTAGTGCGATTGGCTTGTCTAATTTTCTGAAATCTTATCATAAGATCTGTAAGCATTATCCTAAGCATGTGCACTTCAAATAGGTATCAATGAATAAAACAATGTAAATAATATAATGAAAGTACCTAATATCACACATATGTCTTGTGATACAATGTTTGTCTGTGTCCTTAAGGACTAAAAAATCACTGATCATTACATAACTTGCTGTTACCGATCATAGATTTTACTGGTGTGGAACTGACATCTGTCATTGCCTATACTATCAAGGGCAGTAGTATGGTGATGAAAAGGGGCTGACATCTCTCGCTGCGAATACTACCATGGGCAATAGTATGGTGGTAAAAACGGGCTGACATCTCTCGCTGCGAATACTACCATGGGCAGTAGTATGGTGGTGAAAAGGGGGCTGACATCTCTCGTGAAAAAGGAAATAAAGATGTAAAATATCAATTCGGCCTAAAATAAGGCTGGTGAGTACTGATGTAGTGGGGTGGTAAAACCAGTACTAAAATCGCGCTCTACAGAAGCTTGGCGAGTTCTAACAGTGCTATCTCACGTTTGGATAGGCGACTGTCGTACGTTGCAGTTGGCGTTGAAAGCGTTGTGCATATCGTCGCTCGACATGAAGTTGGTAATGATGGTGTGGGAGGTAAGTGTTGAAGACTTGATTTGCTTATCTGTGAAAGGCGACGTTTGCGAAGAATTTTATTTCTGACATGCTCTTGTGACGGTCGTATATATTTCGCACTGGGTATGGAATCGTCAGAAGAGGTCACGTATGGACGTTTGGTGGTTGACCTAATGTTAGTGAAAAGTTCATTTGTCGTGGTGTCCTGGTTATCAAGTGAACTAAGTGTATCGATGTGGGATTCTTCTCTTATCGGTGGTCAAGAAGCATTATCTATGATCTCAGTAAGAGTGTGCGTGGATAATTCAGCATCTGTATTTTGAGACTGCGTGGTATGTTGTTCCTCATCTGAAGTAATAGGGGCTTGATCTATTCTCTGATCTCGCATTCGCTGAAGAGGAATGTCGTCGTCACTGCTCCACTCTTCGTTTGACTGATATGAGCTTGTAGTTGGCACCTCTGATCTATAATATGTTTGATTTGTTATCACCTGCTGTGGGGTTTCATCCACATGCGAATCTAAAGTGGGTTTGTTAGATTCTTCGTTCTGTAATCTTGCATCTCTGTATTGAAGTCTTTCTCTTAATTCTGCAAGTGGGATGTCGTCTTCGCTGTCTGAATTATCTCTGAACTGATGCAGTCGGTTTATGGCATCATTCGACTGAGTGTGGGTTATAACTGGTTGTTCATCGTCAATTTCAAATTCACCATAGGCAGTGTTAGATAACACTGACAAACAACATTTTTCTTTCTTATATAAGAATAAGTGTTCTTAGGTCAGTTTCTTGCGCTGATTTCAAATCTGAAATCCGTTTCTCTCTATCACATCGGGTTCTTAAGATATTTGTGAATAAATATATTTTTGGGAAACCGTCATTTGCTCCGTTTCATTTTTACTATATAACTTATTAAAAATTAATAAAAAGCAACATAATTCTACTTTTTTTACTGCTAAAAGATGCATGACATATGTTACGCGATTTTTCAAATAGTTATTGCATTTTGAAATAATTCTGAGCAAAATATGGCTTCTAGAAGTTGTAGAAATTCGGCTGATCTGTTCTGTTACGTGTGCGGATGTTTTACCGATCGTGTTCACCAGAAAAACTTTACACCATTACTAAAGAAAGCATATGAACTTTATTTCGATTCGAAAGTTGATGATGCAAATAAATCGTGGAAGCCAAATGCAGTTTGTTTGATACATTGGCAGGTTGGTTACGAAAATCGCCGAAGCATAAGTCGATGCCTTTTGGAGTGCCAGTAATATGGCGTGAACATACAAATCACACTACTGATTGTTACTTCTGCTTGACAAATATCCATGGTTTCACTTTTAAAACTAGAAAGTCTGTGGTTTATCCAAATATTGAATCGGTTTCGAAACCAGTGCCTCATGATCCAATCACGTGACCGATCCAAGTACCACCAGAACAATATCCGCTGGACGTGAATGAACCATCAGAAAGTGATAGTTTACCTGCTTTAGAAACTAATTCTGACTCAGATTACATACCGGTGAATGATGGTGTTTACTTAATTAACCATTCAGAACTTTCACATCTAATACGTGATCTCGCTCTTATCAAAGGACATGTGGAATTACTCGGTTCGCGACTCAAAGAATGCAATCTTTTAGCGCCCAATACTCCGATATCTAAATTTCGTCATAGCTACAGCGAACTTGTTCAATACTTTGAGATGGATGATGACATTTGCTATTACAAAGATGTAAACGGTCATGAGCACATAGTCAACGAATGGCGATTTTTCATCGATTCTTCCAAGACCAGTCTAAAAGCCGCGTTATTGCATAACAGAAATTTATTTTCATCAATTCCAGTCGCCTACTCTGTTCATATGAAAGAAACTTATGACAATATGGCTATACGTTTGGAAAAAATAAAGTACAATGACTACCAATGGCGGATTTGTGGAGACCTAAAGGTCATTGCAATTCTCACGAGCATGCAGACTGGGTATACTAAATTTTGTTGCTTCCGATGTGAATGGGACAGCCGCAACAGACAGGAACATTATGCAAGAAAGGAGTGGCCTATCCGGGATCGTATGCAGCTTGGGCATAAAAATGTAATACACGAGCCATTAGTTAACAAAGACAGCTTCATTTTACCACTGTTACATATAAAGTTGGGGCTTATGAAGAATTTTGTAAAAGCGTTAGATAAAACGAGCAATGCTTTCACTTATCTTCGAGAAAAGTTTCCGCAAGTTAGCGATGCAAAGATAAAGGAAGGTATCTTTGTAGGACCTCAGATTAGGAAAGTTATTGCAGACAAACAATTCGAGAACTTGTTACATGGTAGTGAACTTCGCGCATGGATGGCATTCAAATCGATCGTCGATAACTTTCTGGGAAATCACAAATCTGTCGACTATGTTGCATATTGTTAAGCAGTGCACAGATGCATACAGAATTATGGGCTGTAACATGTCCCTCAAAATCCATTTGCTCGATTCGCATCTTGACTTTTTCCCTGACAACCTTGGCGAAGTCAGCGATGAACATGGAGAACGATTCCATCAAGATATCGCCGTAATGGAGTCACGTTATCAAGGACGGTGGAGTGTGACCATGCTTGCCGATTATTGTTGGATGCTTCATCGCGATGTACCACATGCCATTCACCGACGAAAGTCGACTGCAAAGAAATTCAAGCCTACATAACTGTTATACTTCTTGTACGAATGATGTTGTAATACTGTATGCGTTGTTAAAAAACTTCAATTGCGTATTTCTAGAGATCCCGACCTGATATAGAAAAACGGTTTGCAGATTTAAAAACAGCGCATTAAAATTGACCAGAAAAACATAGAAATGTTAGAGAAAGTAAAAAAAATTTTTTTTTTTGTTAGTCAGTGTAATGAGCTGGACGGTTGATAGTTGTGAGTTGCTATTCTCGTCGGTCTATCTGTGGCGAGATTTGTCCTTACTATGGGGCGATGATTATCTCTCTTTAACTGTGTAACGTGCCCTTTTGTGGTTAAATTTTTCTCCTCGTTCCGCAAAATATAGTTGGTTGGGGTGCTACGCTGTTTATATTTCTTACATGCCTGTGTTTGACTCCATGGCATCGACAAGAATGTACCTGGCTTCATGATTTCACTGTCATTCTTCACATCTCTTTCTTCAGATGTCACCTTTTCTGTCTTACCGACCATTTTAACACTGACCAAATCAGGTAAGTCATCTATAACCTGTCTTGACCTTACCCTAACTGGGATTAGACTCTTCCTACACCTGTTATTTGTTTGCACTGCGACATTCTTTGTTGTGGTTTCCATTTTAGTAACTGTCGGTTCGGTTCTTTTTTTCAAATTTAATTTTGGTCTCCCTTCTTTCACTTTCAATGGTTGTAGTTTAATTTCCACAATGTCCTTTATTTCTATCTTATAGATTTTTGCAACAAATCCATCTACTATTCTTATCCAAGGGAAATCTACTGCATAATTTCTACAGCGCTTTAACTCTGAAGCGAAGTCTCTCATTGCTATTCTCTTCTTTCTGTTCTCTATGGTTCTCGAACACCTCTCCATGTCTCAATGTCTCTTCAACTCAACTATTTATGCTTCTCTGTAGGATTCTTGTTCTGTTGGTAGTGGACCTAGTGTGGGCTGTTGTTGATGCTGTTGTTATATTGCATCCATTTGCAAAAGTCCTATGTATAGCCTATCAGCTTAGTCCAATTTTACCTTTTCTGTATACTATGACATGAGAGGATTGGTCGTAGTACCATATAGTTAGATGCTATGTCACTCAAAGAACTGGTTATGGTACCATATAAGTTTAGATGCTATGCCACACAGAGGACTGGTCGCGGCACCATATAGGTTTTTCTGTGACCATGGGAAGATGATTCGTATAGTGTAGATGTTTGTTATATCATCCAAGTCAGGAATACTGGTATACTGCCAGAGGTCTTTATTCTTGTTGATATCTGTGACCTAGTCCGTTCCAACCTTCCTCTGTGTTGTTAAATGTAGCGTGACAATGATTTGCATGTATTTCTTCATATATATTTACTGTAAGACTTCATCAACGAGAAATAATAGAGTAAACTCTCCAGATCTAAAACAATAATTTTATTTAAGTAATTCTACCAATGCATAGTAAACAAAGTCAAATGTATACATTTTTCTTCATTCCAATCCACATAACAATGTATCCGTGTGCTAGTCGTTCACTGGTTACCTTCTCCTTTCTATCTATTCAAATGAGGCATTCCTAGCCTGTCTATCATTTGTCCGTTCTTATTATATCTTCTTGTGCGTGTAAACTTAAAAATGCCTTTTATATAACAATATTCACAATCTCAACTTCCATATTAATATTCAAAAATCTCCAATCACCCTGAACGAATGATTAAGTTATTCTGTTGACTCCTGAGGTATTTAATCTGATATCATGAATCGCACGGCACGTGAAAGTACTGCGACCTTCTCACTCGTGCGGTTACCCTTCATTATCGTGACTGCGTGTTGTGAGCAGGCCAAAAATAATAACACCGTGTTTTAAGCTCTGAATCTCGCGGCCTTTTATAACTATTGTATATTTCTGCACTGTTAAATAAGTCACTTGAAGTTCTACTTACAGCAACAGAATTCCCACATATTTAAGTAATATTATCTTTATCAAGTCGATGTCTTGAAAACTTCAAGATCTCCGGTTGTACATCTGTACACACCGGCATTCTGAGATCAACTGCCTTATCATCCCGAAGTTTGCCATCCCAAAAAATAGTGCGGCTTTTCCAGCCTTTTGGTTGGGCGGCTTAATATTTCCCTATCTATTTTATTGGTCTCCCGATGGAAGTATTTCGGCTATTCCGATTTACTTAGTTCTAGTTTCAATCTGATACTCGCCTATCTTAAGGTAGTAGTATACCTTGATAGGGTAAAAAACTCAAATTTTCCTTTCAGAATCAAACAACCATGGGTATAGTGTTAGTATGAACTTAAAATGTTTGTCCACATAATGACCTAATTAATTATGCAAATTAGCTATCCAATATGGCCGCCGTAGGGAATAAATTATACACCTTTTTTAAAACATCATAACTATCTTATTTGTACAAGGATCTGACTAAACTTGGCAAATTGAATCATTATATATAGCGTGAGGTTAGGAACTAAAATGACAGAGATTGACAGAAAGGTTAATTTTTAATGAATTTTCAAAATTTATATTTCTGGAATGTTTGATATTTGTGCCTCATTATATATGCATGATGGTCATAAAACTAAAACTTTGAATTCAATTGTATCCATTTTAGGTCATAATCTGTAAGATTATATGATAACCAACTTGTGTTAATTTTCATGTCAATTGAATGTACAGATCCAGAGATATCTTGTTTCAAAGATCACCAATTATGCTAAAAAGACTATTCCGAGAAAACAAAGAAAAACAGAAAAAGAACTCACAAAATGAAGTTTAATGAGCTCTTGTTGAATAAAGGTCTCCTTCTACTGCAGCTGCAAAGTCTATGAATCCCATTTTCAGTGCTCTCAGGGTCTTTCCATTGCAATGTCCTTACTTGCTCAATAGATTCTGTGCAGCGTTCTCCTGTATGCTTTCTTTGCCATGGGTTGACTTGTGTTCATGTATATCGAAAAATTCTGCAATGCACTGTAGCCTTTCCCAATAGAACGCACAAATGCCACCATTCGCACATTTACTTCTTTGTTTGTGAGTAGCTGAAGATGAAACATCAGAAGTATTGAAATTGGCAGTCCATTCGCCACAGTTTGTGCGCTTGATACTGATTTCATGACAAAAGCCATTCCGAGTCTCTTCGACGATCTCACAGGTCAGGGAGTACTTATAACATTTGTCACATCTAAAGTTAGCGCATAAAAACCCAAACATTAGTTTTACATCCATAAGGATAAACCCATTTTCTTTGTTGTCATTTTTAGCTTGTCCTTCACTTTCTTGGACCTTTATGACCTTTATTTTCTTTGCTGAGGAGCACAGAGGTTTTATAGCGTCACTATCGACAATAGGTGTCTCATTTTCAGACAACGGTTTGTTGGTGTACACGCCTCCCAGTCTTTGTCTTATTTGTCATTGTGAACAAAAGAAGCTCTGCTAACTACTGTTATACAGAATCAGTATAAAACTAGCAATAAATAGAGTTGATGTTGGTGAAAATGCACTATGCATGTAACAAATGTTGAAATTTACGATCAAAGCTTTCTAGACACACACTTTTGAAAAATTCACAAGAAATCATTGGGTGATTCCCCGTGGAAAAGTTATAAATATCTTTTTCCTGTTGCCTATGTATAATTATAATTTCGCAGTTTTACAATTACGTACCTTCATGTTGGGTCATTATTCACATGGTAACCAACTATAAACATTGGTTGCTATGCAAATCACTCAAGGGGGTGTGTGTAGAAAAACACTGATTCCTATAAAACCAGAGTATCTCTAAGCTTCTATGAATTATTTTTAGTTCAAGAACATGTTGACGATGATTTAAAGCATGAAAATGAAAATTGTTGGATTTTTATTTTTTTTAACCTTTTCTGGCTATACTTCTACCTTAAATCTATTTCCATAAAACCTCGTGACTATTCTTCCTACCAATTAGCACGAATGATGCTTTAGTTATAGTAGTAGGTCGCCCGGTGACAGATGTCCACATATTGTAATAAAAATCGTGTCGTCATTATCGTCAAAAAAGGAGTCCAGTTTACTTTACTTGTCAATTTGTCAAGCTTATGACCCAATCGTTACCGTGATGTTCATCTTGTCACCATTAATCGTATCAAAGAAACGACCCACACATTAAGCATTCGCACCAACAACAAGACGACAACAATAATAAACCCACACACCACAGTAACAATAGGTGACAGTAACAGAAACCCTCCTTAGCTCTATTTAACCCCATTCATATGCTTTTTAAATACCATTTAATTTTAATTTATTTTTCGTAATGACAACAGCTTATCAGTAAATGTAAAGGTGTAATTCATTTCGTCCTTGCAAGCTGGTATTCACGTTGTTTAGGCGCCTATATATTTCTGCCAGGTATGCCAGCTTGGCACACCAAAGTTCATTGCTGAGATTTTCGTAAAATGTTATGTTGTCTTCTGACTGAAAAAAAAAAATCATTTTGTTCCTTAGTTTATTCACTCGAGCTAACATTGTTTCCCTTGATAACCATCTCATTGCTGTGTGTAAAATTAAACATACTGCGAATCCATAACTTTACAAGTCTGTTTAAAGAATTGGGTCTTTAGAGGCCTTGACGTCACAAATTTGACCATTAGAACAGCTGGTATAATACATTAATTCTTTCCCTGGTGTCTTACTGACAAGGGCTTCTGTAACTGTCTTTTTTTCTTTGTTGATGTGATCACTGGCCCAAGACAGTATACATGTTGTTAGATGTGTAGTGCGAGCGTATGATGAATTGAGTGTGGGTGCGAATGAAGGCGCGAATGTGTTTAGGCTCGTATAGATGTAGATCCTGCAACCCATACTCTCACATGCAGTAATCAAGGATGCTTTGACACTGCAGGCATGTTTCAAGACGTTTATTGACGGGAACACACATAATATCAACAGGAACAGTCAGTGTAACAAGGTCATGCTGACCTGACATCGATAGGTATACATTTGGCATTCAAAAAGGTAAACATCAGAATAGACGTGCATGGTCAATAGCAAAGTTCTTCAGTAATGACAGTTCGTAGCGTCGCCCTTGGCGTCTCTGACTAAACGCGTCAGTTGCCTTAGTTACTATGACACATAGGTGCAACTTGGCACTCCCTGCCAATTGCACATATCAGGCTGTAGTATAATAGCCGAAAGCACAGGCCTCGTCCTGACGTCGGCCGTGTACTTCTGTTAAATAGGTTATCATCAACCCTGCAGTAATACTTATCGTAGATAGAAGTTCCGCCAATCTGCGGCTCCCACAATATATCTTCGTCACTGGATTTCTGGACAATATAAGACTAACAGTCTTGGATGGCTACCTCGAGCACAAATATATAAGTTCTGAAATGGCGGATCAGTGAGCTGCTGTTCACCCTAGGTAATCCTTTACATGTTCTGCCACCGAAAAGCGTAATAATGCATAAAGGTCGGTATTACCTGGCAAATGAATCCTCAGAACTAAACAAGGAATTCTGTCGTCATCCCGACGCACAGAGATTCACTGGGGAAAACTGCCATAGCAGTTACTTCGAAGATTCTCCCCGAAAAAACAATGGACTCTTGGTCCCTTCAGAAAAACAGGACCTCCCGGCTTCCCGGAAGTATATCTCACTCCCGCTTAAAAAACCTTCCCATAGGCCTACGCCGAACTGTCAACCTCTGACCCTACAGGTCAAACACAATGAATGAATAAACAAGGGAAGACAACCCCTAATCAACCTGACATCGCAGGTAAAGACACAATTATACTTATGATACAAACATAAGCAAATAACTTGGCAGATGACTCCGTCGAAAATGACAGCAACAGCTTCCCTTGCCGAAAGCAATGTGTAGAAATCATGTTAGAATTTTGCTCTTTTTCAAATGCAACAAAACCTTTAATAGACCACACCATGGATGGAGCGTCATCAGTGCAAACATCCACACATAACTTCCAGGAGAGATTACATTTTGTTTTTAAGCAGGCAGTCAAAGATCAAATATAACTTGACCTCTCAATCAATCAATCAGTACCTTTTACCTCCCCAAGGAGCATAGGCCTTCAACAAACACATGCCAAGTCTTCCTGTCCTGTGCCATCCGCTCAAGTTCTTTCCATGTTTTCCTCATCATTTTCACATCTGTATCCAGTTCTGTTCTCCATGTGTTTTTTGGTCTACCTCTGCTTCTCTTTCTCTGTGGATTCCAGAACAAGGATTGCCTTGTAATGCTATCAACTGGTCTCCTCAATGTGTGTCCTTTCCATCGCCAGCGTCTTTTTCTCAACTCTTGTTCCACTGACACTTGTCTGGTTCTTGTCATGAGTTCCACATTTCTGATTTTGTCATACCATTTTAGTCCTTCTATTCTACGCAAGTACCCGTGTATAAAAGTCTGTAGCTTTTTGGTTGTTGTTTTTGTTGCTCTCCATGTCTCAGAGCCATACAATAGGACTGACTTGACATTTGAGTTGAAGATTCTTGACCTCTCGTGGGATCTATAAGTTCTCTGCAGCATAAAAATTGATTTGCCTCTTATGTCTGTAGATTCGTCAACTTGTAGAGCAGTCTGATTGTTTAAGCTCTGTTGAACCATTTTCCTCAATGTTAGAAGATATCTCGATTATCCTTCTTCTAAGCGCATCATTTAGCAACGGAATATTGGTAATTTCGATTTTCGTACCCCTACCAAACGTCACATACTATATATAGTTCTCTAAAAGTGTCCTGTCCTGTCCCGCAATACGGTTTCTTGCACTCTGAAAATTATATAAAAGTCTTGTGCTTTTAGCATTTCCACAAACTGCACGACGCTAATATAGCATGCATCTTTTCTCCCCCCAAAGTTGAATTTTAAATGATATATAGACAATGTATAGTAAAATGTCAAAAATCTACTAAATATTTTATTTTTATTATTTTCAATTTGTCGCTGAGTTGTTTCTCTTTTATAGAACAATAAATTACATCCTTGAAAAATGCTATCATTATCTTTTTTCCACTTAAAGTTGCAGTGTGAAAATTTGGTAAAAGTGGTGCGCCTATGACCATTGCATTAAAGTGCACGACCCCTGAGATTGCGCGCTTGTCTTGGTAATATTCTTCAGTATGCACAATCAACGTAAATGAAACCGTTTTAAAACAGGTCAATAGATTCAAATACATGTGCATACAAATAACATTGCGCAGAATATGCATCTCATTAGTGAAGCGTAGAATATTTTTTGTTTGTTTGATTTGATGATGAGAAATATCCAATTAATCCTCTGATGGGTTATAATTGGTATTTATTTTATTTTCAATGACTTTCATGTGTTACAAGTCATATGTATTATAAGAGGCGAACGCAGTATTTTATACAATGAAAGCAGCGTTCTATAAAAGTAAATGTATTTTATGCAACAACTCTTTGTCAGTGGAAGTACGACAGAGAGTTCATCAGTCCACACACACGACAGTGGGTCATGGACAATTAGTAAACAAGTAAGAAAAGCATCAAGTTAGAGCCAAGCGATACCCGCCCCTTACTGTCATCTTGAGACGTCGTCAGTTTTCTGTGATTTTGGCTTTTGCCATAACAATCAACAAAGCGCAGGGACAATGGTTTGATCATGTAGGTGTATACCTACCAGAACCAGTCTTTGCTCATGGCCAACTTTATGTAGCGCTCAAGAGAGGAAGAAACCCAACCAATCTTAAAGTATATATCCAGGATACAGTCTACCAGGGACAGATTTTAAAAGATACACGAACATTTACGAGAAATGTTGTCATAAAAGAACTATTAGCTAAGTAGTCATTTCCGGTCCATTAGATCAATAACACTTCTCTACATGTCATTTGTGATCATTTAGCTTCATATTTAATGCATCCATATAATTTTTTGCTACAAAGATGTGATGACACTGAACTGTAATAAAATGACCAAAGTAGAAATAGTGCCGTCTTTAGCGCATGTAACAGAAAGAGCACCCTATAATTAAAAACCCGTCAATTGTGACGGGTTTCTTACAACTTGTTCTAATAATCGAAAATAAGTAACTTAGATGTAGTATATGATTTCATTATCTGTGATATGATTTCGGCTACATGATAAGAAGGTGTTTGAGCTTCATCAGATACTTTAACTCTTTGTTCAAAATAGCATACTTGTTTTATTTGTTGTTTAATTCAAATCTTTATTCTCGAGATGTGCATGTTTAGTGGTCAAATGTCTTTTCACTTTGCTAGGAGCCATGGCTTCGTTCGAAAGTTTGTCACTACACACAATACATAATGGCTGAGGACAATCTTTCTAGACGAAGAAAATCTTAGAATTATAAAGCTGTCCATGTACTGTCTACGAACTTCAGATTGAGAAATCTTATTCGGTGTTGGCTTGACCTCGTCCAAACTGATGTTTTCATTACTACAAACATTAGCCACGCTGTCATTGTTACTATTTTCTTTGATATGTTTTCTTGTAATAAATCTATCCATTTCAGTTTGGGTACCAACTTTTAATAAAAGTTTTAAAACGGCAAATCGAATGCACTAAATATTTTTACACAGTTTTACAAATCAACCACAAGCAAGAAACAACGCGCTGATCACTGTGATAATTATAAAATGAATCAACACAAATTGTACGTGCATGCGCACATTCTCTCTCTTTCTCTCTCTCTCTCGCTCTCTCTCTCTCTCGATCTGATATATATATATATATATATATATATATTATATATATATATATATATATATATATATATATATATATGGGAGCCGCGGTAGCATAGTGGTTAGCGCACTGGCTTCCTAGCGCAGTGGTCTATGGTTCGATCCCCAGATGAGGTGGGAATTTTTTAGGCCACAAACGGCTCCTGGGTCGACCCAGCCCCAAATGGGTACCAGAGCAACTCTGGGAAGGTTAAGGCGGCCGGCGTGATGCCGACCACATCACCCCTAGTGTGCCGACGGTCAAGATAATATGGGCCTAACACCATATTCCCAATATGCCTCAATGGGCGTGTAACGGGTTCCTTCACCTTTTATATATATATATATATATATATATATATATATATATATATATATATGTGTGCGTGTGTGTGTGTACTAGAATATCACAACACTAGAGTAAAATCACGTCATATGACTGGAATTAAATGTAACCGCGTATACCGTGAGTCTTCAGATACAGGCTATATTAACATATAAAATAAATTTTTATAGAAACAGAAGATAAAAAAATCTTGATGCAGATGTTTAATTAGGCCAGGTTAGCTTCGAAACGCCACGCATTTATTTAGGCTAAGCTTCGCTTGTATAGTTGCGTTGGTCACGTGATTTCCAACCAATGGTTAGGCTCAGTCCTTTTCTTTCCCCGGAATGAACGAGAGACGAAGCCATTTTTTGATCAGTCATGAATTTAGAGCGGTCGAGAGAAGACATAATTCTTCTTGCTCAGTGATATTCTAATAGAGGAGATTGACTTCGCACAATTAATGCAACTGTGTAACTTCGAAATGTAGAATGTTATGTTTTGTGAATTCACGAGAACCGTAAGTAGTGCTAAGAATTGCAAGCAATAACTGTTAGAGCCCACAGTCATAACTGAAACAGAGCTACGCTCGAAAACTGGGTAAAGAATTGTAAACCCAGGCATATATCTGAACCTTTTACCAAGGATGAAGGTCCTTAAGCTGAGAGAAAGTCAAACTAAGGAATACTAATGAATAAGAGAAAGTTTGGCTCTTCATTGAAATGAAGAGATAAGAAAAACGTCGTGAAATCTAGACCACATTAACAAATAAACGAAGGAACACTTGAAAGATAGAGGAACCACATCTCAATTTGATGCCGTATGACCAGTCCTCTACAAAGAGCAGAGAAAATCCGACTATAGTCAACCCTAGTGCATAAGGAAACCACGATTAACAAGGAATAAATAAGACTGGAAAATGCATCGCCAACAAGAGTATAGGCAGGCCAGCCCATACACCTATCGTTTTACACATGAAAATACCTGGACAATGCATAACAAACATTATGCAAATTTGGTGTGGTTACCATTTGACTTAACCCAGTTCTCGTTGAAAATTGAATAAACATTTGTTTCATTGAACACAAATGCTGTTGACGAATCATATGTTTGCAGTTGGCCATCATACAAATTATTAAGGGATCATACCAAAGCTAATCGCTGCAGGTGCAACACAAATAATAACCATCTGCTCTAAAAATAAAACATCATAGAGGATTATCCCCGAACCTGGTTAAGTCCTGTAAGACTGTAGAGAGCAATCATCACCTCTAGCAGGCTAGCTAGTCATCAAAATCTAATACTCTCGATTTAAACAGCAACCCCCACTACCCTACCCGGCCACATAAACTCAAAAGCACCATTATTTAACGGCAAATGTATTCATTCAAATACTTGCGGACAAATTATGTTACATCAGAAGAGTACCTTGATTGTCTGTGGTTTTAATTTGTACTTTAATATTATTTTTGTTTTCTTGATCAAGACAAGGCGACGTCCGTGAGAGAAAACTGACTCACGCAAGAAAATTCCAACGTGTTCGAAAGTTTTCCGGTGAGATTTGTTGATGGTTTTCGCAAGTACTGGAATGATTGGAAATTGGCACCGCTTCAGGATTAATGGTAAATTCACATCGCTAGGGGCGAAGTCTCCATTATTTGATTCTGATAAAACTTCCGCAGTAAAGAGACTGCGATGACATTATCAAGCGATCAATCACGTTCCATTGCACAATCATTTTGTTCGTATTCAAATTGCTTTTTATCAAAACTCTGACCCCATTCTTTGATGGCTGTAGTGGTTTTTATGGTATTGTATGATGGTGATATTACTAAGTGTAATGTATGAGGTCAGCTGTGAAGGCTCCTGAGATAAAATGTAGTTGTGAATTTTCAGAAGGCCTTTCTTGCTACCACTACGACCTCACACCTATCTTTTTTCCTAATGAATGTGGCTACGTTATAATCTAGGGTACTGAATGTAATGTGTTGTATTGACATATACAAACACACACACACACAGATATTAAATAATATATTATCAATAAAATTTAGAACACAAAGAACTAAATCCAGCTGGTGAAATTTTAGAAAGTAAATCTTTTTTTAAAATTTATTTGTTCTGAACCAAGGTTTTATTTGGCCAGAACATATGAAAAGATTTTGGAATTTATGAGTGAATGGCATGAATAAATGACATGATAAATAAAATGTGTGTACGTATACAAATTTTAAGATTAGTTAGTATTTCTACAGTTTATAATTTTATTTTCCCTGGGAGAACGATGAATAGATGTGCTGTTGGGGTGGCTTCATCCCTCCCTGTCTAAGTTTACCAAACATTGTCCATTAATGATGGAAGTAAATGGGATGTTTTAGTAGGAATTCACTTTGGGTGTTATGTCTATGAAGTTGGTGTAAATCCAGCAGACCAGCCTGCTTACGTAACTTTGAAGAAGTAGCGCTGGTGCTGGAATCTGGTGGCCCCACCTCTCCGTGCTTGGGGGCAATATATCGGGTGGCCCCACCTCTCCGGGCTTGGGGGCAATACAAGGCTGTTCTGCCGAGATGCGACACGGCACGGGTCCTCACTGTCAATTATCTACCCAGCATTTGACACCACCTTTTGGTGTCAACATAAAAAACTCACAGCTCTGAAATAAAGTATTGGTTTAGGTTCAGAACCTTAACTAAGGAGCCACTTCTACACGTAACAATTTACAATAACGCCATTTAGACAGGGTCAGATCTCTCTGACCATACAACACATCTTACCAAGTTGGTTTCCCATAGGATAAGTTCTCCCAGACTACATATTCATAAATATGTTTATTAGCTTCTTGCCCTAGAATAGGATAGGTGATACGTTCCACTGATCTCAACACTTGATCTGTCCTTCCTAATCATTGCTGGAGTTTATATATATTGTTTGTCCCTAGACCCTGAACTAGGGCGGGGGGTCTAGAGCAAATCCTTACTTGTTTGTAAGGCTAGATTTCGATATGGCAGTATCAAATCACTCGAAACATTAAACAATATTCAAAATATACAAAGAAATAATTTCAATCTTACCAGATTATGAATAAAGAACACAGAAATGCTAGCAAAACTCAGCTGAGCTGCTGGCTATAGTATGGCGTCCCTGAACTTATTTCAATTTATTTCATTTGGAAATCACCACACTTGAAATTTACTGTGTCTATCACTGGACAACTATTGAGGAATGGCAAAAAAGCTCGTCTGAGCGCGGATAATATGATTGTCTGTGGCCAATCAATGCCTTGGTTTTTTTAAATTCAAATTTCCTACACTAAAGTCATTTCAGTCATGCTTCAGTCAAGTATGGATTTTTATCTGTTAGTCCGTCCGTCTCTACTTGCGTTTTCACAAAAACGTACTTGTTTTTTGAACCAACCTTATCCTTCCCCTCTACAAATTTGCCTGAAAAGTTATTTTTAGCCACAGCTCCCACCAATGTCCCTTCTCTTTCATTCTAACTAGATTTGAACACTTGCGTCTCAAGGTCGCGATTTTTGTGCAAATAGTGATATGTTAGATTCAATGCAGTCTTTCGCTGATGTGAACAACACTGTCTTTTGTCATTATCTTCATTATTAGCTATCCGTCTGTATAAATAAAAGCATATTATTTCACTGCTCAGAATGGGCCATCCGGCCAGCTAATTTTTATATTCCTAACATTAATATTAAGAAAAAGTTACTTTTTAAATTTTGTAATATTTCAAGCATCTGCGTTTGCCGCTGAATTCAAATAAAAGGCTTGGTATCGCAAAAGCGTCCAATAAATGACTGTGGCGTATCATATCCAAGGTCCCTTCTGTCGAGTTCCTTACTTTATGTCAACTTGGGAAACGTGACTTTTTCTCCGTTCCCCCCCCCCCCAATTGCGTCTCCTTAGCCTTGCTAGTCTCACGCAATTTTTCCAGTCATATTTTTTTTCCTTTTGATCCGCCGTTCTCATCCCGTTCAAATGGTAACCGTTTTGATTTCCCGTCTAGCAAGTCAATTTTTATGGAGGGTGATGACCCGCGGTCAGGGCGATCATGTACTATCAGCAGCTTACGCATTATGTTTTTATCCTTAAATTTTATCCTTTGGAGATATTTTTACGTTGTATCACTTGTTAATTTTATGACACATCTCCCCACTTGAAAACATGCCTACGGCAAGTTCTAAAACCAGTGATACACATAGATAAAATCTCTCCTCACGTCTGCCAATACTCTAATTTTGATCACAGGGGTGCCGACTGAGGAAATCTGCACCGACATTCAATTTTCCTGGGATATATTGGATACTAAACTGATAAGGTTGAAGCAATAAAGACCACCTCAGCAATCTTGCGTTTTCATGCTTAGCCTGAGATAAGAATACGAGAGGCTGATGATCCGTCTCGACCACAAAAGTCCTACCATACAGATAGATGTGAAACTTCTTTATTGCCCAGATTAACGCTAAACATTCTTTTTCGCTTGTGGAGTATCCTTGTTCCGCCTTATTCAATTTGCGGCTTGCATAAGCGACTGGTTTCAGTTCCCCATCAGGTGAAGATGATCTTTGCAACAAAGCCCCTCCGAGTCCTACATTACTTGCATCGGTTCTTAAGACAAAGTCCTGTGTAAAATCAGGCAGTTTGAGAATAGGCTTGCTAGTGAGTTTTTCCTTTAACTCTTGGAACGCTAGTTCACATTGTGCAGTCCAAATAATTTTATCTGGAAGTCCCTTGCGAGTCAGATCAGTCAGAGGAGCACAAATAGCGTTAAAATTTTTGATGTATTTCTGATAAAATCCGCATAACGACACGAATGATCGCACGTCTTTTTTTGTTTGTGGTCTAGGTGCTCTCTGCAGTTTTTCCAAGTTCTTAGGATCAGGGGTCATGTTACCCTGATATACAGTGTGTCCCAAGAATTCCAACTCTTTGCATCCAATACAACATTTTGTTGGCCTAGCAGTTAAGTTCGCCTCCCGAAGTCTATTAAATAACATCTCTAGAGCTTCAATGTGTTCTTCAAATGTCTCTGTGGCGACGAGAATATCATCCATGAAATTCGTGATACATGGGTTATTCAGGGGATCCAACAATTTGCGCATCATCCTTGAAAATACACTCGGAGCATTTTTCAGTCCGAATGGTAGCATATTGAATTCATAATGTCCATCCGAAGTGCTAAAAGCCAAATAAGGTCTCACTTCAGGCTTCACTGGGATCTGGTAATAGCCTTTACTAAGATCCACCTTTGAAAAGTATTTTGCCTTGTTCAGTCTGGCAAATAACTGTTTTGTGTCTGGTAATGGATCCACTTGTCCTTCTGTGACAGCATTCAGTTTCCTGTAATCTATGCACAGTCTGTGTTCCCCAGACGGTTTCCTCAACAAAACGACACTAGAACTAAAAGATGATTCACTGTGCGAAATAATCCCCTCCTTCAACAAATAATCTATTTCTTCCTTCAATGCCTTCTCCTTCGCGAACGGAATAGAATAGGCTCTCATACAGATTGGGTTTGAGTCTACCAGTTTCATGTCATACTGTAGCAAATTTGTATGGCCTGGTTTATCTGTTAGTACATCTGTATGTTCCTCCAGAACCTGTTGAACTCTCTCCCTCTGGTTTTTAGTCAGGTGCTTACTGACTTTTACCTGTGCTGCTGTTTCACAAGGATGTAATGGGTATTCATGTGAGGTGAGTGGTTCCTTTTGCATCTGGGTTGCAATAGCCAAGGTCAATAAGGGGGTTGTAACTGTCTGTTTCTCTTGTCGAGGTGATCACTGGCCCAAGACAGTATACATGTTGTTAGTTGTGTAGTGCGAGCGTATGATGAACTGGGTGTGGGTGCGAATGAAGGCGCGAATGTGTTTAGGCTCGTATAGATGTAGACCCTGCAACCCATACTCTCACATGCAGTAATCAAGGATGCTTGGACACTGCAGGCATGTTTCAAAACATTTAATGACGAGAACACACATAGTATCAACAGGAACAGTCAGTGTAACAAGGTCATGCTGACCGGAAATCGATAGGTATACATTTGGCATTCAAAAAGGTAAACATCAGAATAGACGTGCATGGTCAATAGCAAAGTTCTTCAATAATGACAGTTCGTAGCGTCGCCCTTGGCGTCTCAGACTAAACGCGTCAGATGCCTTAGTCACTTTGACACATAGGTGCAACTTGGCATTCCCCGCCAATTGCACATTATCAGGCTGTAGTATAATAGCCGAAAGCACAGGCCTCGTTCTGACGTCGGCTGTGTACTTCTGTTAAATAGGTTATCATCAACCCTGCAGTAATGCTTATTGTAGACATAAATCCCGCCAATCTGCGGCTCCCACAATATATCTTCGTCACTGGATTTCTGGACAATATAAGACTAACAGTCTTGGATGGCTACCTCGAGCACAAATATATAAGTTCTGAAATGGCGGATCAGTGAGCTGCTGTTCACCCTAGGTAATCCTTTACATGTTCTGCCACCGAAAGCGTAATAATGCATAAAGGTCGGTATTACCTGGTAAATGAATCCTCAGAACTACACAAGGAATTCTGTCGTCATCCCGACGCACAGAGATTCACTGGGGAAAACTGCCATAGCAGTTACTTCGAAGATTCTCCCCGAAAAACAATGGACTCTTGGTCCCTTCAGAAAAACAGGACCTCCCGGCTTCCCGGAAGTATATCTCACTCCCGCTTAAAAAACCTTCCCATAGGCCTACGCCGAACTGTCAACCTCTGACCCTAAAGGTCAAACACAATGAATGAATAAACAAGGGAAGACAACCCCTAATCAACCTGACATCGCAGGTAAAGACACAATTATACTTATGATACAAACATAAGCAAATAACTTGACAGATGACTCCGTCGAAAATGACAGCAACATTACTACCACCCCCCTGTAAAAAAAAATGCAATTTTTTTTTTTTAATATGTTCATGAGCAAGATAGCACCAGTATCACTTCTGTGCTCATGCAAAAAATGAACCTAATATCAGGTACAATAGAAGAGGGTACAAATCATCTCCCAACATAGGAGAAAATATTTCCTTTAAGCCAAACAAACTAAGGGATACCATTCAAGAAACATAAGTTGCTGGCAATACCAATCATATATCAAACATTACTAAATAATATAATCATAGCAATATACAAATGTCAATGCTATTTTAGCAACATATCACTGATGGATGGACAAAATGAAATTTGTTAAATTATCTAAACATCATCCAAATACATTTGTATTACAACATATTATGATATTAAGGACAGACCTAAGTCTGAAAATATATCAGGAAAAACTAGGACACAAGATTTAACTGGAATCATGTGGGCATCTAGACAATATGTCCGCCATCACATTATCCGAACCACGGATAGCTCGCACCGTGAAATGGAAAGGCTGAAGAGCAATAGCATAACGAGTAGATCTCGAGCTCTTCAAATCCTTACTTTGCATAGCCGTAAGAGCTTTTTGGTCGGTTTCCATAAAGAAATGCGCGCCCAGAAGGAACCTTTGTAGCTTAAGAATGGACCAAACCATAGCCAACAATTCACGGTCCAAAACCGAGTAATTCCTTTCTGCCGCATTCAGCTTCCTAGAAATATACATTACAGGATGCAGAGTTCCTGAATATTCCTGCATTAGTGCCGCTCCAATGCCAGTGGAAGAGGCATCACTACGAAGGACAAAAGTCTTATCAATCGTCGGTAGTCTTAAGATAGGATGAGATGAGAACAAATTCTTAACCTGATCCAATGAAGATTGGCATTCTTGGGACCAACGCACCATATTAGGAGAACCTTTTTTCAATAACGTTGAAAGTGGTGCCATAATGGAGGACAGATTCTCAATGAATCTTCCATAGAATTGTATCAATCCCAAGAGACTACGCACTTGCTTTTTTGTCTTCGGAACCGAGATATTTAATATCTTTGAAATGTTTTGGTCCTCTGTCTTCAACAGACCATGACCAACTCGATGACCTAGGAAGGAAATTTCACTAAACCCAACAAAAGCTTTAGAGGGTTTAGCAGTCAAACTATGCTCACGTAGAGTAGATAGCAATTCCTTTAGACCCACATAGTGTTCTTCCCAAGTATCGCTGAAAAGACAGATGTCGTCTAAATATGCAATGACATCTGCACGATCTGATAGAATTCGTCGCATCATGCGCACGAAAGTCGCTGGGGCGTTCATAAGCCCGAAAGGCATAAAATTCCATTGAAACAGACCCCTAGGTGTCGAAAAAGCAGTGAGAGGTTTGGCGTGTTCCGTCAGTGGGACTTGCCAATAACCTTTCGACAAGTCTAGTTTAGTAAAGAATTTAGCTTTAGAAAGTCTAATAAGTAGATCATCTAATAACGGCATAGGTTCAGCATCGAACTTCGTAACTTGATTTAATTTGCGATAATCAACGCAAAGACGTATGTTATTGTCTTTCTTTCGAACAATAACTATCGACGAAGAATAAGCTGAAGTGGATGGTTCAATTATTTGTAGTTGAATCATTTCATCCAATTCTTTCTCGACTTGTGCTTGAAAATGAATAGGTATTGGGTATGGTCTTACTCTGATCGGATTACGATCAGTAAGTATGATGTCATGTTCTATGACATCTGTGTGTCCAGGAATGTCGGTAAGGACATCCTGATATGATTGTAACGTAGAGGATACTTGACGTTGTTCCTCAAAAGACAAGTTCGAAGAGACTGTAACGTCTCTCCACGATTCCGTTGAAGTAAGTGGAATCGCAGGAAGAGGTAAGTTCACGTCAGAAAAAATAGTTTCCTCATCCTGTATAACGGACAGGGATGAGATGTGACCATGTTGAACTGGAGAGTCGTCCGTCGCCTGGAAAATAGGCTGTAAATAGTCTGGACGTTCAATAAACTCTGTTAGCATATTTATATGGAAGGTTTTATGCCTTCCATCCACATCGACAATATAGTCGACATCAGAAATTTTCGAGACTATAGTGTATGGACCCTTCCAAGAAATGAGAAGTCTATTCTCTCTTGAGGGCAGTAAGACATATGCTTTGTCTCCAGGACAAAGTTGACGTAGGCGTCTTTTCTTATTAGCAAATCGCCTAGCTTTTTCTTTCGCAAATTCGGAAGATGAAGTTGCTAACCTGCACGATTCGATAATCTTTTCTCTAAGAGCTATAACATATTCATATGACGATTGTGTATCATCGTCAATATTATCGGAAGTTATCAAATCGTGTAACAAGGACATTGGCCCGCGCGGTTGCGCGCCAAAGACAAGTTCGAAAGGAGAAAACCCTGTATGCTCGTTGGGAACCTCTCTATAGGCAAAGAGGACTGCAGGTAAAACCCTGTCCCAATCTTCAGGATGATCCTCCGTTATCTTGCCAAGTAAGTTCTTTAGTGTCCTGTTAAGACGTTCTACCAATCCATTGGACATTGGATGATAAATACTACTGAGAGACCTTTTAATGTCTAGCGTAGCCATTACCTGAGACATAACGTCCGAAATTAACTGAGTGCCGTGATCCGACAGTATTTCTCCGGGGAATCCCAGACGAGAAAATACGAGCCAAAGAGCATCAGCGATATCGACAGTTGATATGCTCTTCAGAGGAATAGCCTCTGGCCAACGCGTGCACATGTCCACGCAAGTGAGGATAAATTGGTGTCCTCTGGCTGACTTAATTTTGAACGGACCAATGATGTCTATAGCCATTTTCTGAAACGGCCGAATCGGAATATCTGCAGCCTGAATAGGAGCAGCATGTCTCGGACCCCTAGACTTGACCTCTTGACAAATTTTGCAAGATCGGCAATAAATTCGGATGTCTTTATTCACGAATGGCCAAAAGAATGACGCAAGGACTCTAGTTTTAGTTCTGGAAAAACCCATGTGTCCAGCACACTGAGAATCGTGTGCATGCCGAAGAATTAAGGCTCTCATACACTTAGGCACAAGAATTTGCGAGTGCATAGACTTGTCCGAGTGTTGTACCATTCGTACCAATATACCATTCTTCATAGTGATATACGATTTGTGATTCGTATTTTGATTGGGATCCCCTTTCTTTGCAAGAAGGAAGTATTTCTTCAAAGAAGGATCCTCTTCTTGACGTTTAACAAACGAGTCATGGGAAATCACCAAGTGCTCGTATTGGCTATCAACTTCATTACTATTATCAGATGAAGTTGGGGGATTAAGAGCTTGAGCTCTTGTCACCACTGCATTGACCGTTTGAATGTTTTTTTCTTCCCAACTAGAAATTTGTTGCGGGGTGCATTCCTTAACCCCATGAATACGACCGATTATAAGATCCGCAATAGGATTAGGAAGAAGACATGCATGGACATCTCCTGTGAAGAAAGGAGTGTCAATCCTAATAATAGCAGTAGGATAGCTTTCCATAGTACCACCAAATGTAACACATTTGATTGTTTTTCCAGTGGCACAGCAAGGATCTATCAGAGACTCCTTAACCCCGACGGTAGTACATCCCGAATCGAAAAGTACTGAGACTAGCCTATCATTTATTAGACCTTTATGTAAGATGAGAGATCCTCTCCCATCATGCGCAACTGTAGCAGGTAGAGCAGGAAGAGGGTGACCACAACTTAGCGTAGATACAGTTGATGAGTCAAACAATGTTAAGCATTGGGGGCATTCAGTTGCTCTCCCAAAATCGAAAGCACAACCAGTGATAGCCCTAGAGTTACCACTATCATTTACTGTATTACAGGCTCCATCAAACTCTTGTTGTGCAGAGTTTGCCTGTTGGTAAGGTCTTTTCTTGTTAAACCTAGGTCTACCTCGATTATCATTTCCCCTGTAATTATTTCGACTATCATTTCCCCTGTAATTGTTATCATATTGCCTATTGTAATCATCATTCCGGTTTGAATCCCGGTTTCTAAATTCACCATCGTCATAATCTTGACGTCGAGAATGATTACCTCGAAAATTTGAATAGTTATTATTTGGATAGCCTTTGCGAAAGTGTCTCAAATTATTACCACTAAAATTACGAGAACTACCATCTTGTCTCCACTGCATAGACGAAGAACCATCATGTGTTGGATTACTCCGCTTCTGAGTGTAATTTTGATTACTTCCCCTATTCCAATTTTGTTGAGCACCCTGAAATTTTTTTTTGAAATTAGGGCCATATGGTGTTGCCGAAGCAGCTGGCAACCCTTCTTTCACTTTAGAATTGCTAACTGTAGCATGGGGATGTGCTGTGGCATACTGACAACAGTATTCCTCCATTTCTTTTAAGTTTTTAGGCTTACGCTCATGAAGGAATGCAAGAAAAGAATCATTAACAGATGACAAAACCTTATCTCGCAATAATAAGTCCATTAGACCTTCATATGTTTTCTCAATCTGAGACAACTCAACCCATCGTGTAAATGTACGACGTATCTTTGTAACAAAATCAGAGAAATCTACTCCATTTTCTGGCAACATTGTCCTAAAACGAAGACGATAGTCTTCTTGTTTTAGTTGATATTTTTTTAGCAATGCTGCCCTGACAACATCATAATTAGTCCTCTCATGTTCGTCTATTGTCATAAGAGTAGTCACTGTGTCACCTGTAAAAAATGGCATCAGTTGTTCAACATATTTTTCCTTTTTTATGTTATGCGTATCGCACAAAAATTGGAATCTATCTAGATAATCTGCTACGTCATCCTTTAAAGGATTGAAATGAGGCAATTTAATCCTACTAACAAACTCCTTTGTCGTACTCGAAGTTGTTTGCTGAGCACCCGTACTCGCCAATTTCAATTTCTCTAACTCCAAAGTTGCGAGTCTTTCATCAAGTTCCATCTTCTGTTTTCTTTCCTCATGTTCCATTTTTCTAATTTCAGCCTCAGCTTTCCTCTCCTCTGCAGCAGCTTGAGCTTGAATTTTTTTCTCCTCTGCAGCAGCTTGAGCTTGAATTTTTTTCTCCTCTGCAGCAGCTTCTTTGTCTAATCTCTTTTGTTCAGCTTCTTTGTCTAATCTCTTTTGTTCAGCTTCAAATCTCCTTTCCTCCACCTGCATCTGCAATTTCTTTTGCTCAGCAGCAATATCAGCTTCTCTGTCTAGCCTTTTTTGTTCCGCAGCAGCTTTTCTCTCTTCTGCAGCAGCTTCTCTTTCTAATCTTTTCTCTTCAGCCAGAGCTTTTTTCTCTTCTGCAGCAGCTTTTCTCTCTTCAGCAGCTAATGCTTTGTCATACTGAGCAACAGCCCATTCTTCTAACTGTTGACCAGTCTTATCAAGGGCTCTCCCTTGTGTAATAAAGTACTCTAATGTAGACATCTTGTCTAATGAGATCAGTAAATTGCAGAAGTAAATAAATTAAATTATCCCACTTTAATGGGAGACAAGTCTGAAATGATAGACTTGTATACTCACTTCACTTTATTTCACTCTCTTAGTCTTAGACAAAGACTTTGTATGGTCCTCTTGTTTATAATGTACCCAAAAAATCACTTGAGTACCTGTGGAAAAAAAAATTCCCTTATATCCCACTCACTATGGGCACAAGTCTTTTTTATAAAGAACTTGAATATGTATTTCACCTTGTCTCAATCTTTGTAGATAACAAGTCTTTTATCAAAGAACTTGTATAAATATCTTATATAATAATATTTTATTAACAAACTCTATATGAAGAGTCTACCTTATCAATAATAATACCAATACATGACCAAGTATATGTATGTAGACTGTGCATGACAGTAATGTAGTACAAACAAAAAAAATACAAAGACAAAGATACAAAACAATACAAATGGCAACACTGTTTTAACCAAAAATGTGTAGAGAAATACACAAAAGAAAGGAGAGACCTACAGAATTCAAACAAAACAAATCGAAAATCAAAACTGAAAAACAGACAAAATATTACAAAAACAACGTTAAGTACAGTTACATCACAGCTAACATCAATAGCGACCAATTGTCACTAGCAAATTTTCAAATTAAGAAAATTTGCACCTACAGAACGCTTACAGTAAGCCTCGATTAAGTGGCATATTTACTGTAAGACCCACCAACCGAAAACCCGCAGAAAAATACACAAAAACAGTAGAAGTAATAAACATATAGCAATCAATTTCAATGTGTTGCAGAACAAGTTCAGTCACAGCTGAAACTAAAATAAATTTCTTGCTCCTTGCGAACACAGAAACGAAATGTCAAACGCGCACTGAACGTCAAATCCACTGTAGCATAAAGTGGTATTCACGAACCAAAGTTACTATGACCTTCTCGAATTAGGACTTGCACATTGAATGTTTACAATTTCCACGTACTGTTTACAAACACTTGACCTTGAACAATGTAGCTTGAATGCTCGGACATAGAAAAGTCTGTTGTTGACTGAAACGTGTAACAACCAGCAGTACTGTTCACAATAGGAACCCACCTTCTATGCAGTTATGGTCCACGTAGCAAATGCCTAGATGTTAACTTCAGTACTTGTCTTGTCGTGGTTTATGTAGCATTATAATATAAATGCCCGCACTGTTTATCTAGGTCAACCGTTGATGACCTATTTCTGTCCTGTTGTAGCCAAAACTTGCAAATATAGAATTAGCGCTGTGTGTTACGGCTGTCCCGTGTGTAGCTTAGACCCACAGATCAGAAGGGTAATGTGTACTTGTCCTTCTTGTAACTTTCTCGACAAAACTGGAGACATCATACATGTAACAGCCAACCAGGAATGTAAATTTCTGGATCCATAAATGTCAACAATAATGTTAAATGCTCGCTCTGTTCTTTTTAAACCCACAGATCTGGTCCATCAGAAATGTAAGTTTCTAGGCCACATTGGCAACAACAAATGTATCAGAAGAGCCCACGTAACTGGTCCACCAGAAATGTAACTGTCTGTTTCTCTTGTCGAGGTGATCACTGGCCCAAGACAGTATACATGTGGTTAGGTGTGTAGTGCGAGCGTATGATGAACTGGGTGTGGGTGCGAATGAAGGCGCGAATGTGTTTAGGCTCGTATAGATGTAGACCCTGCAACCCATACTCTCACATGCAGTAATCAAGGATGCTTGGACACTGCAGGCATGTTTCAAAACATTTAATGACGAGAACACACATAGTATCAACAGGAACAGTCAGTGTAACAAGGTCATGCTGACCGGAAATCGATAGGTATACATTTGGCATTCAAAAAGGTAAACATCGGAATAGACGTGCATGGTCAATAGCAAAGTTCTTCAATAATGACAGTTCGTAGCGTCGCCCTCGGCATCTCTGACTAAACGCGTCAGATGCCTTAGTCACTTTGACACATAGGTGCAACTTGGCATTCCCCGCCAATTGCACATTATCAGGCTGTAGTATAATAGCCGAAAGCACAGGCCTCTTTCTGACGTCGGCTGTGTACTTCTGTTAAATAGGTTACCATCAACCCTGCAGTAATGCTTATTGTAGACATAAATCCCGCCAATCTGCGGTTCCCACAATATATCTTCGTCACTGGATTTCTGGACAATATAAAGACTACCAGTCTTGGATGGCTACCTCGAGCACAAAATATAAGTTCTGTAATATATAGGATCGGTGAGCTGCAGTTCACAGACTAGGCAATCTTCTAACATGTTCTGCTACCGAAAGCATAGTAATGTAAAAAGTCGGTATTACCTGTACCCGAATCCACAGAACTAAACAAGGAACTCTGCTGTCATTCCAACACACAGAGATTCACTGGGGAAAACTGCCATAGCAGTTACTTCGAAGATTCTCCCCGAAAACACAATGGACTCTTGGTCCCTTCAGAAAAACAGGACCTTCACGGATTGCCGGAAGTATATCTCTCTCCCGCTTAAAAAAACCTTCCCATAGGCCTACGCCCGAACTGTCTACCTTTGACCCTAAAGGTCAAACACAATGAATGAATAAACAAGGGAAGACAACCCCTAATCAACCTGGCATCGCAGGTAAAGACCCAATTATACTTATGATAAAACATAGGCAAATAACTTGACAGATGACTCCGTCGAAAATGACAGCAACAGGGGTGCTTTCCTGGAGTGGTCTGTCCAGATACTTCTTTAATAAGTTTACATGATAAACTTTCTCCTTCCCCTTTTTGTCAATTTTATAGTTTGTTCTAGACACCTTCTCTAGAACCGTATAGGGACCTTGCCAACCAATTTGTAATTTATTCTGGCTACCGGGTAGTAGAAGAAGCACCTTCTCTCCCACAGCTAGTTCTCGGTCCTTTGCCTTCCTATTAAAATATGCTGCATGTTTCTTCCTGGCTTGTTTCAAATTATCATTTGCCAGTTTCCATCCAGCTTTCAAACGAGTGGTCAGTTCGTTCACGTATTGATAAGATGAGGTAACAGGTTCTTCCGTCTTCTCATCCGTCCAGGTCCTTAATAAAGCTTCTAAAGGACCTTTTATTGGCCTCCCAAATAGCAGAGTTGCGGGAGCCATCCCGGTTGAACTATGTGGTACCTCCCGATACGCAAACAATGCGGCGGGCAGGAATTGATCCCACAGATCCGGTTTTTCGTGTGCCAGCTTTCTCAGGATAGAAATGAGAGTCCCGTTGAACCTCTCTACCTGGCCGTTCCCTTGTGGATGGTACGGACTACAATGAAAGTGTCTGGCTTGAAATAGTTTAAAAACTTCTTCCGTTAGTTTCCCCTTGAACTGAGATCCATTATCCGTCAAGATTTGATGCGGGAATCCTAATCGGGTAAATATTGTAAGTAGTGCCTCTGCTACATGTTTTGAATCAATTGATGGCAGGGCTACCGCCTCTCCCCACATAGAACAAGTGTCCACCAGAGTAAGGATGTAACTGTTCCTCCTCTTGGTCCGAGTGAGAGGTCCTACAATATCCACTGCAACCCTCTCAAAAGGTGTTCCCACTATGGGCATTTCCCCTAGAGTTGCAGGAGCAGTCCAGTGCTTTGGAGCTACCCTTTGACATTCTGGGCAGGATTTGACATATCTTTTTATATCCTCCGTTATCCCTGGCCAGAAGTAATGACAAGCTATACGCTGTCCTGTGGCGCTGATCCCCATGTGACCACTGAAGGGAATCGCATGCCCGAGTTCCATCACTTTATCTCTATATGAAGTGGGAAGAACCAGCTGGTTGTGACCATTTGTTCCAGTTCCGGCCTTCCTGTATAAGAGTTTGTTCTTCATGAAATATTCCCCCTTGCTCGGAGGTGTGTGGCATTTGGGCAATTTTTTAAAACATGGCTTGAGTGTCCTATCCTCAGCCTGCGCCTTCCTCATCTCCTCTGGATGAGCATTTATAGGTTCACCTTCTTCCTCCTTCTTCTGTGACCTGGTCTGCACTGTCGCCATGATCACAGGTTTCTCGGGATTCCCCAAGAAGACGTATCTACACCCCAATATCAGAGGGTAGATTGGTTCATCTATCACTGCTGCTCTGATTTCTCCTTCCACATAGCGAGTTTTCACCGTTATCCTTGCGATGGGAAGTGTCATGAGTGGTATGTCCTTAGTCGCCCCTTGTATTTCCACTGTTTCTGTGGTATACTGACTTGGGTCCACTAGGCTAGACTTCACAACTGAATCATAATCCAAACCTGTATCATAAAGGCACCTTATGGTGACCCCATTACAAATAACATCCTCACAAACTGGGGGGTGATAAGGTTCCTGTTGTCCATTAGGATTAACCTTTAATCTTTGCGTCCCCGACTTCATTGCAGCAATGTTTGAAGGTTTCCTTCTACAAAATTCGGTGTTATGGTTATCCTTCTTGCACCATTTACACCATCTTTTTCCTTGGTTCAACGGTTTTCTTTCATTGAACTTTTGGTCATTGAACTGTGAGTTTCTGTCGCGATAGTCATTTCTTGGCCGCTCAAAGTTTGTCCTACCTTTATTTCCCTGCTCTCTATTATCAAATTTATTAAATTGCTGTGGAGCTTTAAAATTGTCTATGTGCTTCTTTTTAGCACCACTTACCTCTGCCTGGGCTGCCTGATACCTCTCAGCAACATTTAAAACCTCTCCCAACTTCTCTGCACCTTGTTCCATGAGAAATTTTCTCATGTCTGGAGCCATGGACTCTCTCAATTGCTCAATCATGATCATTTCTTTAAGATCTTGGGTCTTCCCCAGAGCAGTCCATTTCTCCAAATAGGTTTCCAGTCTAGCAGAGAATTGGTGGTATGTCTCCCCAGACAACAGTTTGGCATTTCTAAATTTCTTACGATAAAATTCACCATTCTTCTCGTACCTTAATAACAAAGCCTGCTTTAACATGTCATAATTGTCTTGGTCTTCCCTGTTCATTTTAGCAAATACTTCATAAGAAGTACCTCTCAATCCCTGTGATAGCTTTAAACTCCACCTCTCTCTCTCTAACCCATATGTAGTAGCTAATAACTCAAAACGTCCTAGGTACCCCTCTATGTCATCGTCTTTTTCAACAAAATGGTCTAAATGAAACCCCATAGCTGAGTTTGAGGCTCCCAGACTAGGCGTAGCATCTGAGGCAAAAGGGCTGGCACCATTTTCAGGAGCCTGGCCTTGTAATTCCAGCTCCCTTAGTCGTAATTCGTGCTCCCTTTGCAACCTTCTATCTTCTGCCTCCCTTTCGGCAGTCAATCTTTTTTCTTCTGCCTCCCTTTGCTGTCGTTTGTCTTCTGCCTCAATCTGCAGCCTCTTACTTTCTCTATCCGCCTCTAACCTCTTCTCTTCAGCCACCCTTTCAGACTCTAATTTTCTTTCAGCCTCTTTTTCTAATCTCCTTTCTTCCCGTTCAATATATTTATCACATTCAGCCGTTACGTATTGAATTAAAATCTGACCATCCATTCCCATCTCCTTTGCGGTCAGCACAGCAGCTGATCTAAATTTTGCTAGCTCCGCCATACTTTCTAAACAAATCTAGCAATAAGCAAAGTAAAATTTCCAATCTCTAAAGTAATTATAATTATTCTAGACCAAAATAATTCTAATTAACTAATTAACTAACACTGGCTGTGAAGATTCACCAACTTCTAATTGCCCTTTTAATTTAAAGGGACACTTTTAATTTTAAGGGAATTTTACAATTTTGTTCCATTAATTTTATTTCTCCCACCAGGAGATCTTATATTACTGTTTATGCTAATTATCCCTGGACAAGACCCCAATATATGTAGTGGTTTTGATGGTATTGTATGATGGTGATATTACTAAGTGTAATGTATGAGGTCAGCTGTGAAGGCTCCTGAGATAAAATGTAGTTGTGAATTTTCAGAAGGCCTTTCTTGCTACCACTACGACCTCACACCTATCTTTTTTCCTAATGAATGTGGCTACGTTATAATCTAGGGTATTGAATGTAATGTGTTGTATTGACATATACAAACACACACACACAGATATTAAATAATATATTATCAATAAAATTTAGAACACAATGAACTAAATCCAGCTGGTGAAATTTTAGAAAGTAAATCTTTTTTTAAATTTATTTGTTCTGAACCAAGGTTTTATTTGGCCAGAACATATGAAAAGATTTTGGAATTTATGAGTGAATGGCATGAATAAATGACATGATAAATAAAATGTGTGTACGTATACAAATTTTAAGATTAGTTAGTATTTCTACAGTTTATAATTTTATTTTCCCTGGGAGAACGATGAATAGATGTGCTGTTGGGGTGGCTTCATCCCTCCCTGTCTAAGTTTACCAAACATTGTCCATTAATGATGGAAGTAAATGGGATGTTTTAGTAGGAATTCTCTTTGGGTGTTATGTCTATGAAGTTGGAGTAAATCCAGCAGATCAGCCTGCTTACGTAACTTTGAAGAAGTAGCGCTGGTGCTGGAATCTGGTGGCACCACCTCTCCGTGCTTGGGGGCAATATATCGGGTGGCCCCACCTCTCCGGGCTTGGGAGGAATACAAGGCTGTTCTGCCGAGATGCGACACGGCACGGGTCCTCACTGTCAATTATCTACCCAGCATTTGACACCACCTTTTGGTGTCAACATAAAAAACTCACAGCTCTGAAATAAAGTATTGGTTTAGGTTCAGAACCTTACCTAAGGATCCACTTCTACACGTAACAATTTACAATAACGCCATTTAGACAGGGTCAGATCTCTCTGACCATACAACACATCTTACCAAGTTGGTTTCCCATAGGATAAGTTCTCCCAGACTACATATTCATAAATATGTTTATTAGCTTCTTGCCCTAGAATAGGATAGGTGATATGTTCCACTGATCTCAACACTTGATCTGTCCTTCCTAATCATTGCTGGAGTTTATATATATTGTTTGTCCCTAGACCCTGAACTAGGGCGGGGGGTCTAGAGCAAATCCTTACTTGTTTGTAAGGCTAGATTTCGATATGGCAGTATCAAATCACTCGAAACATTAAACAATATTCAAAATATACAAAGAAATAATTTCAATCTTACCAGATTATGAATAAAGAACACAGAAATGCTAGCAAAACTCAGCTGAGCTGCTGGCTATAGTATGGCGTCCCTGAACTTATTTCAATTTATTTCATTTGGAAATCACCACACTTGAAATTTACTGTGTCTATCAATGGACAACTATTGAGGAATGGCAAAAAAGCTCGTCTGAGCGCGGATAATATGATTGTCTGTGGCCAATCAATGCCTTGGTTTTTTTAAATTCAAATTTCCTACACTAAAGTCATTTCAGTCATGCTTCAGTCAAGTATGGATTTTTATCTGTTAGTCCGTCCGTCTCTACTTGCGTTTTCACAAAAACGTACTTGTTTTTTGAACCAACCTTATCCTTCCCCTCTACAAATTTGCCTGAAAAATTATTTTTAGCCACAGCTCCCACCAATGTCCCTTCTCTTTCATTCTAACTAGATTTGAACACTTGCGTCTCAAGGTCGCGATTTTTGTGCAAATAGTGATATGTTAGATTCAATGCAGTCTTTCGCTGATGTGAACAACACTGTCTTTTGTCATTATCTTCATTATTAGCTATCCGTCTGTATAAATAAAAGCATATTATTTCACTGCTCAGAATGGGCCATCCGGCCAGCTAATTTTTATATTCCTTACATTAATATTAAGAAAAAGTTACTTTTTAAATTTTGTAATATTTCAAGCATCTGCGTTTGCCGCTGAATTCAAATAAAAGGCTTGGTATCGCAAAAGCGTCCAATAAATGACTGTGGCGTATCATATCCAAGGTCCCTTCTGTCGAGTTCCTTACTTTATGTCAACTTGGGAAACGTGACTTTTTCTCCGTTTCCCCCCCAATTGCGTCTCCTTAGCCTTGCTAGTCTCACGCAATTTTTCCAGTCATATTTTTTTTCCTTTTGATCCGCCGTTCTCATCCCGTTCAAATGGTAACCGTTTTGATTTCCCGTCTAGCAAGTCAATTTTTATGGAGGGTGATGACCCGCGGTCAGGGCGATCATGTACTATCAGCAGCTTACGCATTATGTTTTTATCCTTACATTTTATCCTTTGGAGATATTTTTACGTTGTATCACTTGTTAATTTTATGACAATGGCAATGCATAAAGAGGCACACCAGATGGAGTTTGCGAATGCACAAACTCGGGTGTATAGTACTTAACATTACTGGGATCTTCAGATACTATTTGATTGAAAATAAAATAAATTTTTAGCTCACCCGGATATGTTGTTATAATTTCTCTATTCAGACCTAAGCCTCCTTATTCTTGGTGCACACAATGACTCTCAATAGACGTCCGTAGACATTAAGTGTGTCTATTTATACATCTCTTAAGACGTTTATACGAAGATATATATGTAAGCAATTTTGTTGCAATTGTCTCTTCATCATATATAAGTCACTTTGGTGCTGACTATGAAAATATAAATACACGTTTTCTTCCATTTTTTCTAATTCCAGTATTAAAAACCAAAATATTGTTTTTAATCTCATGTTAAACAAAGCCTGAACATGCACACCAATCACATGGCGCATTACACCAACCTTTACGCACTTTTCTTTGGCGAGTGTTACTATTTTTGGGAGTTTTACGAACGGAAAGAATGACAGAATGAGGGGAAAAACTATATATATGAATATATATATATACACATTCATTCATACATACATTCATACATATACATACATACATTCATACATTCATTCATACATACATTCATACATATACATACATACATTCATATATTCATTCATACATACATAAATACATACAAATCAGAAACTTTATTTTCCAGAAAATACATTGATATGTACTGAGATGATATAATAAACTACAACATGGCATATAGGAGAATCATTACAATTTACATACAGTAACTTTACATAAATTCATACAGCGTTATTGGGGGCTGTTACCACATATCAGAATCTCTATTCTCCAGAAAATACATTGATATGTACTGACACGATATAAAAAATACAAAAGGAGAATCATTAGAATTTACATAAAATAAATTTACATCAATTCATACAGCGTTAATGAGGTCTGTTACCACACATACTTACATACACACACACACACACACACACACATATATATATATATATATATATATCGACCGTTTCTCTTGAATCTCTTGAACATACTGCACCAGATAACTGATATTTCTTTTTGGTGTGGCTTTCCCTGCATCTTTTGCCAACTTATCAGTATATTTCCTCGTGTCTCTATTTACCTTCGCTCATTTGTAAATTCCATGAGCCTTGGCTTTTGAACTTCTGGTTCTGATTCTGTTCAAATCTGCTTTCTTGTTTGTTAGTTTTTTGGTTTTTTTTTTTGTTTTTTTTTAAACCCTTTCTTGTATCTTATTGATGCTTTCCGTTGTTATCCATGCTTTGTGCTGACGTTCTGTCTATCGACGCTGAAGAGCATTGAATAACACGATGGGAATTAAAAGATCCAGGAAGATAAATAGAAACAAAATACTGTGCCTTTGATATCCTTTTCTTACAGCGATCTGTTTATACAACGAGGTAGTTCATTCACTCCAGATCTTCTTATAGTCATGTACAAAAACAAACAAGATAATCTTTTTGTATGGTACAGATCACCGTAATAAAACGTGTTCCGCGTTTTATAATGTATTCATCATTCTAGATCGTGTGAGTCAACAATAAACTTATGGTGTTAGAACAGCACAGCCTCGTTAAAGTAATGATTATAATAATTGAAACGTTTTAAAATATTTCAGGAAACACTTGTAACTTAGTACAAGTACTGTAGTGAAGTGTTTTTACAGCCACACTGAAGCTGGTAATATTTTATGTTTTATCTATAAAGGTGCCTCCATTATGTATTATGTATTGTGTATTATGTATTATGTATTATGCATGCCTTCCTTTTGTGCTCTAGACTCATGCTTTTCTCCACTCTTTCGATGTTGTCCTTGCTGTTAGATTCTTTATTCAGAATCTTCTTAACCCCTTTTCAATTTTTTATTGCCATTTCTTTCCCGCTTGGCTTCCCTGTCAGCACGTTCGTTTCCTGTATTCCAACATGAGATGAAATCCATGATAACGTGACTTTGCATCCAGCAACATTTATGTATGTATTTATCTGTAATATTTCCTCAACTATATCGTACGTGCTGTTCTCATTTCTGTTATTGATTGCTTGTATTTATCAGTGAGTCCGCGAGAATTGTTACTGTCTGTGGTGAGTTCTCTATAACTACTTCTAAAGCCTTGAGTACTGCTACTCATTCTGCCGTGAAGATTAATGCGTTTATGGTTTGGATATGTGGGAGTTAGATTTTTGGTACTTTTAATTCCCAAGGTGGAATTTTTCATTTTTATAGATTACTACTCTTTATTATATTGTATATGGATGGGTAACAATCTAATTCTTCTATTGTTTTCCACCCAACAGAATATTTATTGTGTACAAGTGGTATGTGCCCTATGTTTTGATTATTTCTGTCCAAGATTGCGTGAGCTGGTGTGTAGTGTCTCTTACCACTTGTGCCCAGTAGTTTAGTCTCAGCTCACTTTATTTTTTTAGTTTCAGTGGCATGATGCCTAGCTCTACTTCTAGTGCTTCCACAGATGTTCCTGTTGACGCTCCTGATATGATTGACAGTGCTTGATTTGAGATTAAGTCTAATTTATTTGTATTGCCGAGGGCCGTAGATTCATAGACTACACTGACATAGTCCAGCTTACCTCTTATGAATGTTTTATGAAAGGGCGATCATTGTCATGTCGCTGGCTCCCCATTTTTTACCTTTTATGTTTTCTTAGAATATTTGTTAGCCCTCTACTGCTTTCCGTTATGTTTTTGTTTGTGTTTATACCAGTTAATTTGTTGGTCTAATATCATCAAGAGCCATAATTGTGTAATAAATTAACAAAAACACGAATAATATTATTTAATTACTAAAACAAATCCATATATGCTACTAAAAGATAGCATACACCTTTGAAGTTATATTATTAAATAGAAATTATTATAATTAACAAAACCAAAAAGAACACCATCAAACAACCACATTTAATTTTTACTCAAACTGTTTGCAATAGTAAATTATTACGTCACCTTACAATATGGGATGTAATGTGAAGCAATCGTTACATATATTTTATTTCGTGTGTAAACAGTGTTTGTGAATGTGCTCGGTAATGTTACAAACATTTTGTGTGCGAGTAATATGTGTGAGTCTGTTATGCAATGTTATCGTGAGAAATTCTAATCCACATCTATAAATTAAAAAGTAAATGTAAAGCCTAACGAATTAATTCAATAAAAGGAAAGAAGAATGGTAAAAGAACAGTGCGGTCACAATAGCGTACGCCTGTGTTATAGAACGTCATACTAGCTAAACAAGAAAATCCCCTTGTTCTACTTCGTCTGCATAATCGTAACGCTTTCACGTTTGCTAGTAGCGCCTACTGCATAAACTACACGCGTTTCTAAAAATAAAACGGGTACTGTGTTTCTTAGAAAACCTTGAGATACACTCACTGCGTAATGACCTAGATTTAATATTACATTAATGTCATTATGCACTACGGAAACGAAAAGAAGACGGGCTTAGAAGAGAGAGAGAGAGAGAGAGAGAGAGATGTACGGAGGAACGCATGCAATACTACCACGTCGTCTCGCGATATAAAATTAATGCCACCCCACGCGAAAGGCATGCAGGCTTGCTTTTTTTCAAATAAACAGTGACAAAAAACACTACCAATACGAGGTAAGGTTTTAAAAAACATGTTTAATGCTTATTAGGAAACATGACACAATACTGTTTTATGTCTGAAATCCTGACATTAGCCTGACAGTACAGAAGACACCCCATCGTATAGAAGTGAACGGGTGGTAGAAGAAAATACATATTTTGAACGAAGCCACTTGGCTCCATTAAACTTATATATTTGGGTGCCTTAGGACTTGCTGACAAAGAATATGTTAAGTGTTAAGCAAATAGTCTAATAATTAACAAATTATAGCCAAAATACTATAGTGGTGTTGTCTGACAACACAGGATCATATTTGCTCATAATGGCGTGTTTGGACACTGCTTTAGAGGAAATGAGGCCACCACGTTAGATCCGATTTGATTGGCTAGAATAATATGTAAGGCGAAACATGATTAGTCGACTGCAAATACTATTTTTGGTTGTTAATGGAAACGGTAGGAAGGGTACTTTTTTTCAAAGGCTTTTGTAAACATGGTCTCATTGGCTAGACCATTTAATATAGTCAATTAGGAGCGTCAGTTCAGTGCCACTTTTTGAAAATAAACTTTGTAGAAGCAAGTGCGTTGAGAACCAGCTCATATTTTTCTAATAAAAGCCTGGGACAGAGGCAGATCGGAATTGTGCCATAACTCATCGCCAGTCAACGTACTTGTTTAATATTTCCTTGAATTGTGGTAAGCTAGACATATTTGATATCTTTTTGATGAAAATTGAATGCGAATTGATAAATTTATGTCTGTATGTGTGTGGTTCAGTAACAAACATGAGGCAAAGCCTAGATATTGCTCCACCATGAAAAGAACTTGTCGGAGAGGAGTATAACTGCATAGGCCTATATTGGATTGCCAAATAGTACTATGACACCTATCTTATTGAATAGAAGGAAATAATGCTGGAATTGCAGAGGCGTTGTAACCATTAGGGAGAGGAATACTGGTGTATATTGTTACATGAGAAGCTAGCAGTTGGTCTACCGCGCTGAACTCGGTGTTTGTTATGTATTGTGCTTCAGTGTGGAAATAGATTATAAATTAGTTCTGAAGTAGGAGGTACAACCTTCTTGTTTCAGGGACCGTGGTACTAAAGTATTAAAGCAGCACCTGGTCTGAGTTTTTCTGAATCCAGAGGCTGGTAGCATACTCCTTGGTCAACATACCGACCAGTGTTGTTTCTCAAGAAAACGGTGAATCAAGCGAGCAGAGGAGACTGTTTCCTGCCGCCCACACAGAAGTTAAGATTTCGTTGGCCAGAGCAGCTCAATCTTGTGTATACCCCCCTCTAAAATTGACTGTACATTAAATCAAGAGGGACAGTTATTTGTTTCAAATAAAAGAAACTGTGAACCTTTCCAATATTATTTCCACCAGAAACAAACACTTGAAGTCATGATGACAAACAACAACCTAGCTTGAAAAGCCAGTATTACCTCATAGTACTACATCACAAATTACACACATAATGTAATAATAATATATGTCAATACAAAGATCCTATCTATAAATTGTGTACATACAACTTGTGATTACATTTGATTGTGATTTCTGGTTCACTTTGTAGTTGAATCAGGATATCTATTATTGAAAGGAATTAATACATATTTTAAAAGTTAACACTTGACTTATTAAGATAGACTTATAGAGTGTTCTATGTATGTGAGTGTCACAGTGTTGTAAAGTATTGTTGTGATGAATTTACCGTGATACAACGTTAAAATATCTCCAATTATAAAGAGAACATTGTAGGGATAAAAATAATGCGTAAGATACTAGGATACATGCTCGCCCATGCCCGCATTTCCTACCGCCATTTAACCTAACTAGTTAGACGTGCAGACGAAACGGTACCCTTGTAGACGGGAGGATAACGGAGATATAAAAAAGGAAAAATATGGCTGAACACGTGTTTGAACCTAAAGGGCAAAAAGACGCAATTGGTAATAAAAGAGAAAAAAAATTCACGCCACTAGTTGACACAATAAAAGAAAATGGACAGAAAAAACCTTAGCTCTTATTCGAAACAGTCATTTCTTGGACGTTTTACGATACTTGGTTGTTTTATTTGAATTCAGCGGCAAACGCCGTGGAGAAGGTTGGACAACAAATGTCAAAAACTAACCTTGAGAAAAAATATGTTTTTTCTTAATAATAAAGTTATGAATATAAAACCTAGCTAGTATGATAGCCCATCTTAAGCAGAGAAATAATATACTTTCAATTATACAGACGGACAGATAACAAGGAAGATATTGACAAAAGACCGTATTGTTCACATCAGACTAGCGACAGTATTGTTGTGCACACTTTCACTAAAGTTTCAATTTTTCGTCCTTGAGACACGGAAATGCAAAAATCTAGCTGTAATGAACGAGAGGGGGAAGGTTGGAGAATTGTGGCTAAAAATAACTTAGGAGGCAGATTTGTGTAGGGGTTTGCGTGTAGTTGGTCCAAGAAACAAGTGTGTTTTTGTGAAAACCCAAGTAGAGACAGACGGACTAACAGACAATAATACATACTTGACTGAGATCTGACTGAAATTTGACTTTTGGTTTGAAGATTTGAAAAAGTTAGGGGGGAAGTCTGTGATTGGACAAATGTATTCATATTAGCGGGATAGAGACGCGCATTTTTGCCATTTGACATAAGTCTGTCCAGTAACACAGTCAGTTATTTCCAGTGGTGTTTTTCCCAGAAGATATTATATACAAATTAGTGGGACGCCATACTATAGCCAGCAGCTCAGCTGAGTTTTGCTAGCATTAACTGTGTTCTCAATTCTGAATTCTGGTAAGAATGAAAGCATTTATCTTGTATATTTTAATATTTTGAGTGATTGATACTGCCTTATCATATAAAATGATTACGACAAGTAAGTGCTCGCTCTAGGTCCCCAGCCCAAGTTCAGGGTCTAGAGACAAACAAAAAATATATGGACGCCTAACTAAGACTATGGAAGGCGGATCTATTATTGAGATCGGTGGGAACATATCACCTATCTTATTGAAGAAAAGAGGAAACTATTGAACATAACTCAGATGCAATGCAGTCTTGGGGAACTGGTACTATATGAAAACAACTGGATAAGATGTGCTATGTTGGTCAGAGAGATCTGACCCATTCTGTGTAATGTTGATGTGTTGTGCTGTGTGTAAGAGTGGTGCAGTGGATAGAGTACTGACACATGGCACAAATTTTGTTTCAGAATTGTGAGTTTCTGTTGTGGCACTAAAGGTAGTGCCACATACTTAAGCAAGAATACACAAGCTGATGTGTGTGCCGCCTAACATTTGTGTCGGTGCAGCCTAGCATTGTATTCCAGCTACAGAGAGGAGTGGGCCACCGGAATCCGGTCTCAGATCGTCACAGACAAGATGAGTGAATACGTGGCCTGCTGAAGATTCACCATTATTTAAAACCACCACAAATATTTCCCTATCAAATATAGACTGAATTCTTGGGAAATATAACATTTAACTACAGTCTATAAGTCAATGGACAAAGCTTGTTGTAGTCACAGAGTGGGAGTGATGACACCACCCCAACAGCACATCCAGTAATAGTTCTCCCAGAGACAGTATATATATATTATTAATATTAACCAGTCTTATAAAATACCTATGTACACAAATTCCATTTTATTATGCCATATATTTATGCATTCCATTTATAACTCCATAACATTTCATATGTTCTGACCAAAATAAAACATTGGTTCAGAACTAATAAATTTAGAGAAAATTGTTAAAATCAAAACTAAAACATTCTGAGTTAGTTCAGTGTGTTATAGATTTTATTAATATTGTTAGACTTAGTAATTACCTGTGTGTGTTTGTATATTATATTACAACACATTACATTTCAGTACCCTAGACCTTTAACGTAGTTAACATTCATGATAGTAGAATAGTCTGTTTGAGGTCGTAGTGGTAGTAAGAAGGGCCTTCTGTAATTCACATAAACTTTTATCTCAGGAGCCTTCACAACTGACCTCATACAGTACCCTAGGTAACATAACAACCATACAATACCATCAAAACCACTACAATTGTGGATTAAATTAAATTGTTTATCTGTCTGTTGGTTGTTGTGAACATACACTTCATCACTATCATAACCCTAGACATTCAACGTAGTCATCACAATATTCCAGAATAAGTCTGACTGAGGTCTAAATGTGGTAGCAAAGTAAGGTCATCTGTAACACACCTGCTGCAGGCGGTTTGGTAGCAGATCGCTTTGTGTGGATTTTTAACAATGGTATAAGCGCCGTACCATTCAGAAAGCAATGGCAAACTACTGAATGAAAAAAATTGCCTAGAACAATCACAAACAGCCAATAAAAGCTGGGGTTGATTGCCACATCCTGTAAAGGATAAGCAACTAACTTACCACAAATGTCACAATTATTTCCTGCACATATTGTAAGTACGACGCTGTAAAACTGTATACATCTATCAGTAAAACTATATACATTTATCAGTAACACTGTATACATATATCAATAAAACTATATACATCTTCAGAAAAACTACATCTATCAGTAATACTATATACATCAGTAAAACTGCATACATCATTAAAACTATATACATGTATCAGTAAAACGTTATACATCTATCAGTAAAACAATATACTTCTATCAAGTTCATCTTATTTATTGTTAGTGTGTCTATATATATGCGATCTTTTTTCCGGCGGCTTCAGCTTTGTAATACTTCCCGTTCTAAATCTACTTTACGTACGGCACATTTAAAGTCCCCTCAGAGTATAAATACGTCTTCTTTTGTAAGGTTGTGTCAACATAATTTTTCGTTAAAAAGTTGCTTGACGTATTTTAACCGTTGAACATATACATTCACCATAATGAATGTCACGGGATCGTCTCCGGTGCTCCACAGTAGAGGTCAAATATTGGCTGACCTAAGTGTATAATGATGAGGACATTCAATGTTATCAACCATCGCTCAAGATTACTCTTGTCACAGATATAAATAGAGGAATGATGCTTCTACTTCAGAGTGCCTCAGATGAATTTGAAGAATCAAACATAAAAACTGAAATTATCTAAGCTGTCATGAACATTTTATTGTCCCGCACCTTATTTGAGGAAAACCAATTTGTTCGTATTATCTGAGCCATCAACTGGCATTATTCAGGACAATCTTCATGGAGCCGCGGTAGCATAGTGGTTAGTGCACTTGCTTCCTAGCGCAGTGGTCTATGGTTCAATCTCCAGATGAGGTGGGAATATGTTTAGGCCACAAACGGCTCCTGGGTCGACCCAGCCCCAAATGGGTACCAGAGCAACTCTGGGAGGGTTAAGGCGGCCGGCGTGATGCCGACCACATCACCCCTAGTGTGCCGACGGTCAAGATAATATGGGCCTAACACCGTATTCCCAATATGCCTCAATGGGCGTGTAACGGGTTCCTTTACCTTCATGAAATAACACTTAATGGTTACGTATTTAAAATAATTTGAGTCATACAGATGCAGACATATAACACTGGACAACAGCCAAAATGTATCCGAGACATAAGTAGCTATTTTTAACTAATTTGGACATGCTGATATCTCGAATATGAACTTAGAAACCGCGAATTAGCTCTAGTTTTCAAGATCGGGGAGGGGGGGGGGGCGGGGGTGGTTAATGAAAGCTTACAGCCTTTATTTTGGTCGTGAGATCGGTAACCAGGACCGGTATTGGGCCCCACATATATGTTCTCCATCCTGTGCAGCGAATCTGCGCTGCTGGTTGAACCAAAAAGGACGATCGATGCGTTTTGCAGTTCAAATGGTGTGGAGGGAACCGACAAACCATCTTAATGATTGTTACTTTAGCGTGACTCCTCCAATTGGACATGGCATTTCTAAGAAGAAAAAGCGGACTATGGCCTATCCGAATATTCCCTCTGCTATGCGGCCAGTGCCTCACGGGGAAGGACTTCCTGTTCCTGACCCACCAGAATCTTATACTCTGGATGATGAAGAAGATAATAAGGCCAGTGGACATCCGTCACCCGTTAAAGCATCTACATCAAGAGATCCTGATTTCGTGCCTATTGAAGAGTCTGTACAGCCACATACAATTACCCAGAGTGAATTGAGTGATCTAGTGAGAGATCTGGAATTGCCAAAAAATAAAGCAGAGCTGTTGGGGTCCAGACTGCAGCATTGGAATCTTCTAGAAGAGAATATGCATGTGTCTGTGTTTCGTGCTCGACAAAAAGGTCTGCTTCCATATTTCAAAATAACAGATAACCTCATTGCTTGCGTTGGTATACTGGGTCTGATGGCAGCACTGCACATCAACTACAAAGACGAGGATTGGAGGCTGTTCATTGATTCGTCCAAGTTGAGCTTAAAAGCTGTGCTGCTCCATAATGGTAACATTTTACCACAAGATCTTGGTCCCTCCTCTCTACATCAAACTTGGACTAATGACGAATTTTGTAAAGGCCATGGATCGAAATGGGGCAGGATTTTTATACCTTCTGATAAATTTCCCAGACTTAGTGAGGCCAAAATCAAGGAAGGTGTATTTGTCGGTTCACAGATACGTCAGCTCTTCAGAGATCAGCGTTTTGATGATATCCTCACAGGTGATGAAAAGTTAGGTTTGAATGCTTTCCAGCAAGTGGCCACAAATTTTCTAGGAAACAATAAGGCTGACAATTACCAGGAGCTTGTAGAAACCGTCTTGCACGCTACGAGAGACTAGGGTGCAACATGTCTTTGAAATTACACTTTTTACACTCTCATCTGGATTTCTTACCTGCTAACTGCGATGCTGTCAGTGACGAGCATGGGGAACGATTTCATCAGGACATTACTACCCTCGAAAAAAGATACTAAGGGAAATGGAATGCAGCAATGCTAGCAGACTATTGTTGGACCCTTGTGAGAGATGCTACAGAAACTCATTACAAGCGACAGGCAAAATGGCGTCGCTATGAATCATTTCCGCTATGAGCATTATTATCATATGGTATGTATATGCAAATGTATAAAACTAGTTTTATAGATATTTAAAAAAAACTAGAGCTAATCTGGTGTTTTAACGGCCATGTTCATGTTCAGCAGCCAAAACAACATAAAGGTAACTTGGTTTATTCTCCGATACACACAAAAAAGTCAAAATTTGTTGTTCAGTGTAATTCACGCACTAGGGATTAATCCAACTATAGCTTTAAAAATGCAGATAACAAGTTTAATGATCTCTTAGAGTTGACCACATATTTAAAATAAATAACATTATTTAGAATAATGAAGCGAAGATAATTATCAACCTTGGATGGTTTATATTGGGGTGGAAAACTTCTGAAATGTTCATTGATTTCGCTTGCTGCTACTTAGCTTCCAGTGTGGAGCCAATTGCCATCTAATTAAGCCGCTGTTGATTCTAACCGGTGCTTTGGACTGTTCTTCTTGTCAAGAAGCAGGGTGAAAACTTCAAATCATCACAAAACTATACCAAATATGAACAAAAGGACCATACCACAAGGAACAAACAAAGATTTGACCAAAAGGACAAAAACCCTCTAAGATCGGATAAGACACCTTACCGGAAGGAATGAAAGTGGTGTAAAACTTGTCTAATGTGTAACCACAATACTGCAGACTGCAGAAGGAAGAATCCTCCTTATCTCGCTGCGTGTCTTACAACAGGGAGCAAGAGAAGGAAGGAACTGGCAGTTAGTCAGAATGACCTCCGTCATCCCCCTGTCTGTGAGGAAGTGACATGTAATGGTACTAAAATTCAATGCTTATATGATTCAGGATTGGAATTCGACTCAGTCGTGAGTGCAACCCTAGTGCAGCCTGATCAACGTACCACAGAAACAGTGGACATACACGGGGCAATGCAGGGAACCGGCACCATGACACTTCCCATAGCAAGGATCAACGTGAGAACTCGCTATGTGAAAGGAGTGATTCGAGCAGCAGTGAGTGATGATCCTATATACCCACTGGTAATAGGATGTAAATATGTCTGTTTGAGTGACCAAATAAAACCTGTTGTCATGGCAGCAAACCATACCAGGTCGAGCACCAAAAAGGAGGAGGTAGATCCAATAAACAATCATCGTATAAAGATGAAAAAGGCTCAAACCGCAGACAGCACATTGAAGCCTTGTTTTGGCAAATTGCCAAAGGTCCATAACTCTTCAGAGAAAGGAGTCTACTATATGGAAAATGGCCTACTCTACAGACAAGCTGGAAAAGGACCTAAAGGGCATGGACAGCTTGTAGTGCCAAAATTCTAAAGGGAGGAAATTATGGAGCAAGAGCATGCTACATCAGGCAGTAATCACAGCGGGAAAGGGGACACTGATCAAAATATAGCATTGCGATATTACTGGCCAGGAATAATTGAAGACATAAGGTGGTATATGAAATCATGTTCAGAATGTAACCAGGTAATTTCATTCAGAAGTGTAGACCAGTTACAGGACCTAGGGAACCATTGTTGCGGACGTAGGCCCACAAAGAAAATACACAAGAGAAAACAACAGGTAGACGCAGTGATAAAGAAAAAACAAAATCACAACAAGTCTGCTGTTACAACAGTAACCATGGCAACTCTCCTCATTGTACAGAGAGAGCACGAGAGACATCCCACCCCGACTAGATATTTGTCGGAACACCATGGCCTGTATCATGTGGAAAATTTGGTTAGCCAGCAACCATTATTTGAAAAGCTGCAGAAACAAACCCGAACCATAGGAGGTAGGAACTAGGGCTGTAAAAACAATTGATGGAGACAGGACCCACTTCAGTATACTGCCCCTTTCAATAGAAATAGGTGTGGATCCGGCAACGTTGTTATATTGCCGTCGCCATACACTGTCCACTGGAAGCATTGTTGCGGACATGGACTGAACAATAGCAAGCACAAGCACTCAAAGATAAGATTGAATATCTCTTGAAAGAGAAAATTATTTCAAATTCTGAATCTCCCCACAGCTCAAGTGTGGTGCTATTAAAGAAGCCTAGTGGTGAACACAGGTTATGTATTGACTACAGGAAGCTAAATGCGATCACATAATCTCAGGTGGATCCATTACCTGACACCAACCAGCTGTTCTCTACACTTAGTAAGGTTAGTATTTATCGAAGGTAGATCTAAGCAAGGGATACTACCAAATACCAGTGAAACCAGAAGTTAGGAAAATGCTGGCATTTAGTACATCAGACGGACACTACGAGTTTAATTTACTACCCTTTGGGCTGAAAAATGCTCCCAGTATCTTTTCAAGAATGATGAGGAAATTGTTGGAACCTCTACAAAATCCCAATATCACTAACTTTATGGATGACATTCTTGTTGCTACAAACACATTTGAAGAGCATATAGTAGCGCTCTCCATGTTGTTTGACAGACTGAGAGCCACTGGGTTGACTGCACGTCCAAGCAAGTGCTATATCGGTTGTAAGGAGTTGGAATTCCTAGGTCACACTATTTCTACAGGTCATATGTCTCCTGACCCAAAGAATATAGAGAAGTTAAAGAAGGCACCCAGACCTCAAGCGAAGAAAGATGTGAGATCAGTTGTGTCATTATGTGGGTTCTATGAGAAATACATACCCCACTTTAACTCTCTGTGTGCACCATTAACCACCTTAACGAAGAAAGGACAGTCTGACAAAATCAACTGGAATGCTGATTGTGAAAAAGCTTACACAGAGCTAAAAGCAAAACTCACTAGCAAACCCATCCTTACGCTACTCGATATCACCCAGGAATTGGTATTAAGGACGGACGCTAGCAGTATAGGTATTGGTGCAACTCTCTTGCAGCAATCAAAAGTCCAGCCGGAGGAACTTTTACCCGTCGCTTATGCCAGTAGGAAGCTGAATGCAGCTGAGTTGAATTACTCGACCATAGAGAAAGAATGTTTGGCTCTAATTTGGTCCATCGACAAATTTTCACCTTACCTGTATGGGACACACTTCATTGTCCAAAGCGATCACCAGCCTTTAACATTCTTGGCAGCATCTAGAAAGTTAAATTCGAGATTGTTAAGATGAAGTCTGCTTCGGGCGCCTTATTCCTTTACCGTGAATTACATTCCGGGAAGAGACAATGTAGGAGCTGATCTTTTAAGTCGACACCCTATTACTCTGGAAGGACAGACGCAAAATGATTAACTACAGCAGGTGTTTACACGTCAGCTATTACAGGTCACAGCTAGGAAAGGATGGGGCTATGTCGTGAAACGAGTGTGTGTAAACCCACTTCTTAGTTAAATCCCTATGTCGAGATACAAATATCCCTCAGCCAATCAACGAGAAACGTTCACCAGTCTCTGAGACAGAATAAAATTAGCCATAAGCCCTGTTTTCGGAATTCGATTGGTGCCATCTTGTCTCCCAATATGGCGGAAAACAGAATATAAATTAGGTATGAGCCCTGTTTTTCTGAAGTCGGCCTAGGTCATGGATTGTACGGCGGATGGTACTAAACCACATATAACCAATCAGCTTGCCACGCCGAGAACCAACCAAAACCATTCCTTAAGCAGTAAAAGTTACCTCATCTACCTATATATACGGGAGAGATTTATACAAAATCACGCCACACCAACACGAAGCCAGCTAGACGACAGACTGAAGAAGAGAAGCTATCAGGCTGATTTATTGCTCACCTGCATTGACCGGGAACTCTTACTTCACTCAAGTCGACTGGCTTGTTTAAATCTTAGAGGCAAAATATTTATTCTATAAACTTGTAGGAAAATAGCCCTACAGCAGATATATATAATGTTGGTATTTGTTGTGTGTCATTTATACTACCTACACCTGTATATATTTAATATAAATTGTTTCACTATGAATGTATCAGGTTACTGATTGTATCTTGGGGAATTAGGTATAATGATTGTATTTCCTGATATGATTGATGAAGACGAAAACCAACTGAAATATAACCAAAACAGTCCTTGTTAGGACTCAATCTATTGTCTCATATAACTTCAATCTATTGTCTCAGATAACTCCAACCTGAAATATAACCAAAAACAGTCCTTCTTAGGACTCATATAACTTCAATCTATTGTCTCGTATAACTCCAATCTATTGTCTCCTATAACTCCAACCTGAAATATAACCAAACAGTCCTCGTCTCATATAACTCCTATAATCAGAACACAACAATATTGTTAGGATATATGTTACCAGCCAGTATAGCACGTGTCAGAGAGGGCCCGGTATATTATAGGGGGAAGGAAATTGTTGTATCCCACCACATATTATTGGATGTATTCATGTATTGAATTTATATTATTGGATGTATTCATGTATTGAATTTATATTATTGGATGTATCCATGTATTAATTTATCAGAAAGAATGTTTTGCAAGTAGACACCTGTCTTGTCTCGCTATTGCTAACTCATACTGAGCCATGTTGTCATTCATCCAATATGCAGACACCTGAGACACGCACATCTCATACACACTAGAAATAGGTGGGCTTGATGACAGAAATTAGCCCCTATTTTTACTTGTTACATGTTTTATTCGTGTCATCAAACCTGAGGTCGTATGTCCAGTCACTCCAGCTGCCTGGAACTTCGCAGGAGCACAGTGATTGCACAGGAGCTACATCTTTAGTCCCCCTCAGTCTTGGGTGGGCTAACGAAACGATCATCAGCGGGTGTTGTGTGCAAGAAATTAAGGACAGAACTGTGTCAAGAGATGAGTACACATTAGTACCATTTCTGTCAGCAATTGTGAGCATTTAACTGTCAAGGACGAAAAACTGAGTAGCATAGCAAGAGAGAAAAATAACAGGATAGCTGATAAATTTTATACACTTAATTAACAGCACAGCTGATATAAATTTGCTTCCTATAATTGGAAAACTTGTTGTAATATATATATCTATATAAACATTTGTAAATCATATGTAAACTTACAAATCCATTGCATTCCATTTTTCAACATCCACCCTTCACACAAGAGTAGATAGTGTATGTACTAAATAAATAATAAGGAAATTGTATTTGAACGAACTTGTGAATTTTATAATTGTTAAGTAAAATCTGTTTCCTTGTTTTAATTTCACACTTAGTTACACAGCGGGGGTGGCAATTTATGACTGTCTCCTCTCTACTAATTTTTCGAGATCAGATCATTCACAGCCGTAACTAAGTTGTGATACCAGTAGTTTTCTCAGACACTGGTACTTCACCATTTTCTTCAGAAATTCTATTTCTGTAATTGTTAGTACTATACTGATCCTAGAGCCAATAAAAACCTCACGCCACAGATGGGATGAGATAACTGGAACAGATTTTCTAATGTTTAAAGAACTACAGATGATCATCCTGGGACAGATTTGTAATGTTGACAGAACTACAGATGGGCTGAGATAACTGGGACAGATCTGTAATGTTGACAGGGCTACACAAGATCTAACAGGAATAGATTAGTAATACTCACAGAACTACTGATGGTCTGACTGGAGGAGAATTGCAACGCTTTCAGAAATGTTTCGTGAAATTATTAATATTTAGAAAAATAAAGCAGACCGTCCAACAACAACGAACCAAAACCGTAGAACAAGAGAGGCAGTTTATCACTGACATATGAAATAAATCAACACAGTCAAACAATAAACAATCCAATAGAAGAATTACTTATTGCTGTTTTAGACACCATACATGAAATCGGCATTGATTAAGTCATAATTCAGCTGGAGTTAAGGAAGACCACAATATCGGTAGACACAAGAGGAAACAAAAAACACACATGGATCTTCATTTCAGCTAGTAGTAATTATAACGACACATCGGTACACTAGCAATAATAGATATAGAGGTAAAATTATTACACTTAGAAAATATAAATAAATAAGTATATGGATGGAATAAGCAGCAATACTTGAATAAACTTACGACGTGACAGCCAAACATCCAGCTAGCAGTCCTTCACAGAAATAAACCTTTTCATGGTTAATACAGGTGCCCACCCCCCGCTAAATCTAAAAAAAAAAAGGACAGAGATAACAGTCCAGCGGTCAAAATATTATAAAAATCTACACAATATGCCCTGACTTATAACCGAGAGATCACACCTCTTGTCAGGTTTTGACGTGATGTCCAATATCGGAAATAAGTGAGAAAAAAAAACAAACAAAAAAACTTAGCAATATGATACTTTAAGCAGCAGAGGGAGCCGCGCTGCTGTAATGGCTCAAGCGTTGTACTGGCGACCAGGTTTTCATGGTTCAAACCCGGGCGTCAGCGTTTAAAGGAATGTTTACGACCGGAAATTTGACTGAATAACCTGAACGGCTCCTGCACATAAATCCCGTGTGGATGGGAAGGAGCGAAGCTCCTGACCGGGTTGGAAGGAAAGTCCACTGACCCCCCCCCCCCCCCCCCCCCCCCCCCTTCCCCCCAGCCTCGCAATGACACGTCATTGGGCCAAAAGAGCTGGAAAGTTTGAGTGCCGCTGGTTAGAGAGGGAAAAAAAAAACAAGCAGCAGAAATAAAGAAGTTAGGGGAAACCAACGAACTTTTTTTTTCGAAGGGAAACAATTCAACTATTAATAAAAAAAATCAAACTAAATAACAGATTATCATTTTTCATTTATTGTTTATCAAATCAGTACACATATTTATTTAAGGCACAAAAGAATCTCTTATTTTTATCAATACATTTGTTAAGTTGTTTGAAAAACTTGTGTTTACCATGTTTAGAAATAAAATGCTTTAATTAATATGGAGTTTGATGCGCAAGTTAAAGAAGTGAACACTTATTTTCTCTGAAACTTTCAACGATAATCCTATAACCCTATGTTCGTTGCAGTCGCAGATGTGCACATCGAAATGTTTCATCGGTGCCAAATTGCGTACATCGACAATCCATTAAACACATTTTCTGACTTGGTCAGTTCTCTCCTATCCCGGGGACCAGAGTGGCTAAGAGACATGGCGTCCACATCTAATTCTAAAGACACCTGGGTCGGTTCCCAGTACAGGGAATATTCTTGATGGAATTTTTTCAGAACCACTTTGTACTAATAATGTCTTACTCCTCCCTGATTCCCTGAGTAGTGAGATCGGATGACTAGCCTTATTGGATCAGGGCGAAAAAATAGTAGGTACAAGTTTCGCACGTTACAAATTACTCGGCAGGTGGAAATCGTAAAGAGTAGGCCATACGGTCTCTGCCGAGCCAGAGTTTACACAATTAAGAAAACCTACCCGATACAACAATATTTATAGAATGTGTGATTTCTGTATACACACATTAGGTTGCTCACAGATGCTTTGGAGTTCGTGCACTGTGCCGAGATTCTCCTTGTGAGCTAAAGGAGGAGAAAGGAACCACTGATGGAGTTTTCCGTGTACAATGTAGATGGTCCTTAAAACAAAACAAACAAATCTCTTCTACCTTGGTGTGTAGAGGTTAGTCAGAGAGAGCGCCATGTTATCCTGTAAGCTGTATATCTGTTGGCCTGGTTTCAGTCCAGTCCTCGGTCCATCACGGATTGTCTAATGTTGTTCTCCTAGCGAATTCTGGGTCGTCCTGGAGATCTTGATCCCTGGCTATTGGTTTCCCATATGTGTCGTGGTAGCCTGTGACGGCTAGCCTCCCCTTAGCTCTACAGTAATGGTCCAACAGTGTCCAAAACTCAAGAGTATCTAACATGGGTCGTCAAAGGTGTCTACCTTCACACAAGATTACTCTTGGCAGTGTTGTAGATAGAAGAGTAATGTCGCTTCTATTCCAAGGGAGTATTTATTAGATATTCCCGAAGTCAAGAACAATGCTGTATTGGCAGGGCAATTGTTAACATATATTGGTTCGCCGCCTTTTATGAAGAATTAAGCAAAGGTTTTAGCTCGTTCAAGCCCTCAGCTGGTGTAAATCTAGCGAAATTCTTTTCTAAGAATTAGCTCTATAAATGTAAATATATGTCTAAGTGTAAAAATATATTAAAGAGTCTTCCACATACGTTTGCTTTCATACATGCAATAACCGAATCAATTGTGATTGTTGTGTTATAAAACAACATGTAACAAATTTAATAATAAATTACTTTTCACAGGTTGAAATGATGGTGAATGTTTGATGACAGTGTTATCTTCATAGAGACTAGACAGAGGAATGTTAATGTTCTTTGCTGTTGCCTTTTGTTAAGAACTTAGCTTAGCATCGATGACTACTGCCGCAGTGGTTTCGACAGTAATGATGACACTTCACAGTCTGATAGCTTTGTTCTACGAACAGTCTAATAGCTTCGTTCAACGAACCGTCTGAAAGCTTCGTTCCACTAACCAAAAGCAACTTTTCCGAACACAATTTCCTGGCACAGTTTAGAATGGACACAGGCAACTTAGGTTTGATGCTTCGAATCACTTGGTCTGGAAATGTTGTCTTCCTCTTATGACTAGTGATCAGATTCCTTAGGACTCCAGTCTTGATATTTATAAATGCGGGTCTACTTTTTTAAGTTTTTAAGTTGCAAAATTCTTCGATCCTGGTCCTCTAAGTTTCCTGTCTTTGTATTTATAAATGCGGGTTTACTTTTGAAGTTTTAAAGTTGCCCTAATACTCTGATCTTTCACTTATAATTGTGGAATCCTTTGTCCGCTCCTTCCCTTTCTGGCTCAGGTAAATTGCTAGCTTGACAGAGCGATGCAGTCTGATCTGTGACTCCGATTTTGCTAGATTATATTTCCAATTCTCAGTTCAAAAATCCAGATAGTAATTCCGACGAATTTGTCAATGAGCAACATTGTGTATTTCAGCTCTCACTTTACACCAATCAAATCTCTTTTGCACTAAATGATTAAAGGTGTTTAAATAATAATACGCCCGCGTGTTTTAAAATATTACATTTAAAAATTCCATCGCGTGACTTCTTTCTAATAATGCTGTAATACTTCTGCTTAAACATAAATAACACATAAGGAAGGGAAACCCGAGGCCTGTAAACAGTAAATTAATATTAGACAAACATAAAGGTATGTTTTCAGGCACTCGTAAGAAATAAAGAAGTAGAACACTTGGACAACAGAAAAACAACAGACGTGAGTGGCTTACCCAGGGTTCGAACCCCGTACCTTCCGTACGACAACTCCGCCTAGCTATCAAGCGAATCACACTGACCCCACGGCCAGCTAGGCATCCCCAATTAAAAAGATGCTTTGCTGGCTATTTATCAGTACGAAACACACAAGATAACACCGGAAGTATACAGTGGGCAACTCAGCCCTTAAATGACGCAATCACTTCTGTCGTTCTCCTATTAACAGTATGTGTCAGTCCAAACAAGACAAAGACCTTGATACTGGGTCCAGTAAATAGTAGAAGACTTAAGGACATTAGTATAGAACAGAGGGTAGGTTTCTGGTATTGTATAAACATAAATAACACATAAGGAAGGAAGGCTAGGCGGAGTTGTTGTACGGAAGGTACGGGGTTCGAACCCTGGGTAAGCCACTCACGTCTGTTGTTTTTCTGTTGTCCAAGTGTTCTACTTCTTTATTTCTTACGAGTGCCTGAAAACATACCTTTATGTTTGTCTAATATTAATTTACTGTTTACAGGCCTCGGGTTTCCCTTCCTTATGTGTTATTTATGTTTATACAATACCAGAAACCTACCCTCTGTTCTATACTAATGTCCTTAAGTCTTCTACTATTTACTGGACCCAGTATCAAGGTCTTTGTCTTGTTTGGACTGACACATACTGTTAATAGGAGAACAACAGAAGTGATTGCGTCATTTAGGGGCTGAGTTGCCCACTGTATACTTCCGGTGTTATCTTGTGTGTTTCGTACTGATAAATAGCCAGCAAAGCATCTTTTTAATTGGGGATGCCTAGCTGGCCGTGGGGTCAGTGTGATTCGCTTGATAGCTAGGCGGAGTTGTCGTACGGAAGGTACGGGGTTCGAACCCTGGGTAAGCCACTCACGTCTGTTGTTTTTCTGTTCTCCAAGTGTTCTACTTCTTTATTACTTACGAGTGCCTGAAAACATACCTTTATGTTTGTCTAATACTTCTGCTTGCATCTTTATGCTAAACTCATAACCAATGTCAGTGCACTCATTCTTGACTAATACTTTCCGCCCAGATTGTCTCTTCTGCCATGTAATCTGTAATAATTACACAGTGATTATCTAATTATAACCTGTGTTTTCGCCCATCCATGAGACGATTTCTTTGGCAGACAATATGGCGTTCTATTGATCTATCGTACGAGACCATATCGTGTCCTAGAGTTCGACTCCTAACAAAGGTAGCTAGGCGACTCAAGTGATAAACGTATTACCGTTGACCTTGTAATCAACCTGGTATTATAACAATTCACCTTTATAGCAAAAATATGAATGAAGGTGCATAAAATATGCCTAATAAAAAGCGGATGAAGGAGCGAGAGAGGGGCTCAAAAGTACATGTACAAACGTTTTGTCACATAGCCGTTCTTCTCCAAATCTACAGACGTGACCAAACCGTTGTAACTGGGACTGTTCCACTCGGGTCTGAACAAACTGTATTACAAAACATCACAGAATACGGGTCTACGACCTGCTCTATTGTAAATACGCACAGACATAATATTTGACAATGAAGAGAAACATCAGTTACAGAAAAACACATTCGTAATGAAGTTTTTGTTTTTGGATATATGACAACTTTATTTAGTGACTTTCGTAATTTACAGGTGAGTCCTCCAAACACCAAGAGATGTTTAACCCGACAGCTACTACATTCATGTCTTCTAAGATACTGTGTTGTTCTAACTTGGATAAGTTGATTCTCTACTTACATGATTTAGAAAGTAGCCCATATTCATTAAGGTGACAATGCTGCATACAAGCATATTATTTGTTTCTCTAGAACTGGAGGAATGTTCTACCTAGTTCTACAAACTCCACCCCAGAAAGTCACTGTTAATAGAATAAATAGACGTCAGAATAAATAGCATAGACTTACGTATCGACATGAGCCGCGCTGGTGTAATGGCTTCGGCGTTGCACTGGCGACCAGGTGTTCATGGTTCAAACCCGGGCGTCGGCGTTTGAAGAAATGTTTACGTCCGGAAATTTGACTGAATAGCCTGAACGGCTCCTGTAATAAACCCTCTGTAGATGGGAAGGAGCAAAGCTCCTGACCGGGTTGGTAGGAAAGTCCTCAGGTTCCCCAGCCTCGCTGGTTAAGAAAAAAAAAGAAAAAAAAGTATCGACATATGGGATTTTAAGTACCTGTAGAGCAGATGTTTCTGGGATAGAGCCTGGATATGACTACCACATGGGGATAAAGAAACATTTGGCAGGGTTACGCAGAGTATTTGGTAAATAACTTTGAGGTGGGCCAAAGGTCTGGAAATATAAGCAATCGTCTTATATACATTTTTTCTCTCTTCTAACTTTCATAATAAGTTATTTTCAGTGCCAATATGGATTCGACATTAGCGGTAAATAAACACCACATATATTGTTCTCATCTACGAAAGACAGCGATTCTCACAAAGTGAAGTAGCTTCCGAATTCTCTATGAATCCAGACTTTTGGGCCACACTGTATATTTTCCAACTGAAATATTCCAAAAGTAGTAATAGTATAAGTGAGAAACAAAGTTATGGAATGAAGAGAGAGCGACGAGTTCTTAATCTAATCCCGATCAAGAAAACAAACAAACAAACTGGAGTCTAACATAATATGAGAAGTGTCTCTTTCAGAAAATGTACCAAGAATAAAACTGTTTGTTGACTAATTCATTTGAATGCATTCTAATTATTTTTTTTTTAATTTCTTTCCTAAAAATGTTGTTATGTATCAAATATTGTTGTCTTTATGACGTCATTAATTAATCTGTTTGTGACGTTATTCGTATTCATTCGTTCCATTTTATCCATATATCAACGTTATTGTCGTCTGACTTCAGTTCTTGAGATGGTTATTATGTTACATAGTCTATAGATTATAGGTAAACATAGGCCTATTGTGGTAAAGTGGGATGATATAAATATCTATAGGGGACTTAGTGTACTGACTGAGATCAGCTGTGAAGGTATCTGTATCTAATAAGTGTGGTGTATTACAGATGACCTTACTTTGCTACCACATTTATACCTCAGTCAGAATTATTCTGGAATATTGTGATGACTACGTTGAATGTCTAGGGCTAAGAAAGTGATGAAGTGTATGTTCACAACAACCAACAGACAGATAAACAATTTAGTTTAATCCACAACTCTTTACAACACTGTGACACTCACACACATAGAACACTCTATAAGACTATCTTAATAAGTCAAGTTTTACCTTTAAAAATATGTATTAATTCCTTTCAATAATAGATATCCTGATTCAACTACAAAGTGAACCAGGAATCACAATCAAATGTAATTACAAGTTGTATGTACACAATTTATAGATATGATCTTTGTATTGACATATATTATTATTATTATCATATGTGTGTAAGTTGTGATGTAGTACTATGAGGTAATACTGGCTTTTTCAAGCTAGGTGGTTGTTTGTCATCATGGCTTCAAGTGTTTGCTTCTGGTGGATATAGTATGGGAAAAGTTCACAGTTCCTGTCATTTGAAACAATTAATTGTCCCTCTTTATTTAATATACTGTCAATTTTAGAGGGGGGTACATAAGATTGAGCTGCTCTGGCCAACGACTCTTATCTTCTGTGAGGGCGGCAGGAAACAGTCTCCTCTGCTCGCTTACTTCACCGTGTTCTTGAGAGACAATAATGGTCGCTATCTTGACCAAGGAGTAAGCTGCCAGCCTCTGGTTTCAGCAAAACTCAGACCAGGTGCTGCTTCAATAAGTTAGGACCACGGTCCCTGAAACCAGAAGGTTGTACCTCCTACTTCAGAACTAATTTATAATCTATTTCCACACTGAGCACAATACATAACAAACACTGAGTTCAGCGCGGTAAGCCAACTGTTAGCTTCTCATGTAACAACATTCACCAGTATTCCTCTCCTTAATGGTTACAACGCCTCTGCAATTCCAGCATTATTTTCTGCTATTCAATAAGATAGGTGTCACAGTACTATTTGGCAATTCCATGCAGTTATACTTTTCTCCGACAAGTCTTGTTCAGGTTGGAGCAATATCTAGGCTTTGCCTCATGTTTGCTACTGAACCACACACATATACAGACATAAATTATCAATTCACATTCAATTTTCATCAAAAAGATATCAAATATGTCAATCTTACCACAATTCATGGAAATAATAAACAAATACGTTGACTGGCGATGAATTATGGCACAATTCCGATCTGCCTCTGTCCCAGGCTTTTATTTAGAAAAATATGAGCTGGATCTCAACGCACTTGCTTCTCAGTAAGTTTATTTTAAAATGTGGCACTAAACAGACGCTCCTAATTGACTATATCAAATGGTCTAGCCAATAGGACCATGTTTACAAAAGCTTTTGTAAAAATTTACCCTTCCTACGTTTTCCCTAACAACCAAAAATAGTATTTGCAGTCCGACTAATCGTGTTTCGCCTTACATATACTTCTAGCCAATAAAATCGGATTTAACTTGTTGGCCTATTTCCCGTAAAATAGTGGTTTCAAAACATTCCACTGAGCAATTATGATTTGGTGCTGTCAGACAACCTCACTATTTTATTTTGGCTATAATTTGTTAATTCCTAGACTATTTGCGTAACACTTAACATATTCTTTGTCAGCAAGTCCCAAGGAACCCAAATATATAAATTTAATGGAGCTAAGTGGCTGCGTTCAAAATATGTATTTTCTTCTAGGATAGTCGTGCTGTAACCTCCTCACTTCCATACTATGGGGGTGTCTTCTGTACTGTCAGGATTTCAGACGAAAAACAGTATAATGTAATGTTTCCTAATAAGCATTAACCATGTTTTGTAAAAACTAACCGTGTATTGGTAGTGTTTTTTATCACTGTCTATTTGAAAAAAAGTTAGTGCTTCATGCCTTACGCGGGGACGGTGGCATTAATTTTATCGCGAGACGACTTACGATGCGACACACAGCAAGTGGCTCAACTGCATGCGTTCCTCAGTACATCTCTCTCTCTCTCTTTCTATCCTAAGTCCATCTGTCTTTTCATTACGCAGTGTATAAAATGACATTAATGCTAGTATTAATCTAGGTCATTAAGCAGCTTGCGTATTTCAAGGTTTTCTAAGAAATACAGTACACGTTTTATTGTTTTGTTGAAACGCGTGTATGCTGCTGTAGGCTTTACTAGTAAACGTGAAAGCGTTACACTATGCAGACGAAGTAGAAAAAGGGGATCTCGAGTACAGTCACTGTGACAGCACTGTTCTTTACCATTCTTCTTTCCTTTTATTGAATTAATTCGTTAGGCGTTACATTTAATTTCTAATTTAGATATGTGGATTTAGAATGTTTAACGACACCTATGTAACTTCAAGAGTTAATTGGTACAGTATAGCAAATCTCTTTTCCCAAGAAACTGTGTTCTACAATGATAGTTTGTTCCTTATCATAATGATAAATAGTACTAAAATATGATACATTTATATTACACAAATAGATAAAGTGAGTGTTCGACTGGCCAACAGTCAGAGCGCTTTCCTCTGAGGCACAACTACCTGGATTTGGGGCTAAATCCTGACGGTGGCACATTCAAGTTTACCCAGCTGTAAATGGACACTGGACTGTGCTCCTGAGCTTGGGAAAAAAAGGCATCGAGGAAGTGAACGGTTCACCTAACTTGATAAGAGCTGAACCTTTCATGGTGAAGCTTCTAACATTTCAATTCCCTATGGCAAACTTTGACACGTGAGTGGCTTTATCTTTGTAATAGATCAAACAATTAATCTGATCACTGTTATCATCTTTTGGCTATGGGGCTGGTTGTGATAAGTTTTTATACAAGCGACAATCACTCACATAGCAGACGTGGGGCTAGTTGTGATAAGTTTTTATATAAGCAACAATAACTCACATAGCAGATGTGGGGGCTAGTTGTGATAAGTTTTTATACAAACAACAATCACTCACATAGCAGATGTGGGGCTGGTTGTGATTAGTTTTTATACAAGCAACAATCACTCACATAGCAGATGTGGGGCTAGTTGTGATAAGTTTTTATATAAGCAACAATAACTCACATAGCAGATGTGGGGGCTAGTTGTGAAAAGTTTTTATACAAGCAACAATCACTCACATAGCAGATGTGGGGCTAGTTGTGATAAGTTTTTATACAAGCAACAATCACTCACACAGTAGATGTGGGGCTGGTTGTGATTAGTTTTTATACAAGCAATTATCACTCACATAGCAGATGTGGGGCTGGTTGTGATTAGCTTTTACTTACTTACTTACTTACTTAGTCGTTCCCTTCTACCGTGAGGTGTAGAGGTTTGGAAGAGAGAGCGCCAGACCATTCTATCAGCTGTCTTCTTCCTGGCCTGGTTCCATTCTAGTCCTCGGTCCTTCAAAGATTGTCTAATGTTGTCCTCCCAGCGAACTCTGGGTCGTCCTGGAGGTCTGGATCCCTGGCTCTTTGTTTCCCATGCTTGTCGTGGTAGCCGAGTGATTAGTTTTTACACAAGCAACAATCACTCACATAGCAGATTTGCGGCTAGTTGTGATACGTTTAACTCACATAGCAGATGTGGGGCTAGTTGTGATAAGTTGTTATACAAGCAACAATCACTCACAAAGCAGGCGTGGGGCTAGTTGTGATAATTTTTTATACAAGCAACAATCACTCACATAACAGATGTGGGGCTAGTTGTGATAGGTTTTTATACAAGCAACAATTTCTCATATAGCAGATGTGGGGCTAGTTGTGATAATTTTTTATACAAGCAACAATCACTCACATAACAGATGTGTGGCTAGTTGTGATAGGTTTTTAAACAAGCAACAATTTCTCACATAGCAGATGTGGGGCTAGTTGTGATAAGTTTTTATACAAGCAACAATCATTCACATAGCAGATGTGCGGCTAGTTGTGATAAGTTTTTATACAAGCAACAATCACTCACATAGCAAATGTGGGGCTGGTTGTGATCAGTTTTTATACAAGCAACAATCACTCACATAGCAGATGTGGGGCTGGTTGTGATACGCTTTTATACAAGCAACAATCACTCACATAGCATATGTGGAGCCAGTTGTGATAAGTTTTTATAAAAGCAACAATCACAGACATAGCAGATGTGGGGCTAGTTGTGATAAGTTTTTATACAAGCAACAATCACTCACAAAGCAGGCGTGGGGCTAGTTGTGATAATTTTTTATACAAGCAACAATCACTCACATAACAGATGTGGGGCTAGTTGTGATAGGTTTTTATACAAGCAACAATTTCTCTTATAGCAGATGTGGGGCTAGTTGTGATAATTTTTTATACAAGCAACAATCACTCACATAACAGATGTGGGGCTAGTTGTGATAGGTTTTTATACAAGCAACTATTTCTCACATAGCAGATGTGGGGCTAGTTGTGATAAGTTTTTATACAAGCAACAATCACTCACATAGCAGATGTGCGGCTAGTTGTGATACGTTTTTATACAAGCAACAATCACTCACATAGCAGATGTGGGGCTGGTTGTGATCAGTTTTTATACAAGCAACAATCACTCACATAGCAGATGTGGGGCTGGTTGTGATACGCTTTTATACAAGCAACAATCACTCACATAGCATATGTGGAGCCAGTTGTGATAAGTTTTTATACAAGCAACAATCACTCACATAGCAGAAGTGGGGCTAGTTGTGATAAGTTGTTATACAAGCAACTATCACTTACAAAGCAGATGTGGGGCTAGTTGTGATAAGTTTTTATACAAGCAACAATCACTCACATAGCAGAAGTGGGGCTAGTTGTAACAAGTTATTATACAAGCAATAATCACTCACATAGTAGATGTGGGGCTAGTTGTGATACGTTTTTATACAAGCACCAATCACTCATATAGCATATGTGGAGCCAGTTGTGTTAAGTTTTTATACAAGCAACAATCACTCACATAGCAGATGTGGGGGTAGTTGTGATATGTTTTTATACAAGCAACAATCACTCTCATAGCAGATGTGGGGCTAGTTGTGATAAGATTTTATACAAGCAACAATCACTCACATAGCAGACGTGTTGATCATATCAAGAATTTGGTTTGGTTTTGGTTTGATTTTTTTTGCACACGGACGACTCCATCAGTGCTCCGATCTCCTCCCGTAGATCACACAAGGATGATCGCAGCACAGTGCACAAACTCCGTAGCGCAATCGTGAATCCCAATGAGTGTATGTAGGAATCACACATTTTATAATTATATTTGGTGGGTAGGTTTCTAATTTTTATTTAAATTTTACCAGGACAGCCTACTCTTTACGATTTCCTACTGTCATGAGATTTTTAAATTTGCACAACTTGCACACGGCACCTCATATTTCTTCGTGGCCACGGAAAACTCATCCAAAGGTCAATGTTTACATAACTTTTACACTTCAGTTCACTTTGATTCGCCGGTCCATCACTGAGGGACTATTTGGATCACCAAACGTAATGGTCCCACATTTGATTCCAGGTGAAAGGCTAACGACTGCGTTTGCTCAAGATGGGAGTAATCCTTTAAAATTCTGAAGAATAAAAGACTTGCATATTCGAGGTGCGGAAAAATCACGAAATAGTCAGTCATGACGGCTGAATTGCGACGAGTCATAGTCTGATAACGACGATTGAAGTACGTGGGATAGGCAAGGCAGATAATCTGCAATCTGGCAGGACATGCTGAAGTGTGAGTGACGTAACTTGAAAAAGTAATAATCGAATGTTTACAGCCCAATTTGAGAAAAGTGACGTTTGAAATGTTGCACTAGATAAGTCATGCAAAATATTTTATCATAAATTTAAACGTTCAAATAAGATTGGTTGATACCTTGAGGCGAGAATAACAATTGTGTCGATTGGGCGTTTGTCCCAACAACCTGGACGAGCGGGGGTAGAAAACGTGCAATATAATCTGACATTTGTTGGCAAGTCTAGTTCACTGTGAGAATCGCTTGCCAAGACCACAATCAGACCTCGCCAGAGCCTAGAATCAAGATTCTTATTTCGGAACAGTACCATTGTTTGAGCACTTTTTAGGACTTCAGAGCCCAGAATAAACTGTACCATTTAACAAGGACACCAGGGAATATGAGAAATCTAATACACGGATGTAGGATAAAGAGAGAGGGATAGTACCTCACGGTGAGAGACAGCCATGTCCTTTTTAGGATAGTCAGGATCCTATTTGGTTCTCCTCTCTTTATCTAGCTCATGTATGGCTCCTCGAATACTGCTTGTGTACGGCAGTGGCCACATCCCGGGCAACAGTCTTGGCTGACTGGCTAAACTACATGGGTGGAGTAGGAACAATCTTACTCAAGGGAATGTCCATCCCTAATACACAAAGACTGAGACGGTGAGTGAGGCGGAGGAATCTGAGAAGATCAACGGCTCGCAAAGCGAAACAGCAAAGTGTGTGGCGCACAAGAGGCATGTAGGACATAGAAAAAGACAATGGCTAGCCACCGTGGAAGAGATTGGGGCCTTACCACGTACTTCCTACAGAACATAATGGGATCACAACAACAAGATAAGAACCGATATGTAGAGAACTCTCTGTCCCCTGGGGAAGAATCTACTGTACAAATTAACAGTGAAGAGGCAACTCCTCTAATAAGTAAGGAAGTACATAATGACGAGTGTTCCTTAAATTCTGTTGAAAGGGACCATTCTGAGAAAGACCACCTAAAAACTAGTAGGAGAAGCCTAAAAATAGGAACATGGAATGTTAGAACTCTAAACGGAGAAGGAAAGCTTGACAATCTTATATTAGAGGCATCAGACATGAAACTCGATATACTGGGAGTTGCAGAGGCAAGACTTTTGGATACAGGCTACATAACAAGAGACCAGTACACGCTTATACACTCAGGAGGAGAAAAACATGAAAAAGGGTAGGAATGTTGATAAAGAAGGAGTTAAAAAAATACGTATGTGGATACTGGACACACAATGACAGAATGATGTTACTAAAGATGAGAGCAAAGCCATTCGACATATCAATCTTACAAACTTATGCACCAACTAAAGATCACAGCGAGAAAGAAATAGAAGAATACTATGAAGAGCTACAACACACACTTAAACCAGTCAAATCTACAGATGTGTTGATAGTAATGGGTGATATGAATGCAAAAGTAGGAAAAGGAAAATACAAGAAAATAGTAGGACAGTATGGATTAGGGACAAGAAATGATAGAGGAGACAGACTTATCCAGTTCTGTGAAGAAAACCAGCTGGTCATATGTAACACCTTTTTTGAACACCACCCAAGGAAATTATACACATGGAAAAGCCCAGGAGATGTAACACGAAATCAAATCGACTATATCATGATAAAACATAGATTTAAGAACAGTGTCACAAGTGCAAAGACACATCCTGGCGCCGACATAAATTCAGATCACAATCCAGTCGTCATCAAAGTAAATATAAAGCTGAAAAGAGCAGGAAACAGAAGACAGGAGGAACCCCAGATAGAAATATCAGCGCTGAAACAACCAGATATAAAACAGAAATATTTAATCGATGTCAAAAATAAATATCAACAGTTATTGACAGAAAGCATGGAGCAGTATAGAAGAGAAAACCCAGAAGAAAAAGCAACCGCAAAATGGGAATGCTTAAAAACAAGCATACAATCAGCAAATGCAAATTTACCTAAAAAGGAGTCTAAGAAAAATCAAATTTGGATGACAGATGACATCTTGAATAAAATGGCAGAAAGAAAGAAAGCAAAAAACACTCCAGAATATAAAACAATAGACAATGACATACGTACTATGTGTAGAGAAGCAAAAGAACGGTGGATAGAAACAAAATGCAAGGAAATAGAAGACTTGGAAGCAAAGCACATGACAAGAGATATGCATGAAGAAATAAAGAAATTATCAAATCGGTCGCGGTTTGCACAAGGAGGAAGCTGTATCAAGAACAAAAATGGTGTAATATTACTTGATGAGAAAGACATATCAAACAGATGGGCAGAATACGTAAAAGAACTATTCGAGGACAACAGAGGTAAAAAACCATCACCAGATTCTAATGAAGGCCCAAACATTCTCAGATCAGAAGTAGAGAATGCCATTCATATGATACAAAAAGGAAAATCAGCAGGCATGGATAACATAAAAATTGAAATGATAGAAGCTCTGGAGAGCTTTGGTATAGATACAATCACAGAAATATGCAACGATATATACAATACAGGATATATACCACACGACATGAAGACATCAGTTTTCATAACATTGCCCAAAAAACCAAATGCAACAGAATGTTCAGACTTCAGAACAATCAGCCTGATGAGTCATGCAATTAAGATACTGCTCAAAATCATACAGGAAAGAATAAAAAGTAAAGTAGACAGCGAAATCCAAGAAGAACAGTTTGGTTTTAGACGGAACAGTGGAACAAGAGAGGCAATATTTTGCCTAAGAATATTAGCAGAAAAATATACAGAGGTCCAAAAAAGTATGTATGTGCTTCATTGACTATAAGAAGGCTTTTGACAGAGTCCATCATGAGAAAATAATTGAATGCCTCGAAGACATAGGTATTGATGGAAAAGATATAAGAATACTCAGTAACCTTTATTGGGAGCAAACTGCCACAGTAAGATCGGGAAGGAATTATTCACCATACATAGACATAAAAAGAGGTGTCAGACAAGGTTGTGTGCTGTCCCCCTGCCTATTTAATTTATACACCGAAAAAATTTTCAAACAGATACAGGAAATACCAGGACTGAACATCAGTGGAAGGTCAATAAACAACCTTAGATATGCAGATGATACCGTGTTGTTAGCTGAAAGCGAACAGGAGTTACAAGAACTAGTGAAGCAAGTGAACAGTATAAGTCATGAATATGGACTCGACATTAATATTGAGAAAACAAAAACTATGATAATTAGCAAAACAGACGATAAACCCACATTAAAGATAAGCGTAAATGGGAAAATCCTGGAACAAGTCAAGAGCTACGTATATCTTGGTCATATAATAACAGAAGATGGCAGATGTGAAACAGAAATCAAGAAGAGAATAGGAATGGCCAAAGCTACATTCAACAACATGAAACATATACTGACATCCAAACAGTTATCTCACAAATTAAAACTGAGAATCATAAAGTGTTATATATATTCTGCATTTCTGTATGGTGCAGAAACATGGACGATGAATAAGCATTTGGAAGAAAGAATTGAGGCTCTTGAAATGTGGATATATAGAAGAATGGGGCGTATCTCATGGAAAGAGATGAAAACAAATAAGGAGGTCCTAGAAAATCTAGGTATGAAAAGAGAACTAATGAGGGAGGTCAAAGTTCGGCAGCTAAAATACTTTGGCCACATAAAAAGGCATAACACCTTGCAGAAGACCATAACAGAAGGGAGAGTTGAAGGCAAACGTGCAAGGGGAAGACAGCGCTATAAGTGGGAAGATAACATCAAGAGATGGACAGGAAAGAGTCTATCAGAGTGCACCACCAATACAAGAGACAGAAGACGTTGGAGATCCATTACAGCCAACCTTTGTTGTGGAGATGGCAGCTGATGATGATGAATACACGGAGTCAATGTAAGAATTCAGTGTTAAAATAACGACCCCTAAGAACACGTGTAAGAGGCCTGTTCCAGTGCCTGTATTCCTCTGAGCAAACAGTCTGTGAGCGAATATTAACATAAGTTGTGCATTTTACCTTCTATATTTGTCATTACTAACATGTGAACTAATATGTATATATTGCCATGTAAATATTAATATGTGAAAATCGCTATTGGATGTCCAAGTCATTTGAGGCTGGCAACCTCAGCATATAGAATGATGATTTCATGAACCACCACTGCAAGGGCTGGTAACTGCTTTATTGCAAGTTTGTTAAAGAGAACTAAAACCATTGCTAGTCCCAAGTTCCATATGGAGCAGGGAGGGAAATATGAAAGAAATGATTTACATTCTAATTATAATATTTACATTTTCAACCAATTGTAAAGGTCTATGTAAACGTATTCACTTTAAAGTAATGAAAGTTTTTAACCTTTTCAACCAGTGTAGATGTAAAGGAAAACATTTTCAATTTTTATTGTGAACATTTTTCATCCAGTGTAGATGTAAAAATGTAAACAAATTATATCTATACTATTAACGTTTTCATTTGAATGTAAAGCAAATATAAGGCTATTCAATTTACATGTAAAGAAAGTTTTCTCTTAAGGGATTAAGCTTAATTCTGATCGAGAGTAAAGTTTGAGGTAGATGGGGTGGTGGAATAGGAAGTTGGGAACACATAAGTATGTGTCGGGAAACGCAATACTCAGGAGAGCGTTTTGTGTCTATTCTTTTACCATACTAGTTGGTGGTACCAGTGCGGGTACTAATCTCTGGAAAAAAGTGAGGGTAAAAGTGGCCTGACGACGAACTAGACACCATCATCAGAGGGTCTTAGAGATGCGGGACCAGCTTGGCAGTTACTCCGCGATCTTACTTGGAACGTGCTGCGCCTTTAATCTTTACCAGCGACCTATCTACACAGAACCCAGCGGGAGAAGGAACTACCATTTGGCAGCTAAGTCAAACTTAAATCCTGACAAGTGAATTTTTACATAAACTGTCATTCCATCACAACAGTGGTAATACTTTTTTTCTGACAAATAATTATTTATTTCTTTAAAACCTTGTTAAAACCTAAGTGATTATTAAATCTGTTATTTGTAAGTATACAAATTTAACGTCGATTTAATCATTTTGGAAGTATTGTGTTTGCCTCAGTTAATTTACTAAATACACTCTAAACAGAGCTTTACTAAGAATTCCGCTGAGTAAATCAGGGTGGTAGCTTGAACGAGCTGAAATTAATAGCTGCTTAATTCTTCATAAAAAGCGGCGGATCAGATATAAGTTAACAATTGCCTTGTCCATTGCAGTATTGTTCTTGACTTCTGAAATATCTTATGACAACTCCTTTGAAATAGAAGCATCATTATTCTTCTATCTACAACTTTGCCAAGAGTAATCTTGTCCGAAGGCAGACGCCTTTGAAGACCCACATTAGATACTCTTGAGTTTTGGTCACTGTTGGACCACTACTGCAGAGCTAAGGGGAGGCAATCCGTGACTGTCTATAAGTAACATGACTTTATATGAGTGTTGTTGTTTATAAGTAACAAGACTTTATTTATGTGTTTCTTATTTTGTTGATAAGTAACATGACTTTATATAATTATTTCTTTCTTTGTTTAAAAGTAACATGACGTTATACGAGTACAAGTATTCATTTCTTTGTTTATAAGTAACATGGCTTTATATAAGTGTTTCTTTTTTGTTTATAAGTAACATGGCTTTATATAGGCCCTAAGTGTTTTTTTGTGTTTATAAGTAATATGACTTTATATAAGTTTTTCTTTTTTATGTTTATAAGTAACATGACTTTATATAAGTGTTTTTTTGTGTTTATAAGTAATATGACTTTATATAAGTGTTTCTTTTTTATGTTTATAAGTAACATGACTTTATACACGGGTTTCTTTTATTTTGTTTATATGTAACATGACTATTGTCACATCATTGAGTTGTACCTTATAGCTTATACAGTTGGCATTCAAAAATCCGGCCATCGATAATCTGGTTCCTTCAGATTTCCGGCATGGATTTCGGAGCGCATTTTTAAATTTACCGCGTTGGCGCGCCACTGTTTTCTGGAGCAGTTTATGTTTTGATGCAGCTGTTTGGGTTTTGCTTGCACGTGTTAACAGGCATTCCGGCTCATTCCTTCTCATTTTATCATTTATTTGCTGCTGTTTAGCCCCATTATGGATTCAGCAAATAAAACAAGTGGTGTAAAACGTAAACATCGTGCATTGTCGATCGCAGATAAAGTGTACAGGTAGTCATTTTCTGTTAAATATATACAGAATATACAACCATAGAAAATCCGGCATTTTCAAAAATCCGGCACTCCTCAGGTCCGGAGGTTGCCGGATTTTTGAATGTCTACTCTATTGTTCATTTAGAAGGCTGAAGAAAATAGTTGCTGTTGAAAGATTTATGTCAAGATGCAAGTAGCATCCCATACACCTTTCATGTAAATAAACATCAATATCATCTGTTACACGTCGTTCTGGTGTAGAGAGTACTACAGTCTGATAGGAAAAGACTCAGAGAGAATGTTTAAGGTATTTATAAAACAACCGTGCGTCTGGTGTAGAGTTGTGATCTGAACCTAAAATACGTTCAACGAGATGTTCTGTCATCAGTGGCTACACATTCTCTGTTGTCTAGTGCATATAATTTTATATATAGAGATATTAGTTTGAACTGTGTGTGCGTGAGTCTAGTGGTCAAGGCTTGCTTAGTATGTGTAGTACGAGTAGATAAAGCGTTTGTTAATGGCGGGAAAGTTACCTAGTTGGACACCTCCAGCTACCCAGCTATAAATAAATACTTGACTTTGCTCTTGGGGTATGTCAGGCAAATGTGAGGAGGACGGGACAGATGGCAGCACCTCAGAAAGCTGAGATCAAGGATAGTCAATTCTCTAACATGTCACTCCCCTACAGCAGTATTTGCTATTGGACTACCGTTAAACTAAGTACATCTAGGTCAAACTATAAATAACAACGGGTATTTCAATATTCACATTTCCTCTACATTTGAACGCAGGTTTTGTGTGGGTTTTTTTCATTCGTGTTAATTGTTTATTTCTTTAATATCATGTTAGCGTAGTTTATACACATATAATAAACGTGGGACACATATTTTGTTGTGGTTCTCACAGATTCTTCTTTGATAGTAATTGTTGGCGTTAGCCAGTGAAGGGTAATTTCTTACCTTCTTTTTCTAGGTGCTTGATATGGAGAGTTCATTCTGGGGTTGTGTATTCCCGATGTGAGATTGATTAACCTGCGGACTGGATTACTTTACGCGTGACAAGGGTGGGTTCTGCACAACACATCTTTAAGGTTGAACGTGATTGAAGATCACTGCGTTAAACATGGACATGTGAATGTGAAGAAATTTCGTGTAGTCGCCATTCTCATTAAAAAAAAGAATTTTATATATAGCTCGTATATATATATATATCTATATATATATATATATATATATATATATATATATAATAAATATATATATATATATATATATATATATATATATATATATATATATATATATATATATATATATAACATAATATTATATAATATAATATATTATATAACATTATTATATAATATATTTCACATCACCTTTTTTGTAACCAAAATCTGGCAACACAAAATATGTGACAGGATGGATGAACTGAACTTTACATAAACATGCCAAATTATCAAGCATATCTTCAAGATATTGACATCGATCTATTCAAAATTTACTGTTACAAATTACGTATTTAGACAAATTGCAAACAATATTTACATATTCTTATTTTTACGAACTCTAGTCACTTACAAGATAATCGTGAAATAACATAACACTTACAAACACTAGTCACATACAAGATAACCGTGAATTTACAAAACACTTACAAACTCTAGTTACACACAAGGTAATCATGGTATTCATAACACTTACAAACATTAGTCACACACAAGATAATCATGAAATTACATAACACTTAAAAACACTAGTCACACACAAGATAATCGTGAAATTACATAACACCTACAAACACTAATTACACACACGATAATCGTGACATTACATAACGCTTACAAATACTAGTCACAGACAACTGCAGATGAGTTTTCTGTGACAGTTTTGCAAATCTTGACAAACAGGTTTTATGTGACTAATAATTGAGAAGGGAGGACAACGTCGACAGTTGCTGTTTTAGGCTGTTAACTAGCTTCCAAAATCCTGGTAAACTTTTCTTTTACACTTTTCATAATAATAATAATATCATATGTAATGACAGGTTCATATTCAAAGAATTAGGCTTAATAAAATCAACAAATAAAGTCAAGGTGTAATATTAAGAGAAAATGGTTTGATTCAAAACTACATTTATGAGTTTAATCACGATATTGATCTGAAGAGCCTATTTCTTCTGTAACTCTTCATTTCTAGTACTTTTAAAATATATGTTATTGTTATACAGAATTGACATCATCGCACTCCGGGCAAACCAATAGGGGCTCAGTCTCCATCCAAATGATATGTGTCACCTTGTACAACGTCGGAATATATCCTGAACATACAAGACTGACAAGTTGTTCCTTTACTTCGACCAATGAGTATTTATTAGAGAACACTCTTTGAACGTAATCATTGTGCCCAGGAATGTCCTATCTACACCCGCCAAAACTAGCATTTACATTGTCACCTGGGAGTAAAACACATTTTGAGGAGAGATTATATTTTCCATTAGTTTTATTGACGTCATACATGATCATCTCTGTAAAAGTTAACAACAAAACTTAACGATAACAGTAGAGACTAATAAACAGGTAATACAAATGTAAAAATCTTGACAGACTGTTGTGATTTACGTTAACATAAAGGTCTAACAGGTTCTTAAATTTTAATTATCAGTGGAAAGCTGCTCACAATAACGTTTTTAAGTAATGTCTGCTGTAGGGAGAACGAGAGTGTAACAATAAGGACATGTCCACCTTTTGCCGGACGTCTGGTAAACCTACTCTGTTACCAGCTGTAAACATAATGAAGGGTTTCTTGGGTTTCATAACGTTGACCACAATCTACATCATTTATATCAAGATTATATGAGTTATGACTAATTTATTTTATGACAGAACAGTGCACCATCTTGATTCAGTGAATTTAGCAGTTGAATGGTTCAAAAACTCTTGGTATTTGTAGCGCGCTTTAAAATGGAAAAAAAAAACAATGTATTTACAGGGTAATCAAAAGCTTCATTAAGGTTGTATTTCCTCTGTTGTATGTCTTTGTAATACTTACGTCGGTAAGTGTCTATATGAGCGCTTGTCGTACACCTGTTAGTCTGGGGTGTTTTGTCATAGAATATTATCAATAGATTGATGACGAGCGTTTTTGAGCGCTGACAGAGCAATGTTGTAAAACGAACAAAGTCAAACCAATCATTGGCATTGACTGGTTGAAGGAAACATAAGTTTATATTACAACGACGCGTGGTCAAGTGCAAAATGTTTTTTTAATGTAACTACAAAATGCAAAGAACGAGTCCAAAATGTACAGCAAATTCATATTTTGTTATTCAACCTTACATAGTTCAATTGATCGTTTGTAATTTTAGACTCTGTTTGAATACAATTAACTAAAAACGGAAATCTTTTACTAATTTGTTTTATGGTTTCTAAATTGAATAGGTGTCCTTTGAAACATTTACCTGCCCTACATGTACACAGTGAAGCGTAATTAAATAGTTTGTTATATTTACTTCATGTGTGAATATTGTCTCAGAAAAAAAAGACGTGATCATCGTTTCCCCGTGCTGGATTAATCATTAAGGAAAATAAGCACGAGCATAGGGAACCAATTGAAGGTGGGCACCACAGAGTTTTTTCCCCTAGCTATCATGTCCTTAACTCAACTCTTTCACTGCCACACTCGACTATAGTGGATTTTTTAAAACTGTCCTTATCTTGCTTGTTCGACTATAATCTGAATACCTAGAATTCAGTATGTTTGACTCTCTTATTACCGTTTGTCTGTGTGAATGTCAGTGTTTTTCTAAGTATTATAAATAAATGTGATCCATTTCTTTTGCAGGGCCGGGATTAATAACTCAGAAGGCTCTAGATATTTTGGGACTCCTCTCCAATATTCTGAACGGTAACATTAGAAAAAAACGTAATGCTGATTAGGGTAATCAATCACTTTCGTTTGAACCCATATTGACACCTGAATCTGTCGGGTGAAATGTTGTATCACATTTCCAAGCAGACATTATGTGGGAGCGATCGGATTAAAAAGTAAATAACCTTGAGATGGCGACTATCGATTATCTTATCACTGATTAAAGTTTCTGTCTGACCAAGTCGTTGACAAAGTTGGCTGGACCGGTGTCGTAAATTTATTTTGAGAGAAAAGAGTCGTAGAAATAGTGGTCCGGTTTAGAGTGGAAAATGATGATGGAAAGCTCAGTGATAGAAAATGTAGAGATTCAATAGTTGCTTCACAGCGTGCTGGAGGAGAGTAAAGACAGACTTATTTACGACAAATCGCTTCTCTCAATCTTCTCTTCCGCTCTCCTGGTCAAACAATTATTTGCCAGTTTTCCAGACACGCATCTGCGCGCACACCGATTTGGTGTTTTTCACACACACAGACGATGTAGATACAAACTATATTAAACGAATAGGGGAAATGTTGGGCTGTGGGTATGTCCAACACCGTACTAAATGAGTCTATGTGATTTTATTCACTTTAAACATCAATCACTAACAAATATCAGGTATTACATAAATTATCATAAGTACACAAATGCAAATAACAAATTTGGGAGGGGTGAAGAAGATTGGTATCGACTAAGCCCTTCCCGCTTATTAGACAAAGATAAACCCAGTCCAGAGATAGATAATATCAGGAACATAGGTACGTTAACCTAACAGTGAAGTTAATTACTCTGAAAGAGGAGTTACAACGTTAGGTATAGGTGATAGAAAAAAACCTGTTCTTCCCAGCTGTTCTTCCCTTTACTAAGCAAATGGAAAGGAGGGGGTTTTTAAACAGAGTTAACCAATTAGCAACTCCCCCTTAAAGGAACAATGCAGGGAATACAGAAAAATTATATTAATAGGCAAGAAAGTTAACAACAGGTTTACAAAAGAAAACGATTAAATTTCCTTCATTCATACACACGCGTGAGGATCCACACTCATATACTCACACACTTACCGAATGCAGCCTCAGACGATCCATAAAAAGTATATAAAAACAGCAAGTACTCTTTCGACATATGAACTGTCTAGTCCTTCGATGTCCCGCCCCAGATGTTTGCGAGGGTTTGTTGGTAACAAATATTCTCACTTATCGCAAGACTTGAAGACTAAGAGTTCTCGTGTTTTTAATATATATATAAAAGGAGTCTATGGGATGGCACTAACACAGTTCGGCACAGGGGTGAAAATGAAGTGGTCTCTTTTAATCCTCCGCTATGGTAAAATTCCTTCAATGCGTGATGATAGTTTTATTAAATCCAATTGAGGAAAAAACTAGGCTCAGTCACAGTCAGGAAAATATGTACTCTCTCACAGTAAACAGTAAATACGATATCGCTACTGGCGATGATTACCTTCAAGTTTATCTTACAGTTTGTAAGGGTAATTTGATGATTATTCTTTAAAATGTTCTTGGGTGGGCTTTATTTCATTTAATTCTGACAGCTAGGTCGCAAAAGGACGGCTACAAGATTATATTTAAAAGAAATGTTTCTTCAATATGACTGGAAGTTTATAGGATGATTTCTTTATTTCTTTCTTTATTTAGCTGGGACCGCAGGTTACGATCACTCTGTGTGAAAGAAAAAAAAGGCATGTAACATACCAAAAAATCAAGCGCGATAAATTCCCTGTTAAGCCTATAATACACTCGAGTATTTAATTATGTATTTAATAAACACTGCGCGAATTCTAGTGGTTAAAAACACACATCTATAAAACTAGGACTTAACTGAATTTATTAATTATAAATTCCTTCGCGACTTAAAAAGTTAATTTAAGCATCTATTATCTTTTGAAATAATATAATAGATAGATCATTATATTTACAACTGGAACTATTGAGATGGTTTAATTTAATAGATTTAAATTAACACAAAATCCATTGAAATAGAATGACTGAACTAGTCCACTGATCACTTTACACAATATATATTACCGCTTTGCACAGAATAGAAATCACTGCAAATATATATATATATATATATATATATATATATATATATATATATATATATATATAATCCCGGGGAAAATCTATAACAAGATTTCAATAAAGCTAGTGCTTCTGTAAAGGTCTGGCCAGCGAGTGATAACGTGTCTAGTCTTCATGGTCTATTTAGCTAAAATGGAATGTAAGTTGAGTGGGACATGATAAACTTGACAGCTTATTTGATCTCACGAACTTTTGGGGATCTGACCGCCAAATCAAGGGAAGAAGCCGCCCCCTGGTCTTCGTATCTCCGTTCGCTGCTGCCCGTTTCGGCTTTCCCCGTTCGCTCGGTTCTACGATTGACACCGAGACGCGAAAATAGCGGCAAGCAACTGCGTCTCGTAGCAGGGACCACTACTGTCTTTGATAACGCCGATAGTCTCCCCTGAAATCCCTCAGTCTGTCTCTTTGATCGTGGTCGCTTATCTGTTTGATTCTGGCGACGCCCCCCCTTCCCCTGGCCAAGTTAATGAAAATAACTGCTTATGATTGTTCAAGAGATGTTAGTGGGCGTGATTTAATCTCTCCTTAAATCAATGCGATGAACAGAATCAACAATAGGTAAACTTTTCGCATATCAATCAGCGAACGTGTTTGCCCTCTGTGTGAAACAGTTTCATAGCTAATGAATCCACGTGAAAGAAGTCCCGTTTTACAAGAATTACAACAAAGTTCAGGGTCAGTAGAGTTCGTCCATCACAATCGTCCCCTCTTTTGAGACGTGAAAACGAGTTTTCATGTTTGATTTATGACGATGAAGCTGCCCTGATCGGTAACTTTTGGATGATTGGTATCTTCACCTTCCTCCTCTTCCTCTGTAGCCCAATTTCTACTCAGGAAATCAGCCCCGACATTCTGTCTTCCCGGAATATATTCCACTTTGAAAGAGTAAACGCTTAAAAGGAGGGCCCAACGCATGATCCTAGCGTTAAATTTTTTATTGGCACCAAGAAATGCTAACGGAGCGTGGTCTGTTTGCACCGTGAAAGATGTACCATAAAGAAACTCATGATGGCGTCTGATACCGTCAATCAGAGCAAGACATTCCCTTTCAAGTACTCTGTAGTTCCGTTCCGCTTTATTTAATTTCCGACTGCCATAGGCAACTGGAAATAGCATGTTCAGGTCACTGTCATCGGCTTGAAGCAGTGTTGACCCGATGCCCTGACCTGACGCGTCGACTCTCAGTACAAAAGGTTTCTTGAGGTCAGGCAACCTCAAAATGGGGTATGCAGACAACTGTCCTTTCAAAGTGCTATACGCGTGTTCGCACTTTTGATCCCATATGACCTTATCCGGACAACCTTTCTTTGTGAGGTCAGTCAGAGGTGCCGTCAGTCCGTTGAAGTTCTGGATGTACTTCTGATAGTATGCACATAGCGATATGAAGGAACGTACGTCTTTCTTCGTTCGGGGTTTTTTTGCTGCCATTATTTTCTCCACGTTCTTCTTGATAGGCCAACTGCATCCGTGAGAAATAGTGTGCCCCAGGAAGTCTAACTGTTCAAACCCGATGAGACATTTGCTAGGTCTGGCTGTGAGACCCGTTTCCTGTAGTCTCCTGAGGAGCATAGCAACCGTAGCAATATGTTCTTCATAGGTTTCCGATGCAATTAAGATGTCATCCATGAAATTATGGATATGGGGACTTTGCAAAGGTTCTAGAAGCTTCCTCGTCATCCTGGTGAACACTCCTGGTGCGTTATGCAAACCGAACGGCATCACGTTAAATGTGTAATGTCCTTCACTAGTGCTGAAAGCTAACAATGTTTTAATTTCCTCCTTGACTGGTATTTGATAATAACCTTTGCTGAGGTCAATCTTGGAGAAGATCTTTGCTTTGCTGAGCTTGGTGAACAACTCGGAAACAGTTTGGAGAGGTTCGGGCTGGAATTCCGTTACAGCGTTTAGCAACCTGTAATCAATGCACAGCCGAACTTCCTTATTGGGCTTCTGCAACAGCACTACACTCGAGCTGTAAGGAGATGTAGACTCACTGATATTCCTGCCTGACGCAGCTTGTCTATTTCTCCGCGAAGTGCATCAGCTTTAACGTACGGGATGGGGTAAACTCTGGTTTGAACAGGGGTCTCGTTTGTTAATTTCATATCAAATTCAATGAGATTTGTTCGACCAGGTACATCCGTTAAGACTGCACTGTACTGTTTTAGTAGAACCCTGGTTTCTGTTTGTTGTTCTGGTGAGAGATTGTCGCCGAACTTGACATCTTTAAAGGATTCTGTGGGTAGCAATGGATACTCCATGCAACCATCATCATCTTTCTCGTCTTCCGTTGCTATGGCGACAGCCAGGAGATGCTCGGAGGATGGCACCGGTCTTTCCAAATATTTCTTTAGCAGATTTATGTGGAAGACAATCATACCTATTCTTGTAGTTTTACACCTCTCTGACAGACTATCACACCATATGGATCAATCTTTAGGCTTTGCCTCATGGTCGCTATAGACCCACTCATGTCCATACATATTTTATTATTTCACATTCAATTTTTATATAAATACAGGTTAATAAATGTCAAGCTTACCACAATGTTCAATGAAATACACACAGAGAAGATGACTGACACAGTTTCGATCTGTTTTATTGCCCAGGCTGTCCAGAAATGTATTTAAAAGTACAGCCTGCTCTCATCAATCACTGTTGAAAATTTTATTAGAAATGGCGTCCCCTTAACGCTTATTCTGACAATATCGATTCAGTTAGCCAATCGCTATTAATTTTACAAGGGTAAACAGTCTTTTCAAAAATATCATTCAAACTTTTCCTACGTTTCTAGGTTATTTATGTTTATTCAAAGGTCAGCCAATAATATTTAGTCTCACTTCAAATGCTACCCAATCGGATTCGCTGTACTATTTTAGCCTATCTGTCACCTACTTTTATCTCAAAAATATGCGATCCAATCTAAGCAGATATGACTTTACCTGACAGTATCTCTGATCTCTATGTATTGTTTTATGAATATTTAATTAGTTAAGGGACTATTTATATAACTAATATCATATTCTTGGTCAGCAAGTCTTCAGGTACGCGAATATACAATTTTTAAGGGGCTATGTGGCTTAGTTCAAAATTCTATAATTTTTTCCATGTTAGTTGTTGATTTTAACTACCTCCTGTTCAATTCTTTTCTCGTGTACTTTCAAGCTAATTACGAGAGCTTAGGTCATTCATAATGAGAGCTGAATATGTTTACATGACGTAGTGTCCACAATTCTAACTTTTTTCATTGTATTTGGGGAAACCCCTAAGGCAAGGCTTGCCAATGTGCTAGTGTTGGCTTTTTGTTTAAAATCAATGCGAAACAAATTAGCATTTCATCTTTCCTAGCCCCTCTTCGTTCCACAATGCATTTTAGGCAAATATTTTCTTAGAACTAGAAAAAGTGGGTGTTTATGTCAAGGACGAATTTGAAAATTGGGTACCGTTTTGTTCGGCTATTCGTTAGCAAACAATAATCTGAAGGCGTAGACAATACCAACCTTTCTAGCAGAAAATTCTTTTCTACTTTCTTAGCTTTGCCTTTATGCCCTATATTGTTATATATTAATTTAGATGTTGTATTTAGAAATCACTACAGAGTCTGTTATACAATATTACAATATCTTGTGTGTGAGTAGTGACAGTGAGTCTGATATACAATATCACATTATGTTGTGTGTGAGTAGTGACAGTGAGTCTGTTATACAATATTACAATATTTTGGTTGTGAGTAGTGACAGTGAGTCTGTTATACAATATGATCCCAATCGGCAGTTCACACAGTGCGGACGTGTTTTTATTTGGCTCTGCAATTTTGACATTTTATTCTAAGTTGTTCACATTTAATATGGATGGTTTATACATCCCTGTGTTGGCGTTTTACCTGGACTTACAATGGAATTGTTTATTTTGTAATTGTGTTAAATTCACTTGTAAATATTGCGTTTTTTTCTTTATGGAATGACGGTAGAAGCGTTCATCGTGTGGTTCCACCATTTTTGGATCTATCGAGAATTACTTTAAACGTAGCACTATCTTCAGTTTTGGTAACACATTCCAAAGTGTAACTGTGACTCTGTGGCTAGGGAACAATAGACTATGATAAATCAAAGGGCCGCCTTGCGGCATGTAATTGATATGGCGAGGGGGGAGAAACGCGTCGTTTCAGCGACGGTAAAACCGCCAAGAGATGGCCGATAACGCCCTTCGACCGTAGCTACAAGGGAAAAGCGGTACAAAGAAAATTAAATGCCTGGAACAACCCTCCCCATCTGATCATCAAGCAAACGAACAATGGTCAATGTTGCTCTGTTGAATTCCATAACAGCCAACACTACGAAATTTTCAAACACACTTGCCTAGAGTACTACCGAAACTGTTCTATTGAAACTCGGAGCAATCAACTAGACGCTATTGTTGAGGACAAAATAAGCACCGACCTCCTCACAATACATCTGTACCACACTAAAAATAAAATATTAGTTCAAGGAGGGACAGAGTGTGTACAGACTTCGTTAGATGTCGAATTTTCTCACCTCCAAAGATCAGCTCTAGATAAGACCATGATTGTAACTGATCTTGCCTCTCCACCAACAATCACAGGAGACACGCCTGCCAACGCACAATCTCAGCTAACCATTGAAGCCAGTCCTTCCTCCTGTCCCATTCCAATCAGCTCTTCCCCTCTACTGATCATCACTCTAATAATTGTGCAAATTGGAGAGGAACCCAAAGAAAATGTTTCCCTTTCAAATGATGATATTCCAAAACGTACCCTGGATCTAGCATCATCTACCCTTAATACAAATATACCTACAGATAATCTATATCTAAATCACTCGCCCAGTGCACACGTGACATACCCATCATGCACCAAAGACACAGTTACTGGATGGATAATGCCTATCCGTCATCATTTATACTCCCCTCTTAAACAGCTCCTAGCTATTGAGTACACCAAGGAGCAAGACAGCCCCGAAGTGCGAAGCCTAGGAGAGGGAACAGAGAAGCGCTGCTGCCAGGCGATGATTACCGTCCTTGAAAGTTCAGTGAGAAACATCATTGCTGAACTTAAACAAGACATGGACAGCTCACTCAAAAGAGAACTTGACGCATTCAGGTCAAATCTCTCATACAAGAAAACACAAGGCTGATAAGTAGAATAGACCAAATACACGAAGCTTCAGACAGTAAAAACGAGAACGATGGTGCCCAAAACCCTCAAATATCGGGTCATTCAATTACACCACAAATATCACCTGCTCCTTTAACCTATCAACGTCAAACACCTGTTCCCAGAGACAAAATATGCCCACGACATCACAAGCTTGAAAACAGCCAACAGAATATTAAAAACAAAGAACGAAAAGAAACATCACCAAATAAGACTTACACGATTGAGGTAAATATTAGTCATCGTACTGAAAACCTACCAAGACAACCTACACAAGTAGATCCCGAAGCAACAAAAGCAACGGGACATGAAAGAATATCTTCTTCTTCTTCCTCGTTCGTCCTGAAAAGGACGGTGGTTGCGTTGTGTCTGTTTACGCCTAAGCTGTGATATCTGCACCTTTCGGTCGACACATCCGACTTCTGCACGGCATTTTTTAGGACCGGGTTTGCCTTCCCATTGCGATCCACACTCGCTCAGCCAGTCTGCACTGCTGCAGACTGTTTCCAGGACAACCACGTGGAGGTGGAGTGCGGTCTTGACCAGCTCTGGTTCGCTGGTCCTGATGCAGGCAGTCAAGCTATGAGTCGCTGACTGCGGTCTCTATTGCTGCGTCTTCTGGTCCCTGAAAGAATATAACAACTGACACAAAAATCCGCTGAAGACCTCCAGCAAGAAGAGTATCAATGGCACCAACAACGCCGTCGTGCACGACCTCAGCCACAGCACCATCGACACATACCTCACAACACACATCACTTCATCATTGGGGACTCACTGCTAAAAGGTATTCACAGTGACAGAATGTCAACAACGCCAGAGGACATTGTCACAGTAATACCACTACCAGGAGCTGGAACAACCAATGAAATCAGCCAACAATAATGCAAATATTATATGTGAGCAATATTACCAATAATTATTTCATCACCTTAAAATCAATCAATTTCATGTAATAGTAGATAGTAATATACGAGGATGATGTATTAGGACCTCCAATATTTATAGGAGCAATAAAATAACAGAGATACAAACAAGATGACTGAATACAGTGACAAGAGCTAAAGTAAAATAATACTAAGGAATAAATAAGGCAGACGTTTATGATTTTACTCATAACAAAGTGAAACAAAAACAAAATAACATATAAAACACTTAACCTGGTGATACTTTAACTCTTCGACTTATTTTCCACCCTGCGCAGTAATTATTTTTTGAAGAATTCTAAACAGTGAAGTGAACTAACTTTTAGTGTAAATTTTATGTTAATATTGTCTGTGTACATGTACATATTATATACCAAACTGTAGGGAAATAGATAGAGAATTGTAATATATAGCGTCTTTCGTAGTATTAACACAAGTACGTTTGGTATAGTTAATACATTTTGTATGTAAAATTGAAAAACACTAAAGAGTTAATTGTAGGATACAAGCTTACCAAAGACGACTTACTGTTGCAGACAAAAAAGATAAATAGGTTAGGGGAATGTATCATTTTTACTTTCAAAGGGAAACAATTTTTTTATACAACAAATATTGAATTAAATAACATGTTTTCGCAACTTATTTAGTTTTATTAATTTATTTTACAAAATTATATAAGGTATAAAATATTCTCTTATATTTATTAGTACGATTTTTCAATTATTAAACTTTTATTTTTTTCCCATTTACAGAATTAAAAAAACTTAAAATATTATGAATATGATGCACAAGTTAAAGTAATGAGCACATATGTGCCGTGCCACGTTCAATCAGAATTCTAAGACTACTTCGAATTGTTCCCAAATGCACACACTAGAAAGTTTCATCGGCGCCAAATAGCGCACTTCAATAAACTTTTAATCACATTTTCTTACTTGGTGGTATCTATTCTACCCTGGTGGCCGGAGTGGCTAAGAGGTTTGGTTGTCAGTACAAGCAATATTTTTTCATGGAATATTTCTAAGAACCACTGGGTTCTAATGATGTCATAACCCCCATGTCCTCCCAGCGAACTCTGGGTCCTCTTGGAGATCTGGATCCATATGTATCGTGGTAGACATTTTTCTTCAATTCTGCAGACGTGGCCAAACCATCGTAACTGGGAATGTTCCACTCGGGTCTGAACAAACTGTATTACAAAAGATCACAGAAAGTGAGTCTCCGACCAGCGCTGTTATAAATACGCACATCATAAATATGACAGAGGAAGAGAAACAGCGGTTACAGAAAAACATATTCGTAATGAAGTTTTAGTTTTTGGATGTACGACAACTTGTTTTAGTACCTTTCGTAATTTACTGGTGGATCCTCCAAACACCAAGAGATGTTTGACTGGCCAGCGACCACATTTATTGCTTCTAAGATACTGTGTTGTTCCAACTTGGATAAGTTGATTCCCGACTTACATGATTTTAGAAAGTAGCCCATATTCATTACGGGGACAGTGCTGCATACAAGTAGATTATTTGTTTCTCTGGAGCTGGAAGAATGGTCTACTTAACTCTACAAACTCCACTCCAGAAAGTCACTTTTAATATCATTAATCGACGTCATAATTAATAGCAAAGACTTACGTACCGGAAAGATGGGATTTTACGTCCATGTAGAGTAGGGGTTCCCAGCCTATCCACATTAGGATACGCAAGGAATCTCACAAGACCGGGATATTCACAAAGAGAAGTAGCTGCTGAATTTTCTATGAATCCAGACGTTTGGGCCACACTGTATATAATCCAAATAAAATATTCCAACAGTAGTAGTGTTAGTGAGAAACAAAGTTGTGGAATGAAGAGCGAAAGACCAGTTCTTAATCTAATCCGAAGCAAGAAAGAAGAAAAATAAATTGGAGTCTGAAAATGATATGGGGTTGTCTCTTTCAGAAACTGTACCAAAAATAAAACTGTTGGTTGACAAGACAAAGAATCAAGTGTATAACTAATTCGTATGAATGTATTCTTATAAACACAAACACGACAATTTCGTATACTAAAAAATGTTGTTATGTACCAAATAATGTTTTCGTAATCTCACATTAATTAACCTGATTGTGACGTTAGTTCTTTTTAGTCGTTCCACTTCTTCTGCCCATCATCACATAGTTAAATAAATTCTCCACTATATGACCTAGAATATAGTCAACATTATGGCATCTTGGACACCCACAAGTTAAATTGTACACAGTACTAATTTTCATAATGAAAGTTTGTAACCAGTGAAACAATCGCGCCACGTTTTTGGGAAAATACGGAAACGGCACATTAAACACTTTGACACGTAGATTCTTCTTCTTCTTCTTTCGTTCGCTTGAAATATATTGTCTATATCTGCAATGTTGTTTCTTGTATAAACTTCACTGTCTTTTGTAGTTCATACAGAGGTCCGTATAGTTGTGCTTCCAGTGTTGTTTCTCTGGGCCAGTGGGTTTGCCTCAATATATCATATTTGGGGCAATCTTGAAGTACGTGCTCCACAGTCTGGGGTGCCTCTCCACATGTACACATGGCTGAATTGCCAATCTTGAATTTTGTATACATGTGGCTGCGGAGGCGGTTGTGTCCTGTTCTGATGCGCAGAATGCCAATTTGTTCTGATCTGTTCATAGCTTGGTAGTCATCCTGTGTTGGTGTTGGTGGCTTTCTGATTGATTTGATCTTCTTTTTCTTCTGATGGTACGTAACTGGTACACCCGGTTGCTCGTCTGCAGCACCTTCTTTAGCCAGTCCGTCTGCCCTCTCGTTTCCTGGTATTCCACAATGAGACGGTATCCACTGCATGGCGACCCTGCGCTGGCTGCACAGATCAGAAAGTAGGGCTTGTATACCTGGCAATTTTCTGGACTGAAGTGCTTGGAGTGCTGATTTTGCATCTGTCAGGAATACTACGGGCTGTGGACCGAGATTGTTGTTCAATAGTTTCTCAGTTGTCACCTTGATTGCCTGGACTTCTGCATCATAGTTGTTACAGAATTTCCCCGTTGGTACTCTGACCGTATCCCTAGTGTTGTTTGGGTATTCTATGTACACTCCTGCTTCTCCATTCATTACTGCATTCTGTGCTGACCCATCCGTGTATACTCGGACCCAGCGGTCCTGTGGGTATTCATCATCCAGGAAACTGAGAGTGACTGTCCTACGCTGCAGGCTGTTCTGTTCATCCCTGTCTAATATTCCTTTCACTTTTGTCTGGATGTGTACTGGTAGTCCAGGCTCTTCTCTCCAAGGGGTTTGTTCTGGCACATACTTTATGGGGCTGTTAACTTCAGGCAGGTCTGAGGTTTGTCTACGAAATCGTTTCAGTCGCCCCATTGCTAGGTTTTTGAATCTGTCCTTCATTGGATGGCTCGGCAAACAGAGGAACTTTTCTGCCTGTGTTAGCACTTTCGTGTCTCTGCGTTCTCTCAGTGCTTGTATCCTCCCCATTTTCTCCATTTCCACTATAGGCGTTGATTTCATTGCCCCCGTGATGACCCTAAGCGCCTTGTTTTGCACCTTATCTAGCTCTTGTAATGTGGTGTTTGATGATGGACACACGCAGCTGACCCATATTCCAGGTGTGGTCGTATGCCCTGCTAGTAAACTTTACTAAGTATTTTCCCGCTAGCTCCCCACGTGGTTCCACTTAGTTTTCTCAGGATGGCTAACTTCCTCCTGGCCTTTGTTGCTGCCTTGTTGATGTGCTGCTTCCATGTCAGCCTATCATCGAATGTAACTCCGAGATAGGTGGGTTGTTTATCTTCTCTCAGGAGCTCTTCGTTTATCTTGATGACACCAGCTTTTTGTTTGGGAAAGAGGGTGAAGAGCGTAGTGCTGCACTTGTCTGTGTTATTGCTGACACACCATTGTTAAATAACCTCTTTGTTGAATTCCACCAGAGTTAAATGCTGTTTCTATATATATATATATACGGTTGAATGGTGTATAGATATGAAGTTGTATTCTTCCTTGTTCACACTGACATCAACTATTTACAGGACCACAGTGTTAAGAGGTATGGTGGTCTGTGGAAGCTCCAATGTTAAAGACTTGTTGTTGGCCCCAGCGTTGCTCGTCAGAGTGGTTGTTAGGAATAGGAATATCAACTCGACCTACGCAGTGGTGTGTAGACATAGAGTGAGAGTATAATACGCGAATGATGAAAGAGTTCGAAGAGTTGATAAATGTTCTTTTTCTCACTCATGTATGGCTGGAAGTCATCGACGCCAACTGCTGTGTACTTTTTGTTACAGTTTAATTGGACGTACACATTCGACAGCACGGATACAGTGACAAATCACAGGTTGGCATAATACATCATGGTACAATTGATAAATGGTCTTGCAATGATACATGGGCACTCGTTGAATAATAGCACAATGGAATGTCAGTAGACAAGCACTCAGTTTTGCCCATATATATATCATCTGAGTTTACTGACAAAGCACGTCAGTTTATAAACAATATTCAAGATGGCTTTTAGACCTAACCTCGTCTAGCGAAGATTCCTTTAAATAATGTTCAGCACATAATTTTTTCATATAATCATATTGAACCGCTAGTAATGGGTTCTCATCTGTAGCAGTGATCTCTGGACTCATCAAGCGATAATACGGGGCATCCCTTTCTCTTCCTGATAGTCCTTAAATATGTGTATACAAGATGGCTTCTGGTGAGCTGTCACTCACGTTTGGATACAGACAATGAATCTGTATTAAAGTTAGTCATTCATTAAATGTTCTCATTGCTCTGTAGATTCTATCATGATACAATTGACTTCATCATACAAGATATAGTGCTGCTAGAAATGAATGTCATCTTCATCTGGTTAAATATTCCCTCAGACGTACAAATCGTGCGTCTGCCTATCGAAAACGATGGCTTCGTAAGAGAGTTCATAAGAAGTGCTTTTGTTACCTTGGTATCACAAATATGATTCTGCCATTCCTTGGCAATAAGAATAAACACTGGGGTAAAGCATACACGATAGGTCTAGACGACTATCTCTTTCCCCTACACATATATCGATCACTTTTTCCGGCGACAAGCCGATACAGAAAACACGACAGCCCCCCCATCATCAGGGCGAAGCCAAATCACACCTCTCTAGCCACACATCCGCTGAACCGTAAATTAATATTAGACAAACATAAAGGTATGTTTTCAGGCACTCGTTACGAGTGCCTGAAAACATACCTTTATGTTTGGCTAATATTAATTTACTGTTTACAGGCCTCAGGTTTCCCTTCCTTATGTGTTATTTATATCCGCTGAACCGCCTTTGACCTTTCTAGCGACAAAGAACATATAGTTCGACTTAGATATGTAAAGATATACAGATATAAGACAGACTCGTCCTACCTAGACAAACACTACACATAAATTTAGGCCATAGATATTCTGAAGCAAGAACAATCTATTTCTACCCAAACAAAGAATAAATCGCAGTAAAACTGGATTCGTCCGCGGAGTTCGATCTGAGACTCCTTTCAAGGGGAAGTAACTCAATATTGACTTTTCCTTAAGCAAAAAAGTTTCTATTTTGTTTACAAAATATTTGCGAACATAACAAGCATACAAATGTATAATATTGCAAGATATCAAAGACTGCACGTAACAGTCTTACCACACCTCCCGGGAAAAAAAAAATGAAACATTTTTTTTTTGAAATACATCTAGGAGCAACGTACAATAGGCTCACAACGCATGAATAATGCGCAGATGAAAATATCAGGAATACCTATAACGCCTAATATGAGGCTAAGTCGACTTATGGAGCGACTGGTGAGAATGTGTCTCATAATCTGAGAGAAATTATTTCTCTACAAGTATATTTTTCCAGGAAGGTGTCATCAAAGTATAATACAATTCTGGCAATTACACAATGCCTAAAAAATTCATACCATAATTTCGTATTAGATATCTTAAATTTATGATTTATAAAGAAAAAACATTAAAGAACAGCGGTGAATAAATATCAATGAACCGCTAAGTAGTGATACAATCATTATATTATTAAATTACAAATGTGTATCTATCTTGATATAGAAAAGGAACTACTATAGAACTAGACATATCAAGAAGTCTAAGACCTAATAGTTATGTGGAATCATGTGGGCATCTTGACAGAATGTCTGCCATCACATTATCTGATCCACGAATAGCTCGCACAGAGAAATGAAAGGGTTGAAGAGCAATTGCATATCGAGTAGACCTCGAGCTCTTCAAATTCTTACTCTGTATAGCAGTAAGAGCTTTTTGGTCGGTTTCTACTATGAAATGTGCGCCTAGAAGGAATCTTTGTAGTTTGAGGATCGACCAAACCATAGCTAATAGCTCACGGTCTAAAACCGAATAATTCCTTTCTGCCGCATTAAGTTTTCTGGAAATATACATTACAGGATGCAGAGTTCCAGAGTACTCTTGCATTAGTGCCGCTCCAATCCCAGTGGATGAAGCGTCACTACGAAGAACGAATGTCTTATCTTTAGTAGGTAACACTAAAATAGGTGGTGTTGAAAACAATGTTTTAATCTTATCCAAAGAGCATTGGCATTCCTGAGACCAGTGGACCACATTAGGCGAACCTTTCTTTAGAAGTGTAGAAAGAGGTGCCATGATAGAGGATAGATTCTGAATGAATCTGCCATAAAATTGAATAAGACCTAACAGACTTCTCACCTGTTTTTTAGTCTTAGGGATAGAGATGTTAAGTATCTTACTAGTATTATGGTCCTCTGTCTTTAGGAAACCATGACCAACTCGGTGGCCTAGGAAAGAAATTTCGCTAAAACCAATATAGGCTTTAGAGGGTTTCGCTGTCAGGTTGTGCTCGCGCAAAGTAGACAGCAATTCATCTAACCCTGAATAGTGATCTTCCCAAGTATCGCTGAAAAGACAGATGTCGTCTAGATATGCAATGACATCTGACCGATAAGATAGGATTCGGCGCATCATGCGTACGAATGTAGCTGGTGCGTTCATAAGACCGAAAGGCATAAAATTCCATTGGAACAAACCTCTAGGTGTTGAAAAAGCCGTGAGAGGTTTGGCGCGTTCAGATAAAGGAACTTGCCAATATCCTTTAGACAAATCAAGTTTAGTGAAAAAATGAGATTTGGAGAGTCGAGTAAGTAGCTCTTCCAGTAAAGGCATAGGTTCGGCATCGAACTTCGTTACTTGATTCAATTTTCGATAGTCAACGCAAAGACGTATGTTATTGTCTTTTTTCGAACAATAACCATCGGCGAAGAATATGCAGAGGTGGATGGTTCGATTATTTTCAAATCTATCATCTCATCCAACTCTTTCTCGACCTGTGCTTGAAAATGTATAGGTATAGGATAAGGTCTAACCCTAATAGGAGTATGGTCAGTTAGAACAATGTCATGTTCAATGACATGAGTTTGTCCAGGGATGTCAGTGAGTACATCCTGAAATGTTTGCAACATAGTTGAAACTTGTCGCTGTTCTCCTAGAGACAAATCAGGAGAGACAGTAACGTTCTTCCATGATTCACTAGAATGAAGTGGGATCATTGGAAGAGGAAGATTTACATCTGAAAAACTTGTTTCCTCATCCTGTATCACGGACAGTGATGAGTAATGACCATGTTGTACTGGAGAATTGTCCGTTGCTTGGAAAATGGGTTGCAAATAATCCGGACGTTCATGGAATTCAGTAAGCATATTGATGTGGAAGGTTTTATGCTTCCCATCAATATCGACAATATAGTCGACATCGGAAATTTTCGATATTATATCGTACGGACCTTTCCAAGAAATAAGTAGTCTGTTTTCCCTACAAGGTAGTAATACAAATGCTTTGTCACCAGGACAAAGTTGTCGTAAGCATCTCTTCTTATTGGCAAATTGCCTTGCCTTCTGTTTCGCAAATTCAGAAGAAGAAGTTGCTAATTTGCATGCTTCGATAATCTTTTGTCTCAACGCGATGACATATTCGTAGGATGACTTTGTGTCATCGTCAATATTGTCAGATGTTATGAGATCGTGAAGCAACGACATAGGGCCACGCGGACGCGCGCCAAAGACGAGTTCAAAGGGAGAAAATCCTGTATGTTCATTGGGTACCTCTCTGTAAGCGAAGAGGGCCGCAGGTAAAACTCTGTCCCAGTCTTGAGGATGATCCTCAGTTATCTTCCCTAGTAAGTTTTTAAGTGTTCTATTAAGGCGTTCGACCATACCATTAGACATTGGATGGTAGATACTACTTAAAGATCTATCTATCTGCAGAGTAGACATTACTTGAGACATGGTATCTGATATTAGTTGGGTGCCATGGTCTGACAATATCTCTCCGGGGAAACCCAGACGAGAAAATATAAGCCAAAGAGCATCTGCAATATCAGCAGTAGTAATGCTCTTCAGAGGAATAGCCTCTGGCCAACGTGTGCACATATCAACACACGTCAAGATAAACTGATGTCCTCTGGCAGACTTGATCTTAAATGGACCAATAATGTCTATGGCCATTTTTTGAAACGGCCGAATAGGAATGTCCGCCGCCTGAATGGGTGCAGCATGCCGTGGACCTTTGGATTTAACTTCCTGACATACTTTACAAGATCGACAATAAATCCGTATGTCCTTGTTTACCAATGGCCAAAAGAAAGCCGCAAGGACTCTTGACTTAGTACGGGAAAAACCCATGTGTCCAGCACACTGAGAGTCGTGAGCGTGCTGCAAAATTTTAACTCTCAAATTCTTGGGAACCAGGATTTGAGAATGACTTGACGTAATGGAGTCTTGAACCATACGTACAAGTACGCCATTCTTCTTTGTAATCCACGATTTACGACTTGTGTCTTTATTCGGATCACCTTTAGTTGCAAGAATGAAGAATTTCTTCAGAGTGGGATCATCTTCTTGCTGTTTTATAAACGAGTCACGAGAAATTACCAAGGGATCATCTTGGTTATGCACTTCATTATCTTCAGTAGATGAAGTTTGAGGCATATTAAGAGCCTGAGCTCTAGTGACTACAGCGTTAGCAATCTGCATGTTTTGCCTTTCCCACGCGGAAATTTGTTGCGGAGTGCATTCTTTGACTCCATGAATGCGACCGATGATGAGGTCAGCGATCGGATTCGGAAGAAGACATGCGTGTACATCTCCTGTAAAGAAAGGAGTAGCAATCCTAATGATAGCAGTAGAGTATTTCTCTAATGTGCCGCCAAATGTTACACATTTGACTACTTGTCCAGTGGCACGGGAAGGATCTACTAGTGACTGCCTAACACCAATTGTGGTGCATCCAGAATCAAATAGCACAGAGACTGGATTGTTATTCACTAAACCCTTATGTAAGACAAGAGAACCTCTTCCATCATGCGCGACTGATGCAGGAAGAGCAGGAAGAGGATGGCCACAGCTTAAAGTAGACACTGTGGTTGGCTCAAATAATGTTTTGCATTGGGGGCACTGAGATGCTCTCCCAAAATCAAAAGCGGAACATGCCATATTACTAGCATCATTATTATCTTTACTCTGTTTATAGGCTTCATGGGACTCTTGTTGTGCAGAGTTTGCCTGAAAATGTGGTTTATGTCTTTTGTTTTGAGATCTACCTCGGTTATTATCACCTCTGTAGTTATTGTTACCTCTATTGTAACCCCTATTTGGGTTTGAGTCATAGTTCTCTTGGTTACCATTATCATATTCATTATAATGAGTATCTCTGTAATTATGATCTTGTTGACTCCAAGACGGATAACTCGGATAGTTTCTATAATTACTTCCTCTACGGAAATTCCTATAATTATGACCACCCCTGTGTCGAGAGCTATCAGCTCGTCTCCAGTTCTTTGAAGAAGAACCCTGAAATGATTGGTTACCTTGGTTTTGATAACTATTATGGTTACCTTTTTTATCAAATCTGTTTTGAGGTCCCTGAAATCTGTGTGAATAATTGGGATTGTATGGTGTTGCTGAAGCAACTGGCATACTCTCCTTAATCTTAGTGTTGCCAAAAGTCACGTCGGGGTGTGCAGTGACATATTGGGAACAATATTCTTCCATTTCCTTTAGAGATTTGGGTTTACGCTCATGTATAAATTCAAGGAATGGTTTGTTAACACATGACATAATCTTATCTCTGAGCAACAAATCCATAAGTCCTTCATACGTTTTTTCTGTTTTGGAAAGCTCAATCCAACGATCAACTGTGAGACGTGCCTTTGCAATGAATTCTGAGAATTCTACACCTGTCTCAGGCACCATCGTCTTAAACAAAAGGCGATAGCCTTCCTCACTTAGCTGGTATTTTTTTATCAAAGCCGCCCTAATGACATCATAATTATCCTTATCTGCTTCTCCTACAAGGCATAATCTAGTCAGAGATTCACCTTTCAAGTTTTCTGCTAATTGGTTAGCATATTGTGATTTATCCACATTATGTGTACGACAAGAACGTTCAAATCTATCCAGCCAGAATGTAATATCGTCACTGGACTGATTGAACGGTGGAACCTTAACCTTGTAAGTAGAAGGTTTACCATTACCACTAGATGCCTGATTAACATTACTCATACTTGTCAATCTTAATTTCTCTAACTCAAATTCATGTTCTCTTATTGCTTTTTTTTCTTCAGCTTCTCTGTCTAATCTTTTTTGTTCAGCAGCAGCTTCTCTGTCTAATTTTTTTTGTTCAGCTTCAAATCTCCTTTCCTCCACCTGCATCTGCAATTTCTTTTGTTCAGCAGCAGCAGTAGCTTCTCTGTCTAGTCTTTTCTCTTCAGCTGCTAATCTTTTCTCTTCAGCTGCTAATCTTTTCTCTTCAGCTAGAGCTTTTCTTTCCTCTGCAGCAGCAGCTAATGTCTTGTCATATTGAGCAACTGCCCATTCTTCTAATTGTTGACCAGTCTTATCAAGAGATTTCCCTTGTGCAATGAAGTATTCTAATGTAGACATGATGTCTAACAATAATACTAATTACTTGAAACAATAATAATACTATATATATTTCAAAGTAATATAACTTGATTAACCAGCACACTATTCCAACCTCTGTGGGTCACAAGCCTTAATAAGGTATTGTATACTTCCTTATATAACAGTAATAATAATCAAGTACTGGTTTATACCATAATCCAAGTGCAGTGCACAAGTAATAGTGTCTTATGAAATATACCTATATAAAACATATGTCAACCAACAGCATGCATAAAGTACAAGTAAGACTGACAATACGAAAACGTTTGCAGAAATCAACTAAATCAAATAAGGAAATCAATAAAAATAATCACCGAATCTGCAAGGAATAACAACACAAATGACGTCACAGTGTATATAAATATAAATTGTGTATACAACTAAATAACAGGAAAGGGGAGACCTACAAATACAAACAAATCGAACAAAACTAAAGAACAGAAAATATTACAAAACAATGATGGGTACAGGTCGTCACAGCTAACACAAATAGCAACTAGTTGTTGCAAGCAAATTTCCAATTAAGGAAATTGCACCTAAAGAAAACGCCCACAACGGACCCTCTATGACGTGGGATATTCTGTTGTGAGGACACCGCCCAACCTAAACACAACCCGCTGACATATAAACTAATATACTATACAAACAAATAACATATAACATATAATCATAAATGCATATATCATGTGTGTAATATATAAAGCACTGTGTTGCAGATAGGATGCTCAGTTATACATTAAATAATAAAATGTGTTGGAAAGAGTTTCAGTTCATAAATATAATGGCACAGTTTCTGAATAAACAAAGTAAACTGCCACTTTAATCAATACTAGATTTTTGGTTTAATCTATTACAATGTTCAACAATACGAGTATCAGAAGGTCCAACGATGAAATTTACGCACTTATGTTCAACAATATTGCAACAATAGAACAGTTTATGGCCTTCAAAGTATCATCTTTGTACTGTGAAACTCTGTAATGTCTAAGCGTAAAAATGTCAACAACGCTGACCTAGATACTGCATTCACTTGATAAGTCACGTGACAAAGTGTTGACAAAGAGCAAACTAATACTGCAAGTGTCGTATCAGCCACAGGAAACGGTCTGGTATCGGTAGTCTGTAGACTTCTCAACTTCTGCGAGGTCAAACCCAGAAAGCTGGCTCACCAGTGTTAAATAACCTCTTTGTTGAATTCCACCAGAGTTAAATGCTGTTTCTATATATATATATATACGGTTGAATGGTGTATAGATATGAAGTTGTATTGTTCCTTGTTCACACTGACATCAACTATTTACAGGACCACAGTGTTAAGAGGTATGGTGGTCTGTGGAAGCTCCAATGTTAAAGACTTGTTGTTGGCCCCAGCGTTGCTCGTCAGAGTGGTTGTTAGGAATAGGAATGTCAACTCGACCTACGCAGTGGTGTGTAGACATAGAGTGAGAGTATAATACGCGAATGATGAAAGAGTTCGAAGAGTTGATAAATGTTCTTTTCTCACTCATGTATGGCTGGAAGTCATCGACGCCAACTGCTGTGTACTTTTTGTTACAGTTTAATTGGACGTACACATTCGACAGCACGGATACAGTGACAAATCACAGGTTGGCATAATACATCATGGTACAATTGATAAATGGTCTTGCAATGATACATGGGCACTCGTTGAATAATAGCACAATGGAATGTCAGTAGACAAGCACTCAGTATTGCCCATATATATATCATCTGAGTTTACTGACAAAGCACGTCAGTTTATAAACAATATTCAAGATGGCTTCTAGACCTAACCTCGTCTAGCGAAGATTCCTTTAAATAATGTTCAGCACATATTTTTTCATATAATCATATTGAACCGCTAGTAATGGGTTCTCATCTGTAGCAGTGATCTCTGGACTCATCAAGCGATAATACGGGGCATCCCTTTCTCTTCCTGATAGTCCTTAAATATGTGTATACAAGATGGCTTCTGGTGAGCTGTCACTCACGTTTGGATACAGACAATGAATCTGTATTAAAGTTAGTCATTCATTAAATGTTCTCATTGCTCTGTAGATTCTATCATGATACAATTGACTTCATCATACAAGATATAGTGCTGCTAGAAATGAATGTCATCTTCATCTGGTTAAATATTCCCTCAGACGTACAAATCGTGCGTCTGCCTATCGAAAACGATGGCTTCGTAAGAGAGTTCATAAGAAGTGCTTTTGTTACCTTGGTATCACAAATATGATTCTGCCATTCCTTGGCAATAAGAATAAACACTGGGGTAAAGCATACACGATAGGTCTAGACGACTATCACTTTCCCCTACACATATATCGATCACTTTTTCCGGCGACAAGCCGATACAGAAAACACGACAGCCCCTCATCATCAGGGCGAAGCCAAATCACACCTCTCTAGCCACACATCCGCTGAACCGCCTTTGACCTTTCTAGCGACAAAGAACATATAGTTCGACTTAGATATGTAAATATATACAGATATAAGACAGACTCGTCCTACCTAGACAAACACTACACATAAATTCAGGCCATAGATATTCTGAAGCAAGAACAATCTATTTCTACCCAAACAAAGAAAAAATCGCAGTAAAACTGGATTCGTCCGCGGAGTTCGATCTGAGACTCCTTTCAAGGGGAAGTAACTCAATATTGACTTTTCCTTAAGCAAAAAAGTTTCTATTTTGTTTACAAAATATTTGCGAACATAACAAGCATACAAATGTATAATATTGCAAGATATCAAAGACTGCACGTAACAACCATCTATTTGCCCATGAGGTTAAGGCATTTATAGCACTTTGTAGCAATTTGGTGGCCACTGTTGCATGCCCATCTGTGCACCATATTACCAGGTAATCAGCGTACATTGCCACTTTCATCCCATGTGGTAGTTCAGCAACCAGGTCGTTGATGTAGACTAGGAAAAGTGTGGGGGACAGAACCCCTCCCTGAGGGACGCTATGACGCAGTAGAATTTTCTTACTCTTGAGGCCATCTAGTTGTACTCGGGCTCTTCTGTTATGTAAGTATGCTTTCACACATTTGTACATCTTACCATTCACTCTATAATTTCTCAGTTTCTTCAGAAGCCCTTCTTTCCAAACCTTGTCAAATGCTTTCCTTAGATCTATCCATGCGGCTAGTACCAGTTTCTTATCTTGGAACGCATCCTCAATCTCTTGGGAAAGGTAAGTTGCCTGATCTTCGGTAGAATAACACTGCCTAAAGCCAGTCTGCTGTGGTACCAGAAGGTTTTCACTTTCAAGGTACCACTGTAGCCTGAGGTTGATGATACGTTCCATTGTTTTGCAGAGGCAGCTTGTAAGGCTGATTGGTCTGTAGCTGGAGGCAGTGGAACTGTCTTTTCCTGGTTTTAGGAGTGGTATCATGATTGCTTCCCTCCAGGTCGGTGGAACTCTGCCTGAGTTCCAACAGATATTGAAGATCTGCAGCAGCTTTGTTTTTGCTGCGGTTCCCAAGTTTTTAATCATTTCATTGGACACTCCATCAACTGCTGGCAACTTTCCTTTCTCATTTTCAATTTGGATATTGCAAGCTCCAGTTCTCTGAATGTGATTGGTGCCTCCATAACTTCAGGTATGGTTCCATCTCGTCCTGCGTACTGTTGTTTCTCACGAGTCTCCTGTTGCTTCTCTGGGCTAACTTTGATGTTGTTGTCTTTAGCAAAGGAGTCTGCAAAATGATCAGCTGCCTGTTTTCCCATGAGGATGTTTCCATCTTTGTACAGAGCAATCCTTGAGTTTCTCCCTGTACTTTCATCGTTACCAGCTTCCACAGTTTCCTTGTATCTCTTTCGAAGATCAAGGACTCTGTTTTCTCCTTCCAGCTTCTTCGCTTTGCCTGCAACTTGGCCCTTTAAAATTTGGCCTTAGCTTGCTGGTAGTTATTGTGGTGTTCTTTGCATGGACTGGTCTCTGCCTGCTTTCGAGATGTTTCCACGTCGTTGTGCAGCTGCTCTAGTTTCACGAGCATCCTGTAATATGCATCTGCTGAATTCATCGACTAGCTTATTGATGTCTTTGTCTACAGACAGATCTCTAGCCAGTATACTAGTACAGTGCTGGTACATTGTCCAGTCTGCCTTCTTGTAGTTCCAACTAGAGAGAGTGCTGCTCTCCTTGACAAGTTCATTTTCCACAATTAGGAAGACTGGCCGGTGGTCGCTGCCTCCAAGTTGTTTCCCTACAACGCGTGTGGTGTTCCACTCCATGCCGGGTGAGTGGAATGCCAGGTCTGGGGTAGAAGTGGTGTGCCATGATCTCGAGTAGAAGGTTGGTGGGTCGATTGGCTGGTTAATCAGGATAAGCCCATTGTCATCCTGCCAGTTCTCAAGCTCCTTACCTCTCCTGTCCATGTGATCATAGCCCCAGCTCTGTGAGTGGCTGTTGAAGTCTCCGCATACAATCAGTCTTTCTTTTGCTGGGATTGTGTCTAGTGCCAGTTGGCGGTCGCTCGGACAGTAGTAATTGAGCAGGTGGAATTCTGAACTTTCTGTCCTGAGATAAAGCATCTGGTATTCCGCCCCCTCCATATATATTTCAAGCTGACATGCACTGATGTTATTCCTCACGAGTGTCAGTATTCCACCCTTTCGCCTGTCTATTCGGTCAGATCGGTAGCACTGGTAGCCTCTGGTTTTGAAGGATATGTCCTTGTTGAGGTGGTTTTCTTGCAAGCAACATACATTTACTTGCTCTTCATTCAAGATATTTTCGAGCTCCAATTTTTTGCTGTAGCCGTCTTTTTTACTATTGACGCCTTCAGTATCCCAGTGCATTATTTTAAATGGTTTTTTCTATGCTTGGCCTGTAGCTCTATTCTCATACCTCCTGGCTCCACAGGGCAATTGAGAAGGACCCCCAGTAGTAGGGGTTGTGCCCTTCTGAGAAAGAGGGCCCGGCACTGCGCCTGCCTGGGTGTCCGTCACAGGGCGAGTGCCATAACGTTTTGCATATATAGGCATATTTCTATTGCGCGTTTGCGTGGCATCCTAATTGCTGTGGTGCGCCTTTTGGCTGGTTGCCTCCGTCTTCAGCACCTTGACTTGCTAGGGCAGACTGTGGTCTTGCTCGAGTGTAGGAGGGCCTGGCCAGTCTTGGTTTTTCAGCAGCTGATGGCTGTACTTGAGCCCCATCTCCACGTCAAGGAGCTGGCCTCGATGGGGACACGTAGATTCAACACTCACTTAAAGAACACTTATACCTTTCTCTTCATTATTTTCATTGTGCATTGTTGACTTTTGTCTTGGAATTGCATATCCTGCTTTCCATTAGTAGTCCAATAGTGGCCCCAACTCAAGAGTATCTAATATGGGTCTTCAAAGGTGTCTACCGTTGCACAAGATTACTCTTGGCAGAGTTGTAGATAGAAGGATACAGATGCTTCTATCTCATGGGAGCTTTCATAAGATATTTCAGAAGTCAAAAACAATGCTGCATTGGGCAGGGCAATTGTTAACATGCAGTACATTCAAAATGATTAAATACACGTTAAATTTGTATATTTATAAATAACAGATTTAATGATCAACTAAGTTTAAGAATTTAAAAAAATTTAATAATCTTTAATAGAAAATACCCCTTCATCGTGTGATGGTATGGTGTTTTATGTAAAAAGTCGCTTGGCAGCATTTAGGTTTGACAAAGCTGCAAATAGCAGTTTCTGCTTCCGCTGGGTTTTCGAGTTCTGTGCAGAAAGGTCGCTGGAGTTCTCATGACTCTGGTCAAGATTAGATGCGCAGCACGTTCCAAGTCAGATCAGGGAGTAACTGCAAAGCTGGTCTCGCGTCTCTACGACCCTCTGATGATGGTGCCTTGTTCGTCGTAAGGCTACTTCTACCCTCACTTTGTTCCAGAGATTAGTACGCTCACTGGCACCACCAAGCCAATCTTGACTCACAGACTGTTTGCTCAGAGGAATAAAGTCACTTGACTAGGTCTCTTAAACGGTTCTGGGGTGTTGTTATGTTAACAAAGAATTACCACTATGGCTCCGTGTTTTAGATTCCTCAGATTCCGGTGGTTCCTGTTAAATGGTAGAGTCTATTCTGGTCTCTGAAGTCCTTAAAATTGCTCAAACAGTGGTCCGGTTCCGATATAAGAATCTCGATTCTAACTTCTGGCAGTCTGGTTTTCGTCTTGGCAAGCGATTCTCACAGTGTACTAGACTTGCAAGAAATGTCAGATTATATTGCAAGTTTTCTGCCCTTTTAAATGTATGATGAAATATAGTGCATGACTCATTTAGTGCAAAATTTCAAACGTTACTTTTCTAAAAATGGGCTGTAAACATCTGATTATTACTTAGTCAAGTTACGTCTCTCACACTTCAACATGTCCTTCCAGATTGGGGGACTATCTGACTTGCCTATCCCACGTAATTCAACCATCGTTATCAAACTATGACTTGGCGCAATTCGACCGTCTTTTCTGGACATTTCGTGGCTTCTCCGCACCTCCAATACGCAAAGTCTATTATTCAACAGAATAATAGACAACCTGTTTATTGCTAAAATAATCGTTATATTCTACTTGTCTCAACTTTTTAATAAATGTTACACACAATGACTATAACAGAGTTGTGAACACTTACGTGTTCTGAGACAACTAAAGTCCAATGGGAGGTCACCTTATTCTAATGCTGACAGCTCAAAGTTTTGGGTGACACAAAAGGTTATCTACAACAATCTCTTAACATTCATTATTTATTCATCACCCTTCAGCTTCCCAAGGACCTTAAACCTTCAACAAAATTATGTCACGTCTTCCTGTCACGTGATGTTGTCGTGAGAGCGTAGATGTTATTTAAAAAATTATAAGATATCCTGGACACAAAGTTGTATCATGTGATACTAGGATAGTGCCAGATAAGAGTCTGGTCTTATAAGTAATACCCCCTTCTCTGAAAAGAGTAAGGGTGTATAGATATCAAAGGTAGGATCAAGCTGTATAAGTTCCTAGAGAAGATGGTAATATTTTACTCTAAGTCCCTACTTGCCCCTATTCAGATCCCCCTCTGTTGTTATATTATTATTATTATTATTATTATTATTATTATTATTATTAGCTCTGCTAGGGGTTTTTAACTAAACTATTTATAAACAATCGAGGAAGTTGAGGGGAACTGCGGTAAGACGTGGAGTACAATGGGTGGGTTTGAAAAAAAATCGAAAAAAGGTGATTCGTCTTACGAAGACAAAAGACAAAGAAAGTAGTCTACGTTACGGCCACAAGGCCTTCGTCAGGAAAAGAAAGGAAGTGAAGGCTAGATAGGAGACATAAGAACTTAAAGAAATATAAAAATAAAAATAAATAAAAATAAATATAAATGAAACCTAGGTACTTCCCTGAAGGCGAAGCATGGCTGAAAAGGAAGTGACTTCTGACCCCGGATGTACACAGTACATACTAAGAAACTAAAAACTAAAAAACGAAACTGAACATAAAACTACCCAAATATAATAAAAGTGGGGACTGGAAATAGAAGAGGACAGAATAAGTAGGAGATAATTGAATAAGAAATAAAAAATCAAGACAAATTAGAAAACGTGTACATCCATACATATTATGGAGGATGGCATAAAAATAGAAGAATAGGATAAGAGTGGAAAGATTCCAAATAGAGCAAGAGAGGAAAGGGTGACCTCAGACAAAGGTGTGGAAAGTGTTGAGACCGGCTGGTTTTAGACACCCCATGCGGTGGATAAGACGGTTCTCAAGCTGATCTCGGCTGGCAGTGTCAGTGGAGCAGGATCGGATCGCAGTGACCTGGATGTTGATGGGACCCTGGTGGTCAGGACTATTGAAGTGTGTGGCAACTGGTGTGGACTTTTGCTGAGAGATGTCATTTAAGTGCTGGCTGAATCTGTCCCCAAGTCGTTTGCCTGTTTGGCCAATATAGGTTTTGCAGCAACGTTTACATATGATCGTATAAATGACATTACGCGATTCACACGTGAAGCTACTAGTGATGGTGTACGTAGCCTTAGGAAAGGACACCTTCTGGGTTGAGATGACATACTTGCACGTGTTGCATCGTGTCCGACCACAGGGTAGTGTGCCAAAGTGAGTGGCATTCTCCTGTGGGAGACGGCTGTGAACAAGAAGATCCTTCAAGTTCTTGTCGCGTCTATATGCCACCAAAGGTGCTTCACCGAATACTTCTTGGGTCGCAGCCATATCGACCCAACAATGCCTACTTCAGGATTTCATAATCTTCATGGTCTTGTTTTCCAAGGTTTGCATAAACTTCATAAGAAACTCCTCTGTGCCCTTGTGATAACTTAAGGCTCCATTTCTCCTTCTCTAGACCATAGTTAGTTGCCAACCTTTCATATCTACTTAGATATGACTCATTTTATCCTCTTTCTCCATGTGCCCGCGTCATTGAATGCGCAGGTCACGGCATCAATTTGAAGATATGTGGCCGTGTAGGTTATACGGCACTAGTAGTTATATTGATTTTATTTAGTCAGAGTTAATCTTTTAGATGTTGTTGTGGTTCAAGTGCTAGCTGGCATTCCGCCAGAGATGGTAATACTTGACCTTTACTCACTTTTCTTCTTCTTCCCAGGTAGGTTCTTCCCTTTGAGTTTGGTGATAAGCAAAACAGTTTCAGCACAACAACGTATATCTAAAAGAAATTACGGTAAATTTCCACAAACAGCAATCCAGCAGAAAATTATATTAGAGTTTATTGTTGTCATTAGACAAACACTGTAAATTTCACAAAATGATGGTTGTTTATCCAAAATGAAAAATATATAGTCCAACTGAATAATATACACACTTGTCTACTCAACAAAAAACTTGTCTTGATATCCTCAAAGACGAAGTTCACCTAACGTTATCTGTAAAAATCCTCTAGTCTAAAATCATGGTATCAATGGAATCATAAATCCTGAAATATCTGCCTATCTCCCACATCTCTCCTTTTTATACTATTTTTTCCCGCCAATTTTCACACGATGCTTTCTTTTTTTCACACGATACAAATTCTGCCCACGTCTCTCTGTTTTCGACATTTTGCACACGACTTTCTGTTATTTCGACTTTTTTCACAAGTGTGATCTTTTCCAACTTAACAATTGGATTTTTAAAAACCAGAACACACAAACATTCATTTCCCACTTTCCGTGCATAAAACCCATTCATTATTATCTGGGACTGACCTACGTTTGCCCTGTCAGAGCAGTAACTGCCAACTGAACTTTGAATGATACTGCGTTTTGTGTAAAAACGTTTTATTTGCTTTTGAGGTCTGTCATTCTTTTCTGTAGCATATTATAGCACGCATAAATGCTTAGCGTGGAAGTAGTAGGGATAATGCTAGCGTGGAAGTAGTAGGGATAATGCTAGCGTGGAAGGCCATGCGGTCACATACGTCCCTGGCAACACAAATGTATCCCAGTATCGTAGTAAGATCTGTTGAAACTGGTGTGAATAGTCTACGTCGCTGTACAAACTCCATGCTTGAAAGTGATCGTTAGTGTAATAAACCGACTGGACAATTAATAGCTTAGACACACGTAGTAAGAGTGACGTTATATAAGACAGTACTTACATATACGAACATGCTTACCTGTATGATTTGAACCTGAGACTTTGACAACAGATTTAGAGTGATGTCGCAAAATTGGTTTCAATTCATTGCAAACGTGTTCGTGTAGTTTTATAAACCTGTCAACGATCGATTGTCAACAAAGCGACCGTTGTCAAAATGGCGGTGTATCAGCGAAATGTGTATCAGACAGAGGAAATCGCCAAGGATATATAAAAGCAGAATGGAATCATTGTGAAAAGGATTTCACATTTTAGTCCAGGAAAGGATTGTGTACAACTGTGTATAAGTAGAAACGGTAGGAAGTTATCCTTTACGGAGATATGTGCGTATTTCGGCTACCCACAGTTACACGGAAAGCCTGTAGAACCACTTCTGTTCTAAATATTTAAATCAACAAATAACAGTTTGGGAAAGTACATGGATAGGAATATAGAGATTTATCAGCTGTATAAAACAAAATAAGATGGAACAATATGGATACTATATAAGCCGAGGATGAGAAAGGAGAAATTTCAGTCAACGCACAGATCGGCTGAAATCGTTGTTTCGGGAAAGTTTTTCAGCCGAGTCTTAAGCTGTGACGTCACTGCTCTCCGATACGGCCGCGTTAGGCTTATGTCGTAAATTTATTTTGAGAGAAAGAGTCTTAGAAATAGTAGTCCGGTTTAGAGTGTAGAATGATGATGAAAGGCTCAGTGATAGGAAAAGAATAGCGAGTAAATATGATGCTCCACAGAGTGCTGGAGGAGAGTAAAGACAGACTTATTTACGACAAATCGTTTCTCTCAATCTTCTCTTCCACTCTCCTGGTCAAACAATTATTTGCCAGTTTTCCAGACACACATCTGCGCTCACACCGATTTGGTGCTTCAGACACACAGACGACGTGGATACAACTATCTTAAACAAATATGAGGGATTTGGGCCTTGGTAGTCCAACACAGTACTATGTAAGTTTATGCTGTTTATTAGCATTAAACTCAATCACAACATCCAACAGGTGTTACATAAAAAGTATCATAAGTACCGAAAAATACAATTAACAAGATGAGGAGGGGGTTAAAGAAGATTGGTATCGACTAAACCCTTCCCGCTTATTAGACAAAGGGAAACCCAGTCCCAAGATAGATAGTTATCAGGAACGTAGGTAATGTAACCTAACAATGAAGTTAATTACTCTGACAGAGGTGTTACAATATTAGGTATGGTGGTAGACCAAAAATACTGTTATCCCAATTGTGTCTTCCCTTTACTAAGCAAAGAAAAAAAGGGGGGGGGGGAAACAGAGTTAACAAATTATCCCACTTAAAGGAACAATGCCGGGTATACAGAAAAACGTATTACCCGGTAGGCAAGTTAACAAATGGTTTTTTGCAAAAATAAATCTCCTGTCATTCATACACGCTGTGAGGATCCACACTCATATACACACACACTTACCGATTTCAGCATCAGTCAATCCATAGCATGATATACACAGTAATTAAACTCTTTACGTGTGAAAACTGTCTAGTCCTTCTATGTCCCGCCCCAGATAATGCGAGGTTTCACTGAGAGCAAATATTCCCGCTTATCGCTGGACTTGAAGTTCTAAGAGTTCTTGTGTTTTCTTATAAAGAAACGAGTCTATGGGATGGCACTGACGCAGTTCGACATAGGGGTGAAAAATGAGGTGATGGTATAATCCTTCAGTGCGTGATGATAGCCACTGACCGGTAAAGTTTTTAATCCAGTGAGGAAAAACTAGGCCGGTCACAGTCAGGTAAATCGGTATTCTCTCACATTTAGAGCAGTAAATAAAATTATCGCTACTGGCACTGTTCATCTTCCAGTTTATCTCACAGATTGAAATTTAAATTTGATGATAATATTTTAAATGTTCTTGGGTAGGCTTTCTTTCATGTAATTATGACAGTTAGGCCGCACCGGACCGCAACAAGATTAAATTTAAAAAAATGTCTCATCAAACTGTCTGGAAGTTTAAGAACCGAGTTTGGAAACTCTCTGTATGATTTATTAAGAATGCTGGGATCGCAAAGGTGATCATTCTAGAGAAAAAGATATAAAACCCATGACAATCATAATCATACTTCAAAAATCAAATAATATTCTTAACGCGCGATAAATTTACCGTTAAGACTATATTATATATACACTCGCGTATTTAATTATGTATTTAAGAAAACCCGTCACGAGTCTAATGGTTAAAATACACATCTAGATATATATATAGGATTTAACTAAATTTATTAATTATAAATTCCTTCGCGACTTTAAAGTTACTTTAACATTTAAACATCTATTATTTTTGGAAATGTTAAAATAGATATATCATTAAATTTACCACTGGAACATATGGGATGAGTTTGATTAAATAGATTAAATAAACACAAAATCCAGTGAAATAAAATGAAAGCACTAGACCACTGATCAGTTTAACAAATATATTATACCGTGCACAGAAAAAGAAACACTTCAATTTGTAGCCACCAATTTCAGATGGGACTCTAGCAACTTTCTACTAATAGCTAGTAAATCTGAAAAAATCTCTGGCACTGAATGATAGCCTGGCTTTCTAGTGGTCTGTATATATTTAAAATGGAATTAAAGATGAGGGGGGAATGAGAAAGTTGACACTTGTTTTGATCTCAAGAGACTTTTGGGGATCTGACCGACAGACTAAAGAGAGATGCCGTCCCCTGGTTTCCCGTTCCCCGTTCGTTGCATCCGACATCTTCCCCCGTTCGCTCCGTCTGCGGTCGGTTTAGCGCTTAACATGGAGGTGCGGAAAATGCCGGCAAGAAACTTTCCCCGTTCGTTTCAGGGACCACTACTGCTTTGATCTCTCCCGCTCAACGTTACTGAAACCACTCTCTCTGTTTGAAGTAGACAACGTCCCCACTGCCCAAGTTAATGAAAATAACTTCATATCATTGCTCAGGCGATGTCCGTGGGCGTGATTTAATCTTTCCTTAAATCAATGCGATGACCAGAATGAACGGTAGATAAACTGTCAACATATTAATCAGCCAACGTGTTGGCCATCTGCGTGGAACGGTTTCATAGCAATGAGTCCAGGTGAAAACAAATTCCCGTTTGATGAAGAGTTACCAAAATATTCGGGGTCTCTGGTGCTATACGAAGGGGTCGCTACAAAGGGTCGTGCTACAACGATTCAGGGCCAGCTGAGTTCGTCGGTGACAGCTTATAAATATCGTATCGGTAAACTCAGACACACGCAACGAAAGAGGTTTGAGACAGACTACGGCAGATAACGCCACAAAGCTACATCCATCTGAAGTGTGAGCGGATCGCCAGAAGTTTCAGTCAGTATCTGGAGCCTGAGGGTAAGCGAAATTAGGATAACTACCGTGTATAATATTTTTCTTTTATTTCAGGTTCATATAGAATTCACAAAATATGCCTGTATAATATTCATTGATATAACGTATTGTTATTTTAATATGATTTAAACATGTGCTTTGTGGAAGATGGTTGCTTGTACAAAAACGTATCAAATCTAGCCCCACAGCCAAATGAAGAAAATATTTATTATATTAAATGCTGGATCTCGTCGAAGATAAAGGCAGTCCCATGACCAGAGATTGTCATAGGGAAATGAATTGTTAGAAGCTTCAGCATGGAAGATACCGCTTTTACGAGGTTAGGTGACTAGTCCTCTTCCTCGCTGCCTTTTCCTTCCCTAGTTCGAGCGCACAACTTTGTACCCATTTAGAGCTGGTAAACTGGAGTGTTCCACAGCCAGTTTTAATTCAACAACTATGTAATTGTACTACCGAAGAAAGCAACACTATCGTTTGGTCAGTCGGGCACTCACTTTATTTATTTGTGTATTAATTTTGTGTAGATGCTAGGAGTGGCATCAGCAATTAAATTTGTACATGATCTGGTTTGGCAAGATCAAAGTATAGATAAGTAAAGGATGTATAGGAGCAGAATAAACCAGATGATGTTTATTTCTGATAATGTTAATATTAATTCTGTATCATTGGAATGATTTTACTTGCTATGACTGTATAACTTTGACATCTGATGACTGACTAGTCTGACTTATGTGCTAGTCAGTTACAATTAATTGAAATGTTAATACTTCTATATCACTAAAATGATGTCCTTACTTACTATGATTGTATAACGGTGACATATGATGACTGACTGGTCCGACATCTGTGCTAGTCAGCTACAAGTCTAGCCAGATACTAGCGAAGGCTGATATGATGTTTCAGGTTCCATGAAATAGCTCAAACCAGACGTCAAGTATCAGAAACCTGTGTTGTTCATCAGAGGCAATCCCACAAAAGTGCAGGACCCAAAGAGTGAACTTCAACTAGTCATTGGCATCCCTATAGTTGGGTCTACCAAGTCTGATATCTACAAAGGACAGTTCAGTGTCAGCATTGTCAAGTTGAAAGATAAGTGTCATTTAAGACACTGACCACCACAATATATAAGAAACAGCTAATAGATGAAAATAATAGTTAATCATAAAGAAATTCAGTCAAGTGATTGACAATTATTTGGAAATTCAAGGACTAAGAACAGTGATTGCAGTTTTCAATAACATTATTATTATTCAAGATCTTGAAGTCTAACAGACAATAATAGTAATTGTGTGAATAATTTTATATATATATCTTTTTATGCTCTTCTCCAACTAGTAGAAATAGAATATTAGTGTAAATATTAAAATATTTTAACTATACCTGAGGAATTATTCACTTCTTGCATTTGTGGTCACAGTGAATGTTCATTTTGATTATCCCCTAGAATATAAGTAATCATAAGATAGTCACAGGGAGGAGACGCCTTAAATCCTGGTACAACTTCTTACCATCTGGCCAGGGTTTTCACAGTCTGACTATTTCTATGATAGCCATACACCAGTGCTTATTTCTAAGACTGGGGTATTTCTTAGAAGACCAGAACTCTTTACTGGCATACTATCCTGGTAGCCTATGACATACCTGGATTCCTATATAGATGATAAATCTAATTAAGCTCCCGCAACTGGGGGGGCCCTTCAGCGGGATAGCTCTTTGATATTCCAGAGCCAACTTTCTATTTCTGCTGTATAGAAATAATTTTTTTGGGTAAATTTTTGGAAAGAGTTAACAGAGTAGGATATAAAAATTTTTTTAGGAGTACCATTGAGTACAGATAAAGAAAGCTGTTTCATATATGGTGAAGTCAGTTAATTAACTTTAATTTTAATTAAGTTAATTATATTGTAGTAATTTAGTTTGAGTAAGACAGCTTACCCTACTAGACTACAGATACATCATGGCTGACTTGGTCAAGTTTAGGTCTGCCACACTGCAGGTGGGAAAAGAGCTTGGCATGAGTGGTGATGCTCTGGTCCAGTATGTCACGACGGAATGTGAAAAGTATATGGACAGAGAAGAAAAGAGATTGGAAGCAGAAAGAGCCCAGAAATTTGAAGCAGAGAGAGAAGCCAAGAAATTGGAAGCAGAGAGAGAAGCCAAGAAATTGGAAGCAGAGAGAGAAGCCAAGAAATTAGAGGCTGAGAGAGAAGAAAGGAGGTTACAAGCAGAGAGAGACCATGAGCTGAAAATGAGACAGCTTGAACTTGAACTTCAGGCTGGGACTATCACCCATGGTAATAGCTCACCTCATTCTGCGAATAGCTCTTTTCAGAACACGGCAAATGGAGCCATGAGTTTCCACCTAGATCCATTTATTGAAAAGGAGGACGCAATTGAGTCGTACCTGGATAGGTATGAAAGGCTAGCCTCTACATATGGACTGGAAAAGGAGAAATGGAGTTTAAAGTTATCTCAGGGATTGAGAGGTATTGCATATGATGTGTTTATGAAACTCCCCAAAGAGGTTCAGGAAAATTACGAAATACTAAAGCAAGCCTTACTCATCCGTTATGAAAAGACCTCTGAGGCATATAGGAAGAAATTTAGAACTTCTAAACCTCTACCTGGAGAAACATATAACCAGTTCTCAGCTAGGCTAGAAACATATTTGTTGAAATGGAGTAGTTTAGGTAAGTATCAGAAAACCTATGAGGATCTGAAAGAAATGGTTATGTTGGAGCAAGTGAAAGATTCCATGCCTCAAGAAATGAGGAAATTCCTTATGGAACAAGGAGCAGAGAGGCTGGAAGACATTTTGAAATGTGCAGAGAGATACCAAGCAGCTCAAGCTGAACTGGTAGGAACAACAAGAAAGCCAGTAGAAGGATATAAGCCACCACCGCAGAATACCCAGTTTGACCAGAAGGATCAACCATACAGAAATAAGCAAAGATTTGATAATAAGGACGAGAACCCTCAGACTCAGGAAAATAAACCCTCTCGAAGGGAAGAAAAATGGTGTAAGTTCTGCAAAATGAACAATCACAACACTGATAAATGTGGGAGGAAAAAACCTCTTCATCATGCTGCATGCTTACAGGTGAGGACTTCTGATAGGAAGGAACTGACAGTGAGTCAGAATAGCCTCCATCACCCACCTACACAGGAGATAGTGACTGTGAATGGCAAACAAGTCACAGGAATGTATGACACAGGTTTGTCTTATGACGCAGTCGTGTGTGCATCTCTGGTGCGCCCTGAACAAATCATCACAGAAACAGTGGATATTGAAGGGCCACTCAAAGGAGCATCACCCCTTACTTTACCCATAGCAAAGATTCATGTCAGTGGTCGCTATGTGGAAGGGGAGATAAATGCAGCTGTGATAGATGATCCCTTTTACCCCCTGATGGTGGGTCGTAGATATGTTTTCTTGGGAGACCCTGTAAAACCTATGGTTATGGCAGGAGTCCAGACCAGGTCTGACTCCAGGAACAGAGAGAGGGACACCAAATTAAAATGTAATTCGACTGAAATGAAACGGGGTCAAGAAGCAGACAGCACATTGAAGCCTTGTTTTGGAAAATTGTCAAAAACTCATAACACTCCAAGGAAAGGACATTTCTATATGGAACATGGACTCTTGCACAGGAAAGCTGGCAGAGGGACGAAAAGTCATGGTCAAATGGTTGTACCATCCACCTATAGAAATAAGGTTATGGGCTGGGGGCACATAACAACTTTGAGTGAACACCTGGGTAATGGTGCCACAAAACAAAGAGTAGCCACCCAGTACTACTGGCCGGGCATTACGGAAGACATTAATCGGTATGTAAATTCCTGTCCAGAGTGCACCCATGTAGATTCAGAAAGTCGACAGAAGAGACTTCATCAAAAGTCTACAAGAAAATCAGCAATCATGGGTACTTCCGAGATTAGCACTGGAGGGGAAAAGAAATATCCCACACAGGTTCAATGGCAGTCTGAACCCCATGAGCTGGAAAAAAGGAACAAATCACGTAGCGAAAATCAAACACCTACAGAGTTGCGAGGAAAAACCGCAACCAACTATCCACGGAAAGAGGGCGGTAAACTTCAAGGGAAAGCTACCGACCCCGTTTCACCAGCAGTAAGGGCCTGGATGAAAAGCCGAACAGGAAAAAGAGAGATAGTAAGGGATGAATATATTCCTGGAAAACAGAATGTAGGCGCAGATTTTCTCAGTCGCCATCCCACAGAGATAGAGCAAGATAGAAGGAAGGAAAACTAACCTCGGAATGGTCGATTTGCAATTGTCTTATACCCAATAGTTAAGCTAGATATCATCCAGCTTAAAATATGGGGGAGCTATGTCGCAAAATTGGTTTCAATTCATTGCAAACGTGTTCGTGTAGTTTTATAAACCTGTCAACGATCGATTGTCAACAATGCGACCGCTGTCAAAATTTCGGTGTATCAGCGAAATGTGTATCAGACAGAGGAAATTGCCAAGGATATATAAAAGCAGAATGGAATCATTGTGAAAAGGATTTCACATTTTAGTCCAGGAAAGGATTGTGTACAACTGTGTATAAGTAGAAACGGTAGGAAGTTATCCTTTACGGAGATATATGCGTATTTCGGCTACCCACAGTTACGCGGAAAGCCTGTAAAACCACTTCTGTTCTAAATATTAAAATCAACAAATAACAGTTTGGGAAATTACATGGATAGGAATATAGAGATTTATCAGTTGTATAAAACAAAATAATATGGAACAATATGGATACTATATAAGCCGAGGATGAGAAAGGAGAAATTTCATACAACGCACAGATCGGCTGAGATCGTTGTTACGGGAAAGTTTTTCAGCCGAGTCTTAAGCTGTGACGTCACTGCTCTCTGATACGGCCGCTTATAAATATCGTATCGGTAAACTCAGACACACGCAACGAAAGAGGTTTGAGACAGACTACGGCAGATAACGCCACAAAGCTACATCCATCTGAAGTGTGAGCGGATCGCCAGAAGTTTCAGTCAGTATCTGGAGCCTGAGGGTAAGCGAAATTAGGATAACTACCGTGTATAATATTTTTCTTTTATTTCAGGTTCATACAGAATTCACAAAATATGCCTGTATAATATTCATTGATATAACGTATTGTTATTTTAATATGATTTAAACATGTGCTTTGTGGAAGATGGTTGCTTGTACAAAAACGTATCAAATCTAGCCCCACCGCCAAATGAAGAAAATATTTATTATATTAAATGCTGGATCTCGTCGAAGATAAAGGCAGTCCCATGACCAGAGATTGTCATAAGGAAATGAATTGTTAGAAGCTTCAGCATGGAAGATACCGCTTTTACGAAGTTAGGTGACTAGTCCCCTTCTTCGCTGCCTTTCCCTTCCCAAGTTCGAGCGCACAACTTTGTACCCATTTACAGCTGGTAAACTGGAGTGTTCCACAGCCAGTTTCAATTCAACAACTATGTAATTGTACTACTGAAGAAAGCAACACTATCGTTTGGTCAGTCGGGCACTCACTTTATTTATTTGTGTATTAATTTTGTGTAGATGCTAGGAGTGGCAACAGCAATTAAATTTGTACATGATATGGTTTGGCAAGATCAAAGTATAGATAAGTAAAGGATGTATAGGAGCAGAATAAACCAGAGGATGTTTATTTCTGATAATGTTAATATTAATTCTGTATCATTGGAATGATTTTACTTTCTATGACTGTATAACTTTGACATCTGATGACTGACTAGTCTGACTTATGTGCTAGTCAGTTACAATTAATTGAAATGTTAATACTTCTATATCACTGAAATGATGTCCTTACTTACTATGATTGTATAACGGTGACATCTGATGACTGACTGGTCTGACATCTGTGCTAGTCAGCTACAAGTCTAGCCAGATACTAGCCAAGGCTGATATGATGTTTCAGGTTCATTGAAATAACTCAAACCAGACTGTCAAGTATCAGAAACATGTGTTGTTCATCAGAGGCAATCCCACAAAAGTGCAGGACCCCAAAGAGTGAACTTCAACTAGTTATTGGCATCCCTAAAGTTGGGTCTACCAAGTCTGATATCTACAAAGGACAGTTCAGTGTCAGCATTGTCAAGTTGAAAGATAAGTGTCATTTAAGACACTGACCACCACAATATATAAGAAAAAGCTAATAGATGAAAACAATAGTCAATCATAAAGAAAGTCAGTCAAGTGATTGACAATTATTTGGAAATTCAAGGACTAAGAACAGTGATTGCAGTTTTCAATAACATTATTATTATTCAAGATCTTGAAGTCTAACAGACAATAATAGTAATTGTGTGAATAATTTTATATATATATATATATATATATATATATATATATATATATATATATATATATATATATATATATATATATATATATATATATATATATATATATATATCTTTTTATGCTCTTCTCCAACTAGTAGAAATAGAATATTAGTGTAAATATTAAAATATTTTAACTATACCTGAGGAATTATTCACTTCTTGCATTTGTGGTCACAGTGAATGTTCATTTTGATTATCCCCTAGAATATAAGTAATCATAAGATAGTCACAGGGAGGAGACGCCTTAAATCCTGGTACAACTTCTTACCATCTGGCCAGGGTTTTCAGTCTGACTATTTCTATGATAGCCATACACCAGTGCTTATTTCTAAGACTGGGGTATTTCTTAGAAGACCAGAACTCTTTACTGGCATACTATCCTGGTAGCCTATGACATACCTGGATTCCTATATAGATAACTAAATTTAATTAACCTCCCGCTACAGTGAGGGCTCGTCTGCGGGATATCTTTGATATTCCAGAGCCAACTTTTTATTTCTGCTGTGTATAAATTTTTTTTTGTAAATTTTTTGGGAAAGGGTAAACAAAGTAGGAAATGAAATATTTTGAGGTGTACCATTGAGTACAGATAAAGAAAGCTGTTTCATATATGGTGAAGTCAGTTAATTAACTTTAATTTTAATTAAGTTAATTATATTGTAGTAATTTAGTTTGAGTAAGACAGCTTACCCTACTAGACTACAGATACATCATGGCTGACTTGGTCAAGTTTAGGTCTGCCACACTGCAGGTGGGAAAAGAGCTTGGCATGAGTGGTGATGCTCTGGTCCAGTATGTCACGACGGAATGTGAAAAGTATATGGACAGAGAAGAAAAGAGATTGGAAGCAGAAAGAGCCCAGAAATTTGAAGCAGAGAGAGAAGCCAAGAAATTGGAAGCAGAGAGAGAAGCCAAGAAATTGGAAGCAGAGAGAGAAGCCAAGAAATTAGAGGCTGAGAGAGAAGAAAGGAGGTTACAAGCAGAGAGAGACCATGAGCTGAAAATGAGACAGCTTGAACTTGAACTTCAGGCTGGGACTATCACCCATGGTAATAGCTCACCTCATTCTGCGAATAGCTCTTTTCAGAACACGGCAAATGGAGCCATGAGTTTCCACCTAGATCCATTTATTGAAAAGGAGGACGCAATTCAGTCGTACCTGGATAGGTATGAAAGGCTAGCCTTTATATATGGACTGGAAAAGGAGAAATGGAGTTTAAAGTTATCTCAGGGATTGAGAGGTATTGCATATGATGTGTTTATGAAAGACCTAGTTGCATATGGATGGAGTATATGAAAAGATTCCTCAAAGATATCAATTCAAGGAAAATTGAATAGTAGGCCTATATAGCTGCGTTACTCTAAGATCTATAAAGAGAGAATAGGTGATATCTAGGCAATATTAGAATCTTTAAACTAGATTCAAAAGTCTTAAACCTCTCACCTACGTAACGATATGTAAATGTTTATGAAACCAGGTTCTACGATACTAAAGCAAGTCACGTTATGAAAAGAATTCAGAGGCATATAGGAAGAAATTTAGAACTTCTAAACCTCTACCTGGAGAAACATATAACCAGTTCTCAGCTAGGCTAGAAACATATTTGTTGAAATGGAGTAGTTTAGGTAAGTATCAGAAAACCTATGAGGATCTGAAAGAAATGGTTATGTTGGAGCAAGTGAAAGATTCCATGCCTCAAGAAATGAGGAAATTCCTTATGGAACAAGGAGCAGAGAGGCTGGAAGACATTTTGAAATGTGCAGAGAGATACCAAGCAGCTCAAGTTGAACTGGTAGGAACAACAAGAAAGCCAGTAGAAGGATATAAGCCACCACCGCAGAATACCCAGTTTGACCAGAAGGATCAACCATACAGAAATAAGCAAAGATTTGATAATAAGGGCGAGAACCCTCAGACTCAGGAAAATAAACCCTCTCGAAGGGAAGAAAAATGGTGTAAGTTCTGCAAAATGAACAATCACAACACTGATAAATGTGGGAGGAAAAAACCTCTTTATCATGCTGCATGCTTACAGGTGAGGACTTCTGATAGGAAGGAACTGACAGTAAGTCAGAATAGCCTCCATCACCCACCTACACAGGAGATAGTGACTGTGAATGGCAAACAAGTCACAGGAATGTATGACACAGGTTTGTCTTATGACGCAGTCGTGTGTGCATCCCAGTTTTCATTCTTACCCTTTTAGGTTTAGTGATAAGCAATATCGTGTAATGGTTTGTCGAAAAAATCCAACTGTAATGTTCCAAAGAAAACTCAGCAATGTAGAAAAATAAAATAAAGTTTATTAACGTCATTAGAATATCAATGTTATTGACACAATGGTGAAGTACGTTTTTCTTACGCTTACACAAAATAGTGAGTATCCAAAATGAAAATATATATCCACAAGGAAAATTATATCCAACGGAATAATATAAAAACTTGTCAACTTAAAATATAAACTGGTCTTGATAATCTCGAAGATGCAGTTCACCTATCTCTAATAATCCTTCTAATAAATCATTATCATCAATCATGCCCTGTCTCGCACTTCTCTCCTTTTTATACAGGCCACTCTTTTTTCCCGCCAATTTTCACACGATGCTTTCTTTTTCACACATTACAATTATCTACATTGGCACACATTTTCTCAGCTTTTCGACTTTTTCCACACGTCTCTCCCTCTAACAACGGAAAAAAATCCAAAATAGCAACTCCCACTTTCACACAATTTTCCACTCAAAAACAGTCATTCAATATTATTTTCTGAGACAGCTGTACAATGCCGCTCACAGCCATGATCAACTGAACTTTTAGTGATCCAGCGTTTTGTGCAAAAACGCAGTATCTGCTTTTAACTCTGTCATTCTTATTCTATTTTAGCACGTATAAATGCTAGTGTATGCCAAGCGGTCACAGTAGCACACATTCTAGATCACGTAAGTCGAGATTCAACTTATCCATGTTTGAATAGCACAACGTCTTGGAAGCAACGAAGTTAGTAGTTAGCGGATTAAACATCTCTTTGTATGTGGAAGACATACAATTAAATTATGAACATCGCGTAAAAAGACGTTATAAATCCAAACAGAAACTTCTTTGAAGTTATGTTTATCTGTAACAGCTGTTTCTCTTCCTCGGTATAATTATTGTCCGTGTGTATAAACAACAACGTTGGCCGTAGATACGTATTTCTGGGATGCTTTGTAATACAGTAATGCTCAAGGGATTGATGTCAAACGCGTTTCAGCGCTGAGCGATAAATTTACACCATACCAAACAGTTGTGGTTTGTTATTATCATTGAAAGTAGCAGAGGAGATATGTTTTCACTTCATTGTCATGTGCATCAAGTAAAATATTATTTTAATATTTATGAATAACAGCAAATAACAACATTCACAAATAGAATGTAACAGTTTCTTTTCTTAAAGTGGGCATAACACAATATTCTTTGTTTTATATATTTTTGCTTTTAGCCAGATGCAATTAAAACTGAAAGAGAATCTTTTATTTTTTTTAGCATTTGTGTAATGGTTAAATTCTTTCCCTTGAATTAAAAATTAAAGAATAAACGAATAAGTTACCTTCCCTAACTTTTAAATGGCGACACGTAAAGAAATGTATGTATATACAGTATAGTGTATGTTCCTAATGGTCACCTTAGTACTTTTTTAGTCCACCTACATTTTTAGCAAACATTGGCCTGAGGTCATACATTGACGTGATTTAAGCAACTTTATCATCCTACACAATATCTTACACTTATCTCTTATATGAGAACATATTTTCCAGAGAAAAATAAGTTTGATTTAAACGTTTGTTGGATTTTAATTATTCTTTCTCCACAATGATCAATATCAAGTATTATCCGAAGACATTTAAAAAGTTTTATTCCTTCTTCCGACTCGCCAATTAAAATAGTGGTAGTCATCACGGGATTTTGTGAATCAATATGGAATGTTTTGTAACACAACGCGCTTTACAGATTGGTGCCTCTTCATTTTATTCATTCTCTTCTTTTTTTCCTTGGATCATCCTCGCATTCCGATACACGACAACGAACACACACCGAGACAAAGTGGAGACATTCCTCAAACTACCCAAGTTTCCAGATAAGTTGACATTATTTTTTAAAAACTATCTTCAGTATTAGTTTAGTGCAGATAGTTTTAGATAGTTGGTAGCTAGAAGTATTAATATAACTTAGGGTATAATTAAAAATAATAGAAATTAAACAGCGCCACGTGGCAATTGCTTGTGAGAAATCGGGCAGCCATCTTCATATAAATAACTTAAGTGGTGAATTCCTTTGTAGTTTGTAGTAAGTATTATATTATTGCAGATAATATCAAGTATTAAGGGACTATTTAACTTGTGCTATAAATATTTGTATAATTTAGGAAGTGTAGTGACCTTTTAGATCACAAAATAATATTCAACCATCAAAATAAAAGAGTAGCAAATTAAAAAGCAGAAAAATGCCAACAATAACCAGAGCACAGTCCGGGGAAGGAAAAGCTTGGGCCAAGAAATCTGAAAATGACAAAACATCAAAACGGACAGAAAAAAACAGGACCACGAACCCTGAAGTCATAGACACAGAAATAACGGACAGGATAGAGACAATAGGGGAAACACTGAAAGGAGGCTCAGAAGTAAAAACAACAAAGGAAGGCAAAACGTGGGCAGAAGCAGTTAAAAACCAAGGTAGGGACACCAGGCATGATAAACTAGAAGAAAATACTAACCAAAAATATAGCAATGAAAGTACCAAAAAAGACTCAAGTCATCTAGCATCCCAGGCAGTTTCCCAAAATAAAGATGTAGTAAACATATGTCGTTTAAAGATAACGCAAGTAGCTGGTGAGGCTGTCAAGATCAAGGCACTAGATGAAGACAAAATTATAAACATCCTTGATCCTGTGTTAGGCAAAAAGGCGATAGCCAAAATTTCAAAAACCCATTTTGGCATAATAATTATCCCAAATCAGAGTGACAGAATAAAAGAGATGTTAGAGGAACTCAAAGTAGAAGCAAAAACAGTGACTCTTGCACACGACATAGAAGTAAAGATAGAGCTAGCAAAAGAGACCAGTAGATGTGTATTAAAAGGGATAAACACTACCCTTTCAAGCGAGGAAGTTATGAACATCCTCGCAAAACATAACCCAGACATAAAGCTGGTACACGTAGACAGAATAATGGTGAAAGGGAGTATTGTAACCCCAGTGGTTATAATAACGGCAGAAGGGAGGGAAACCCTAAAACGCTACTATTTGGGAAAACCAAGAAGCACACCGAAGCTTACATTCCCCCTGTGCTACAGTGCTCCAACTGTCTGAAATTCGGCCATGGAAGGAACAATTGTAAGGGGAGAACAGTTTGTCGATACTGCTCCAGTAACCACCCCTCTACACAGTGTGAAAAGGCAAAGGCAGATTCCGACTACAAAAAGGCGAATGGGAACAGAAAGTGTTCCAATTGCAAAGGGAACCACAGTGCCAGGTATCAGGGCTGTCCAGTATACCAGCAAACCAAACAAGCACTAAAAGAATCAATCTTAACAAGAACACCATTTAAAACAGTAATTAAAGAAATAAAAGAAAACACAAAAAACACAAACAGTAAAGTTGTAGAAGAAATCAAGTCTCTTAAAGAAGAAATTAAAACTATTAAAACGCAGCAGTCAAAAGAACAGAAAATAACTAACAAAACAAAAGAAAACAGCCAGCCAGACAGGTCAGCTACAACTCTGGAAAATGTGAATTCACAGAAAAGTGCAGAGGCATTGCTTCAAGAAGTGAAAGCCATACAGTTCCAAATTACCCAGGATGTGGCTAAACTGACTGTACTGAAAAAAGAAAATGAAATAATACTAGTCAAACTGTCAGAACTAAAAGAAGAAAGTGAAATAATACTAAAAAGAATGGAAAGTGAAAGGCAGGAGATCAACATAGGGAGAGAAGGGAATGTAGCATTAGATGAAAATAGGAAAGTGGTCAACCTAGAAGAAGCTATCAAAGAACACGTTGATGCACTTTTACCATACATAACAGAAAAAGTTACGGATACAATGATAAGTTTTAATAAGGCTTTTCTAGAGAACTTGATTGATGACGGGTCCACGAGTGCAGGGAATATAGAATAAGAGCAAATTGATAGTTAACCAAAATAAAAGGGATACTAGATGATGTTAAAATTCAATTTAGAAAGATTTAGAATTATACAGTGGAATTGTAGGGGTATCAAAAAGAATTTTGCACCCCTACTATCAGAGACAGGACTAACTACTGATATATATGCTCTTCAAGAGACCCATTTAAACCCAAATAGTAGATATAGTTGTAAGGGCTTTAAGATACTTAGACACGATAGGAAAGAAGGTAGAGGAGGTGGTGTCGCAGTCTTAGTTAGCGAAAAATTTAAAATCATAGACTGGGAAGTATTTAATACAACCAATATAGAAGGTATCCAGGTTACTATAGCAGCTGAACCAAACAATCTAACAATTCTAAATGTATATGCTAAAGATGGCACAATTAAAGATGAAGAAATGCTAGCCATAAGTACCAGACTAGGCCCCAAAACAGTCATAGTAGGCGATTTTAATTCCCATCATTATGCTTTGGGTGGACAACATGCAGACAATGCAGGGAAATGCCTACTTGACTTCATAGAAAACAATGAACTACTAATACTAAATGATGGATCTGCAACAAGAATTAATCCACAAGCTAATAGGGCAGACTCAGCAATAGACATAAGTATAGCAACTAACAACCTAGCGAATGTAAATTGGGAAGTGTTACAAGACACAAACTCAGATCATCTGCCCATTGTAATAACCATGCATGAAAATGTCATTCCAAACCCAGAACCAGAGAAACCTACCTTCAACTATAAAAAGCAAACTGGGAAGCTTTCCAATCAGAGCTGGAGGTGATGGAATATAAAGACATGGAATCAGATGATACTGACTTGTGGGCAGAAACACTGACCAATGAAATTCTGAAAATAGCAATAAAGTATATACCAAATAAAAATATGCCACAACACCTTAAACCAATAAGTAACATTAATAAGAAAAGAGAAACTCAATGGAATAAAGAACCAGTTGCCTGGTGGAATAAAAGCTGTGCAGAAATTCATGAGAGAAGAATAAGGGCCTTACAAAAATATAGAAATAACAGAACAGAAGAAAACTATGATAAGTATAAACTTATTAGGAATGAATCTAACAGAATAATATTCAAAGCCAAAGAAACTAACTGGAAGGAGTTTTGTCAGTCACTTAAACCTAGCACTCAAATTAGCGAAGTATGGAAAAAGCTTAAGGCAATCAAAGGGAACAATAAGAAAACAATAATGCCAACAATCAAACTACCAAAGAAAGCAGAAACAGATAAAGAAAAAGCTAATGCCCTTGCCGAGTATTTCTATAAAGTCAGTGCAAAAAAGTAGCCTTGGACAGGAAGAAAATGAGAGAAGAGAAAGACTAAGAATACAGTTTTTAAAAGAACTACCAGACCAGATAGATGAAACAAACTATTTAGATGCTGATATAACAGAGGAAGAAGTAACTAATGCAATAAAAGATAAATCTAATACTGCCTCAGGGCAAGATATACTTAGTTATGAAATCCTTAAGAAAGTACCCAAAAGAACTATAAACTTAATAACTTCACTTTATAACAAAATATAGAACTTAGGAAAGATACCAAAAGCATGGAAAGTAGCTATGATAGTACCCATTCTAAAACCCAATAAGGAAGCCCATGATGTAAGTTCATATAGGCCTATCTCCTTAACATCACAACTAGGTAAAATACTGGAAACTGTTGTGAATAAAAGAGTTAAATTCTACCTAGAAAAAAACCAGTTATATAGCCCAAACCAGTCAGGGTTTAGAGCAGACAGAAGTACAGTAGACCAGCTTGTAAGATTAGAACATGATGTAAAGCTAGGGTTCAAGAGGAAAGAGAAAACAGTGGCAGTCTTTCTAGATGTAGCTAGAGCATATGATGAATGCTGGCGAGATGGAGCTCTTTACAAAATGAAAAAGATTGGCATTACTGGTAAAACCTATAGGTATCTAGAAAACTTTTTACAGGACAGGTATTTTGCTGTACAGGTGAATAATGATAGGTCAGAAATATATGAACAACAGAATGGGATTCCTCAAGGATCAGTGATCTCTCCTTCAATTTTCACTATAGCTGTAAATGATTTAGCAGATGAATTTAATGACATAAAAAATGCAGTATCACAATTTGCAGATGACTGTGCCATTTGGCGATCTGGAAAAAACTTGGACCATGTTTACAAAAAACTTCAAAATCAAATAGACAAAGTTTCAGAGTGGATGAAAAGTTGGGGCTTCCAAATTAATGTAAACAAAACAGTAGGTATGATTTTCAGCAAAGGAAATTTAAAAAAAAATAACAAAATCAATATAACCATTAAAGGACAGAAAATATGTACCTCCTCAACAACTAGATTTCTGGGCATAACTTTAGATAAATAACTAAATTATAATAAACATATAGACAATTTGGTAGAAAGCTGTAGGGGACCCCTAAATATACTAAGGATTGTAAAAGGTAATGGATGGGGGGCCAGCAATAAAATAATGCTTATGTTCTACAAGTCCTTCATCAGGGGGAAACTGGATTATGCCAGCATAGTCTATGACTCAGCTGCAGCTTCTAACAAAGCAAAACTGGACAGGATTCAAAATGCAGCCATGAGAACTATTACAGGTGCATTTATATCGACACCAGTAGAAGCTCTAGAAGTAGCTCTCGGCATACCTCCCTTGGTCTAAGACGGAAAGAACTGAGATTAAATTATTGGAGTAAAGTAGCACAAGAAGTGACCCACCCAGCACATAAAGCATTTGTCAAAAACCAACCAAGTGTATGGGACGTCCCCTTAAATAAAGATAGATATCCAACAGGGTGGAGAACTATAGAAGACCTAAGTCAGTTCAAAGAACTATCAAACACAATTGAAAATAGTAATAAATACAGAAGCAAAATACCACCCTGGGAACTAAAAACACCAATCATAGACTACTCACTTACTGAAAAGATCAAACAAAACATAGAAGATAAGGAAGCCAAAATGATAAGTAGAAAGTTCATAGAGCAACTAACTAAACAAAGTCTGGCCGTCTACACTGATGGATCCAAGGGTGATAGTGGGCAACTAGGTGCCGGAGTTGTAATACCACAATGGGGAATAAAAAAAGAGCTACAGTGTAACGGAAGGGGCATCGATTTTTACTGCAGAGATGGTAGCAATTCTTAAAAGTCTAGAAATAATCGAAGATAACCCACCAGAAGCTGTTACGATATTTACAGACTCACTATCATCACTACAAGCACTAGAACACCCAGGTAAATGTAGCCGGCCAGACATAAAGGAAGAAATTTTAGCAATTAATACATCACTAGAGAACAGAGGATGTAGTGTGAGGCTAGTATGGGTTCCAGCACACATAGGTATAGCTGGCAACGAGTTGGCAGACCAGAACGCCAAGAAGGGAAGAACAAGTAAAAACAATATAAAAGCAGGACTGGGAAGGTCAGAGATCAAGAGCCAAGTGAAGGAAACTATAAACGATGAATGGAAGACAACATGGAAGGAAAGTAGAAAAGGCAGACACGCGTTCAAACTGCTGAAAGAACCAACGAGGACATGCCAGGTCAGAGAAGAATTAAAGATACCATCGAACAAAAAACTGTGGCGTCTCCGACTCGGTGCAGCATACTTCATGGTAGAAGAACCACACTGCCAAGAATGTCAGGAAGAGAATGACATAGACCACTACCTGATCCACTGTAAAAAGTATGAACAACAAAGGCTTGAATTAAAAACTTACTATAGAAATCACAATATAGACTTAACAGGTGATACGGTTTTAAGTATAGATGCCCCAAGAGATGCCCAATCAATACTTAAAAGATATATACATAAAACAAAGGAAAAAATATAAGGTTAGAACTTCAGAAAAATCATCCAACTAAATAGAAATTAAGCAGCAAGAACTAACAAAGCATTAACAAAAAATAACTACTCATAGGACAAGGAAAGACAAGGTATTAAAAAAAAGGACAACAACTCAAAAAGAACAAATACTAATACACATTAAAACCAAGTGTAAAGGACAATAGTTATCTAGAAACAATACAAAAGAGAAAATAAAATTGACAAATACTAATATAAATAAAAATCAGCAACTGCAAAAGACAACAGTTATTTAAATTGAATACAAAATTAGTAAATAAAATGACACTAAATACCCCAATTATAACCAACTTTCAGGTTGAACAGGGTAGACCAAGATGGAACGAGAAGAGGCAACAATGATCAGATGTTGAGTGCCTGATCTCCACCCATCAACTCATCAAAACAACAACAACATTTACAGATTGGTGATAACCGATTTTTAGTGATAGCTGCCCGTTGCGGTGTCCAAGATAGATTGTGAATATTTTGGTTCAGCCACGCGCCCATCAGGTGGACAGCGAATATTGATAGGATTTCGATGTCTTGCCTTCAGGGAAGTACCTAGTTCTTATGTGTCCTATCTAGCCTTCACTTTCTTTCCTTTCCTGACGAAGGCCTTGTGGCCGTAACGTAGACTATTTTCTTTGTCTCTTGTCCTCGTAAGACGAATCACCTTTTTTCGATTTTTTTTCTAAACACATCCATTGAATATTTTGAAGTGAGTTGTATTTATATTTGTTTTAATTAAGTTTTTGGTACGCTTGCACGCAACGCGTCACATTCAACCATTATCCATGTGCATGGATATGTTGGTTATATTAGGGTGTCTTAGTGTATATTCTGATCTATTTACTGATTGTTTTTCTTATTTTCAAGCGTTTCTTCGAATCCTGTACATGCTTTCTTCTGTTTCCATCACGCACGCTGCATCCCTCAATTATTCCAAATGTCACCATAAAGTAACAACATTCATGCACACCGCTCAAACTTCCTTCGTTTGTTATCTAGGCTGTCAATGAATTTTTACTGTTCTTCTAAGAAACCATACCTCGCTTCCCTCCCGCGAGTATTTCGTTATTTATCATAATATCCACAGCCGTGTGTCACGTGATTTACTGCCCTTGCTCTGCATTGATGGTCCAACAGTGGCAACAATTCAGAGTTTCTACTGAGGGTCTTCACATGTGTCCATCTTTCGTTCAAGATTACTCTAGGCACAGATGTCAATTGACAAATAGTGCTTCAATTCTAGAGATCATCATAGGAATTTAAAGAAATCAAGTACTAACGGCTGATAGGATCCAGGCCTTGTCAACTTTTATCTTTCCTGACCTTCTATGAGTTAGGATTTTAGTTCGTTCTGATGAGCCTCCAACTGATTTAACTCAGCAAAATATTACTTAAATAGCTCTGTTATAAATATTTAAAATGACTGAGTCATACGGGTGCAGTTAAAATGACTAAATCAACTATACATTTGTATTTTTACGGATAACAAATTTAATAATCAATTATCGTTAACAGGTGTAAAATAAATTAGAGGTGGGGTGAATTTAGATAGTCTTTAAAATTTCCTCACAGGCGATGGTCTGATTTGAACAGTAAATAAATATTAGACAAACATAAAGGTATGTTTTCAGGCACTTGTTAGAAATAAAGAAGTAGAACACTAGACAACAGAAAAACCACAGACGTGAGTGGCTTACCCAGGACTCGAACCCAGGACCTTCCATGCGACAACCTTGCCTAGCTATGTAAGCAAATAACACTATCCTCCCTACCATAAAGGCATCACCAAAAATGATGCTTCGATGACGGGTCATTAGTGCAAACCGCAAGACATAACATCGGAAATTTACCATGGGCAGTCCAGCGTATTATATATATATATATATATATATATATATATATATATTATATATATATATTATATATATATATTATATATATATATGATAATATATATATATATATATATATATATATATATATATATATAATAGGCTGGACTGCCCATGGCAAATTTCCGGTGTTATGTATAGCATGAATCAGAGGTGCTGGAATGTTCTTCCTTGCCAAACAGTCCCAAAGTTTGCTCCAGGAGACCCTGTCAAACGCCTTTTCCAGATCTATGAAACAAAGATGGATTTCACTCTTATACTCAAGGGCCTTTTCACAGCTGTCTGAGCGTGAAGATTAGGTCTTGAGTACTTCGGTTTGCTCGGAATCCGCACTGGACCTCATACAATTGTGGCTCAGCTAGGCGTCGGAGTCTCTGCTCTAGGATTCTAGAGTATATTTTACCAGGTACACTGAGAAGGGATATGCCTCTAAGGTTTCCACATTGCCGACATACTTCCACATTGCATACATATTTGAAAATTGGTGTTATGATGGCAATCTCCCAATCCTTTGGTATGGTCTTGTTGCACCACGCTGCCTGTAAGACCCTTAAGAGTAATAGTTCGCCTGATGCTCCCATGTACTTAACAATTTATGGTGTTATACCATTATGCCCTGCTGCTTTGTCCATCTTGATTTTCTCCAGTGCTGCCTTCAGTTCTTCCATCTTTATGTCATCTTCACCATCATGGGTTTTCTTTTCTGTGCTAGTGGTTATCATTTCTGATGCTTCACCATGCTCACCATCCAGGAGTTCTGAGAAATATTCTTTCCATCTTTCCATTACTTCCTTCGGGGCAGTAAGCAATTTGCCTTGCTTATCCTTTATAAATTTGAGAGGGCATTGTTTTTCCTTCCTCATGTTCTTTAGTGTTTTATAGAACAATTTATAGTTTTCTTTTTCTAGCTTTTCTCCAAATTCTTCACAGGACTTCTGTTTTGCTGCTAGCACCTTGTTCTTTGCTTCTGTTCTGAGTGTCACATATTCTCTATATTTCTCCATTTGTCCTGCTGTGTTTTTAGCTCTTAAGTATTGTTTGAATGCCATTTTCTTCTCTCTTATTTTCTCTTTGACTTCCTCTGTCCACCAAGGTGTCCTCTTTCTCTTGTTCCCAAGTCGGACTTCACCACATTCTTCTGCAGCAGCGGTCTTTATGATGTCCTTGAATTTAATCCTGAGGGTTTCCAAGTTATCAGGTTGTTCTTCTGTGTTGCTCACCTCTGCAGCAATAAGCCCCTGATATCTGGTCTTAATTTCTGGTGCTCTCAGCTTGTAGGTCTTAATGCTCATTTCTCCTGTTCGTTTATTTAGTTTCTTGAGTGATGTTGGGCAGTTCCTAGGCTGAGCAACTCTTTCAGTTGTTCTTTTGATTGTAAGCATGTAGTGATCACTTCCAATCTCTGGCCCCCTCCAGACTCTAGCATCCCGGACATATTTGAATGAGCTCCCCTAACAATGGCAATGTCGATCACTGACTTCTCATTCTTTGTTGGTTCACATTTAGTGTATGCATGTATGCGCTTATGGGGGAACTTTGTGTTTGTAATGATCAGATTCTGCTCACTGCAGAATCCAAGGAGTCGCTTTCCATTGTCATTCAGTTGTGACACGGACAGAAACTAAAAACATAAATACATATTTATCTCGTATATGACTAGTGTCTATGAGTGTCATCGATTGTTGTATCTGCTGTGTTTTTTGTAGCGTATATGTGATCATACGATATCAGCTTAGGTCTCTTTAATATTGTATGTAGGTTTATTACATGGCCCTATAACATATTAGCGACGACTTTCTGTAAAACCTCAACAATGACGGATTGATGGTCAGGCTTTTGAGCCCACCGCAAAAACAGGGCGGTGAAGGGTGGCTACACTTTTCTGAAGGCCCTACCCTAGACAACTCAACTAAAGGGTCCCTTTGGTATTGCACATCGTTCATACACTGAGACAGCACAAGTACTAACGCAACTAGCAATATAGCTCAATCTAAACCAGGAGTAACCAACTAACCAGTGGTTCCCAACCTATTTTCATCTAAGGACCACTTTTCCAAATACACGTAAGTTGCGGACCACAAGCTTATATGTAATATCGCAATACCATAAACACTTAACTGCTTTTAATTGAGTGGATTAATGTCATATCACATCGTGCTTTGTGTTCCGCTGGCGCAATGATGGTTATAACCGCAACCCAAGAAAAGTTCCTTAATGAACCAAAATTAGGTTTTTGAATGCAGAAATAGAAAAATTATGCTTCCACTGTTTCAAACAGTTTGAAAGGTCATACTGAATTTTTTTTTTGAAATTTCACAACCCTCAGTGTCCGTCACATTGTTAACAAAATATCGCATATGATATACGATCATTAAAAACGTAGGGAGCCTTAGAGCAAAATCAAAGAACTTAATAGCAAATCAATAACTCGGCCGCGGGCCACCTAATTATGCGCCGCGGACCATACGTTTTCCACGTCCCACAGGTTGGAAACCACTGAATTAGACGAAATATGAGACAACACAACAGATACTAACACAACTACCAATGCAGCTCAATCTAAACCAGGAGTGACCAACTAGACGACCTTTGAGACAACACAATAGGTACTAACACAACTACCAATAAAACTCAATCTAAAATAATGGTAACCAACTGTTGTTGTTCGTCCATCACGGGTGATGAAGACCACTCTGTTCATCCCATTATTATGAATATGTTAGATTAGTCTATGGGTACGAAGGTGACTGATGAGCCCGATGCGGGTCTGGAAAGATCTCGGACAGTGTGGGCAGGGAATGTTTGCTTCATGTGAAGGTTTTATTTCACAGTCTTTTCTAGCTTGTCTCCGCTGTTCCGCTGCTGCTCTTCTGGATGATTCACATGCCGCTGCACCTTTACGAAGAGATGTACGCCAAGCAGTTCGGTCTTGCGCGGCAGCTCTTCCCATGTGTCTGGGTTTATCACAAAGGTTTTCAATGACGTCTTTAACGTGTCTTTGAAGCGCTTCTTTTGGCCACTATGGGAGCGTTTACCCTTCTGCATCTCACCATAAAAGAGTATATTTGGCAGTCGATGGTCTGGCATGCAGACTAGGAGACCTGCCCAGCAAATCTGTGACTGCATCAGAATAGTATGGATGCTAGGGATACCAGCTCTGTCAAGAACGGCGGTGTCCGGGATCTTGTCTTGCCATTTGATGTTCATTACCTTACTGAGACAAACTGCATGGAAGTGGTTTAGCTTCTTTACGTGGCGCCTGTATACAGTCCATGTTTCACATGCATAAAGCAGCACTGGAAGCACCGCAGCTCTGTACACCTTCAGCTTTGTCTGTAGACTAATGCCACTTCTATGCCAAACGTTGGTGTATAGTCTGCCTAATGTGCTGCTGGCTTTGGAGATCCTGGTGTTTACCTCATCATCAATGACGATGTTCCGGGAAAGTGTGCTACCAAGGTATGTGCATCTGTTCACAACATTCATTTCCTCACCATTTACCTTGATGATTGGTAAGCCCAAAGTTGGCACAGGCTTCGGAGAATCTATCCACGCTGTGCTGCAGATCAACCTGTTAACCAGCATTGCAGGCACAATCGTCAGCAAACAGAAGATCTCTGATGGTGTCTGATTTGACCTTGGTTTTCGCTTGAAGCCTCCTAAGGTTGAACAATTTTCCATCAATACGATATCTGATGTCGATTCCTGTGTCTCCGTCTCTGAAAGCATCAGTCAGCCTAGCAGAAAACATGATACTGAACAGAGTCGGTGCAAGTACACACCCTTGTTTAACTCCGTTTGAGACGATGAAAGGCTGTGACAACTCACCGTTTTCCTGAACTCAAGCCTGCATTCCATCATGCAGTTAATGCACTTCTTCTTCTTCGATCCTTAACCACCGACCGTCAAAGCAGTCAGTGGCCATCACGCCTAGTGGCGTCTTGTAGGGCAACAACAAATTGATTCCACTTTGCACGGTCGGTGGCCATCCTTCGTACAGTGCCCCAACTCTGGTTCATTCTTTGCATCTCAGCCTCCACAGTCCTCCGCCAAGTTGTTTTTGGTCGGCCTCTCTTTCGCTTTCCTTCAGGGGTCCAAAGCATAGCTGTTCTTGTGATGGCATCGGGGTCTCTTCTGAGGACATGACCAACCCAGCTCCAGCGTCTGCCAGCTATGATGGTATGCATGTCCTCTTGCTTGCTACGAGTAAGCAGATCTTGGTTGGTGATGGTATTCGGCCAAAAGCTTCGGTGAATTTTTCTTAGGCATGTTGTGTGAAAAGAGGACAATTTTGACATTTCCTTCTCTGTGACTCTCCAGCATTCCGCACCATAGAGAAGCACAGAAAGCAAGTTGATGCACCATTGAGATAAATTTCTTTGGGCAGCCGTATTTTGCCATGATCTTCCATAGACCCTCTCTACTGACCGTGTCAAGTCGATGAAAGCTGTGTACAGGTCACAGTGCTGTTCTTGGCATTTTTCTTGTATCTGTCTTGCAGCGAACACCATATCGGTGGTTCCACGTTCTTTCCGGAATCCAAACTGACTTTCAGGTAAAAGACCTTTGTCAAGATGAGCCGTAATGCGATTCAGAAGGATTCTGGCGAATATCTTATCAGCGATTGATAAAAGAGAGATGCCTCGATGATTGTTACAGTCTTGGCGATTACCTTTACGTTTATATTGATGTATAATTGACGCATCTTTGAGATCGTGTGGGATGGTTTCACTCTGCCACATTTGCTGGAAGATCATGTGGAGTTTCTCTATCAGAACTGTACCGCCATCTTTATAAACCTCAACAGGAATTGAATCAGAGCCGGGGGACTTTCCACTAGAAAGTTGACGAATCGCTTTTTGAGTTTCCTCCAGAGTTGGTATATCATCTAGTGCTTCATTTATAGGAAATTGGGGCAGGCGGATGATGGCTTCGTCGTTTATAGATGATGGCTCGTTCAGAATATTATTAAAGTGTTCGACCCAGCGTTGGAGAATTTTTTCCTTGTCTGTAATTAGTGTTTTTTCCATCTGCATTAAGGAGGGGAAATGATCCTGATGATGTTGGACCATAGACCGCTTTGAGTGCATGGTAAATGTCGTGTGGTGAGTACTGGGGCAACTACAACAGTAGTTTTTGCATGGAATAGTCTATGAGATATTAGATATAAGGTCTCTAGAAATTCCAGGCAAAAACTACTGTTGTAGTTGCCCCAGTACTCACCACACGACAATTGGGGGCTCGTCCGGGATCTAAGGGCAGAAGCTAAGGTCGTGGGGAAACAGAACTCTTTCCATAATTAATTAGAAAACACTGTCTAGTGGAAAGCATTCGCATTCCTGTCTTCTTGTCCCTATCTCGAATAGGTCTTTATTCTTTCTTAACGAGCCAATTTCTAGAGACCTTGTATCTATATCTCATAGACTATTCCTGGCAAAAACTACTGTAGTAGTTGCCCCAGTGACACACCACACGACAATTGTGGACTCATCTTGGGATTAGTGAACCCGGACTTAGAAGTGTGATAAATCAAATTTTCATCCCTGCCATACAGATGCGATAATTGCAAAATTGGTTGGCATTTCGAGGGATTATCTCTTAGAATGACTATTACTATAATTTGTCTATTTCATAGGGGAATAATTTATATCTCTAAAGCACGAGTGATACTTTTTAAACTGAGTATCAAACGGACAGATTAAACACTTTTTGAGAACAGAGGATACTGTAGGGAACTGAAAATTTTTTTTTTTCAGTAACTGCTGGAGAAATTGTTATCATAAATATTTAGTAAATTTTTCATAGAAAACTTCGAGATAATCTGTTACATAATTTTTCAGAATATGCTGAGTGAGTGATTTTTTAAAGAACTATTTGAACTTGATTACTAATTTAAACCTAGCTGGTTTTAAAGAGATAATTACTTGTGCGAGTCTAAACAATTTGCTTGGAGGTCACTGCCAATTTTTCCCTTCGTGAACCCATACTGCATATCATGGCAGATGCCGCAAAAATTAGGACTAGTTTAATGGAGGCAGGGCGTGAATTCGGGTTAAGTGGAAAAGACCTGATGAAATATGTAAGCGAGGAAACTGATAAACTCCATGAAAGAGAGATGGAAATGCAGAAACTTACAATGGAGAAGGCCGCAGCAGAAGCAGCGGAGCGGAAAGAGAAAGCCGCAGCAGAAGCAGCGGAGCGGAAAGAAGCAGCAGAAGCAGCGGAGCGGAAAGAAGCAGCAGAAGCAGCAGAGCGGAAAGAAGCAGCAAAAGCAGCGGAGCGTAAAGAGAAAGCCGCAGCAGAGCATGCACTTAAGATGAAGCAACTGGAAATCCAGGGACAGACCAATCAAATAGAGCTGGCAAAAAGTGCAGCGGCTTCCAACTTTGATGGAGGGTAGTCACCCCACTCAGATGGTGTGCCTACTTCACAACCTGCGCCACTCAATGCCATGAACTTTCCGCTGGAACCTTTTTCAGAAAGGAACGATACCATGGACGCCTTTTTAGGCCGCTTTGAACGCTTTGCAACAGGGTTTGGACTTGAAGAACTGAAGTGGAACCTGAAACTTTCCCAGGGCCTAAGAGGAGCCGCCTACGAAGTTTTTAATAAACTTCCGGCCGGAGAGCAAGATAACTATCAGGCATTGAAAAAAGCACTCTTGGTGAGGTACGAGCTTCATTCAGAGGCTTACCGAAAAAAATTTCGAGGTTCTAGGAAGGAAGCCGGAGAGACTTTCTCACAGTTCGCAGCCCGTATTGAAGACTACCTAGTGAAGTGGTGTACACTGGGAAACTTTACCGAGAACTATGACGGGTTGAAAGAGCTGATTGTGATAGAGCAACTAAAAGAATCTATGTCGGTGGAAATGCGTAGATTTCTCACTGAAAACGGCGCTGACCGGTTAGAAAATATTCTTACACTGGCAGAGCGATTCCAAAATGCTCTCATGGAGTCTCAAGGAGCCAGAAAGAAGTTTTCGGATCAGGCGCCAAAGCAACCTGCTCGCTCCCAACCAGACCAACAAAGCAAAGGACCACACATCTCGCATAAACAGCACGCAAAACAAGATAACTACAAAGAGCAAAACAAGAAAAATGCTGCGCCACACCAGAGACATGGAGATAAATGGTGCAAGTACTGTCGCTTGAACAATCACAACACTAATGAGTGCAAGCGCAGACCTCCTCCCCAACATGCTGCCTGTCTGCAGACAAAATCGTCACCCCGGAAGGAGCAGAGGACCGGAAACGTTTCTCATCCTCCCGTCATCGAATCAGTCCTCGTGAACGGACAATCTGTGGAGTGCCTTTATGACACTGGACTTGCTTTCGATGCGGTGGTCAGGGCATCTCTTGTCACCCCTGACCAGATAACAGAAGAGATAGTCGACATCCAAGGTCCGACGAAGGATGTTACACCCATGACACTGCCAATTGCACTTATCAGAGTGGAATCTCGTTATGTGACAGGAGAGATTCGTGCAGCTATCATGGAAGAACCAATCTACTCTTTAATCTTGGGATGTAGATATGTGTTCCTTGGAGAACCTACTCAACCACTAGTCATGGCGGCCGTACAGACTAGAGGACAGTCAAGAAAAGACGCAGAGCAGGAACCTCCTACCAATATCCTCCCCGAGGAATTGAAGAGGGCCCAAATGGAAGATTCCTCACTGGCGCCCTGTTTTAAAAAATTACCTAGGACACACAACCCACCTACCAAGGGAGACTTCTTTATGAAAAATGGATTGATGTATCGCCGAGCTGGAAATGAAGGACAGGAACACAACCAATTAGTAGTTCCTGCAACCTATAGGAACCAGGTGCTTGAGATGGGCCACTCTATCCCATTTAGTGGACACATGGGAATGAGCGCCACGACTCAAAGGATCGCCTACCACTATTATTGGCCATGGATCACCGGCGACATTGAACGTTTCGTCAAGTCTTGTCCTCAGTGCCAGAAAGTTGCACCAAAACACTGGACGGCACCCGCGACCCTTGGGGAGATGCCAATCTTGGGCACCCCATTTGAAAGAGTGGCCGTGGATATAATTGGACCTCTGCTGAGAACTAAGAAGAGGAACTCCCATATCCTTACCTTAGTGGACACCTGTTCCATGTGGGGCGAAGCCATAGCCATGCCAGCATGCGACTCAGTGCATGTAGCTGACGCTTTACTGAATATCTTTACTAGATTGGGCTTCCCGCATGAAATTCTCACAGACAACGGGTCACAATTTAGAGGCAAATTGACAGAGGAGGTGCTTAGAATATTCAAGACTAGGCATATCCATACTTTGCACTATCACCCCCAAAGTAACGGGCAAGTGGGGCGGTTTAACGGGACGCTCACCTCTATTCTTCTGAAGTTGGCACAGGAGAAGCCAGAAACTTGGGATCAGTATCTTCCTGCCGCATTATTTGCTTATAGGGAAGTACAGCATGCGTCAACTGGAGTTCCTCCGGCCACATTACTCTTCGGAAGACCTATTAAAGGTCCATTAGAAGCATTACTAAGAACATGGACAGATGCCAAGACAGACGACACTGTCACATCAGCTTTCCAGTACGTCACAGACTTGAAACAACGCCTGAAGACTGGCTGGGAATTAGCCACAGCGAAAGTACGGGAGGCTAGGCGGAAACATGCCAAATATTACAATCGCAATGCGAAAGACCGAGAACTAGCAGTAGGAGAGAAGGTGCTACTTCTTCTGCCAAGTAGCAGTAATAAATTGCAGATTTGCTGGAGGGGACCCTACAAAGTGGTGGAAAAGATTTCTCGCACCAACTATAAAATCGCCGTGAACGGAAAGCAGAAAATTTATCACTTAAATCTGCTTAAGAAGTTTTACGAGCGAGCCCCTGCCGAACCAGCGCACCTCATGACTATGGCCATTGCTATGCAAATGGAAGAAGAGCCATTATCATCCGTAGAGTACCCGGTGATACAGGAGGAATCACATTTAGATGTGAAAATAAGCTCCATCTTAACGGAAGCCCAGCAAGAAAAAGTAAGGAGATTGATGGAAAACCACGCCGACTCTCTGACAGACAAACCAGGCCGGACAAACCTGATGGAGTTTGACATGGAAGTCACGGATCCTACGCCCGTCCGAATGAGAACCTATCCGATTCCGTATGCCAAGGCGACGGCATTAAAGCAAGAAATTGATTACTTACTTAAGGAAGGCATAATTTCGAAGTCGGAGTCCCCTTACAGTGCCGGAGTGGTGCTGTTACGCAAACCCAGTGGAGAACACCGCCTGTGCATCGACTACCGACAGCTGAATGCGTTAACACAGTTCCAGCCAGAACCGTTACCGGACCAGAACCAGCTATTTACTAAGCTGAGCAGGGCTCGCTATTTTTCAAAGATCGACCTCAGTAAAGGGTACTATCAAATACCGGTAAAAGCTGAGGTGAGGAACCTGTTAGCCTTCAGTACTCCAGATGGACACTTCGAGTTTAATGTGATGCCATTTGGACTGAACAATGCTCCTAGTGTCTTCACAAGGATGATGCGAAAGTTATTGGATCCTTTGAATCATCCCGCCATCAGCAATTTTATGGATGATATCCTAGTAGCTACTGAATCGTTTGAAGAACATATATCAGCGCTATCCTTGCTGTTTAACAGACTCAGAGAAGCGGGACTAACCGCCCGCCCAACCAAATGTCAAATTGGGTGTGAACAGCTAGAGTTCCTAGGACATACTATATCCCATGGGACCATGTTCCCCGAGACTCAAAACGTTGAGAAGCTGAGAAATGCACCGAGACCGTCCACTAAAAGGGATGTCCGGTCATTTGTATCTCTCTGTGGATTCTACTAGTGATATATAAAGGATTTTAATAGCCTCTGTGCACCGCTTACATCGCTAACCAAGAAAGAAAACCCAGATAAAGTGACATGGTCAGCAGAATGTGAACATGCATATGCACTCTTAAAAGAGAAACTCACCACAAAACCTATTTTACGGCTTCCGGATTTAACTAGAAAATTCATCTTGCGCACAGAAGCCAGTAACATTGGAATCGGGGCTACATTACTACAGCCAGATGACAGAAGCCCACCAAATCTATTTCCGGTCGCATATGCGAGTCGGAAGTTAAACCGAGCAGAACAAAACTATTCCACAATCGAAAAGGAATGTTTGTCCCTCGTCGGAAGAATACAAAAATTTCAAGCATACCTGTACGGAAGGAAATTTACAATCCAGAGTGATCACCAACCTCTGACCTTCCTCGCCAATTCAAAGAATTTGAATGCTAGACTGATGAGGTGGTCGCTTGTTCTACAACCTTACACGTTCCAAGTGGACTATATCCAAGGAAAACATAACGTAGGAGCGGATTTTTTAAGCCGTCATCCTATGAGGCAGGACGGAGAGCACAGACAAGTAGAGGAAAGGGTGGAAACCGGAGAGAAAAACGAAGATGAGGAAAAGGATTAAGGAATCCCGAGCAAGAAGGCTAAGCTCTCCTGAGTACGATTGACATCACACTTGAGGAGGGGCTATTGTGATAAACGAGCGCAAAGGCCTTGTTGCTCCATCTTTTCCTACATTTTTCATATTGTATTTTCTCTGACATTTGCTCTTTCATCTCAAATTTGCGATCCACATTTGCTATTTCATTGTTGTGATTACTCGCGACCGGTATCTCTTCTTCTTCTTCGATCCTTAACCACCGACTGTCAAAGCAGTCAGTGGCCATCACGCCTAGTGGCGTCTTGTAGGGCGACAACAAATTGATTCCACTTTGCACGGTCGGTGGCCATCCTTCGTACAGTGCCCCAACTCTGGTTCATTCTTTGCATCTCAGCCTCCACAGTCCTCCGCCAAGTTGTTTTTGGTCGGCCTCTCTTTCGCTTTCCTTCAGGGGTCCAAAGCATAGCTGTTCTTGTGATGGCATCGGGGTCTCTTCTGAGGACATGACCAACCCAGCTCCAGCGTCTGCCAGCTATGATGGTGTGCATGTCCTCTTGCTTGCTACGAGTAAGCAGATCTTGGTTGGTGATGGTATTCGGCCAAAAGATGCGGTGAATTTTTCTTAGGCATGTTGTGTGAAAAGAGGACAATTTTGACATTTCCTTCTCTGTGACTCTCCAGCATTCCGCACCATAGAGAAGCACAGAAAGCACGCAACTCTGGTATAATCTTAATTTTGTGCTTGTGCTGTATTGGGAGGACTTCCAGATGTTATTTAGGCTAAAGAAGGCTGTTCTTGCCTTATTCATTCTGATGTTGATGTCTTTGCCTGCCCCACCGTCTGGTGTTACTATGCTTCCTAGGTATGTGAAGGTATCTGTCTGTACCAATTGCTGATTCCTTACTGATATGGGCTCAGGGTTGCTCACATTGAGCGTCATGACCTCAGACTTCTTTAAATTGATGTTCAAGCCCACCTGCTGGCTAAATTTATTAAGTCTATCCGTTTTTTCCTGGATGTGTTGATGTGAATGTGCCAGCAGTGCAATGTCATCTGCATATTCCAGATCTTCCAATGTAGAAAATGTAGTCCATCTTATTCCTCTTGGACTGCCCTCTGTTGTCTGGCGCATCACCCAGTCTATGACTGTTAAAAAAAGAGTGGTTGATAAGGGGCATCCCTGTCGTACTCCTGTCTTCACCTCGAAGGTTAGGTTGCTCTGCCCAACACTACACGTAAAGTTGGCATAGAGGCTTTTTATGATTGACACTATGCAGCTTGGAATTCCATAAGCCCTCAGTATTTTCCATAAACTGTCCCTATGTATGCTGTCAAAAGCCTTTTCAAAATCAACAAAATTTATGTAAAGCTGTCTTTGCCATTCTGAGCACTGCTCTATAATGTTCCTGAGAGTGAATATATGGTCTACACATCTTCTGTTCTTTCTAAATCCTGCTTGTTCTTTCCTCAGTTTGTAGTCTACTGCCTTTGAAATTCTCTGTATAATTATCCTGCCTAGTATTTTGCTGGGAACTGAGAGAAGAGTGATTCCTCTCCAATTATTGCAGTCTGCAAGATCTCCCTTTTTGGGCAATTTGACAATTATTCCTTTGTTCCACTCTGATGGTGTTGTCCCCGTTTTCCACACTTGTGCAAATAGTGGTTCTAATAGTTCTGCTGCTAGCTCAGGGTCTGTCTTAAATAGCTCTGCATTTAAGTTATCATGGCCCGGAGCTTTACCGTTCTTTAACCCTTTGATTGCTGTGATGATTTCTTCTTTTCGTGGAATGTCTGTATTTACATCTAGATCGTTTTCAGCCTCAGGAACATTCAATTGTGTCTCTGGTATTTCCTTGTTCAGAGTTTCTCTGAAGTGCTCTGCCCATCTTGTTTCCTGTCCCTCTGCTGTCTTGATGAGATTTCCTTGCTTATCTCTTACTAATGTAATATTGTTTGCACCTTGTTTTCCGCTGATGAATTTAGTTATTTTGTATACTGTGCTTTGTTCATTTCTCAGTGCTGCCTCTTCTGCCTGTTTTGCAAGATCGTCTAGGAAATTCCTTTTGTTGGCTCGGGTTTGGCGTTTAACTTCCCTGTCCAGCTGGCTGTACTGTTCGCTATATAGTTGCTTTAACCTGGGGGACTTCGCTTCTGTTTTCTTTCTTTTCATTTCCTTTCTCATCTTTATGGTGTTTAGTGTTTCTGGTGTTATCCAGTCTTGCTTCTTCCTTTCCTGGAATCCTAAGCATGATTTGCTACTTTCCTTATATACTGTTGAAATGGTGTTGAAATTCTGGTCTATATCATCAGTCAATGTCTTTTCCTGGCTTTTGGCAAATTGATATCGTTTCTTAATGTCGGCCGCAAAAGCTTTTCTGGTAAGGAGGTCCTTCAATTTGCTGATGTCAAACCTTTTCTGTGTAGTTACAGTTGGTCCAGCCCTTCTTAGTTTCACTTTCAGTTTTGCTACTACTAAATGGTGATCACTTCCCACATCTGCACCTCTTCTTACCTTCACATCTTGTAATGCATGTCTCCATCTACCGTTAACCATGATGTGGTCTATCTGGTTTCTGTCCCGACCATTTGGTGATTCCCATGTTAACTTGTGAATTTCCTTATGTGGGAAAAGTGTTCCTCCAATGACCAGGTTGTTAATGCTACAGAAACTTATTAGCTTATCCCCATTTTCGTTTGCTGTTCCGCTGCCGCATTTCCCCATTGTTCTTTCATTATATGTATTGTGTGTACCAACTTTCGCATTGAGGTCTCCCATTACTATAACAAGATCATATCTAGGTGTGTCTTCCATTTCTTTCTGCAGTTGTTGATAGAATTCATCCTTGACCTCCTCATCGCTATCATTCGTTGGTGCGTAGCATTGTATTATTGTAGTGTTGGTGAATCTCCCTCTCAATCTCAATCGTATCAGTCTGTTGTTGATGGGTTTCCATTCCAGTAATGTCCTTTCTATCCCTTTCTGTAGAATAATGGCTACGCCTTCACTGTGCTGTCCATCCTCTCTTCCAGAGTAAAGTACTGTTTCTCCTGTTGCTGTTTTAACTTTTCCTGCCCCTGTCCATCTGCTCTCACTTATCCCCAGGATGTGTAACCTATAGTTTCTCATTTCTGCGGTGACCTGTCTTAGTTTACCTGTCTCGTACATTGTCCTGACATTCCAAAATCCTATTCTTGTATCCTGTTTTGCGGTCAGGACATCCGTTTTCATGTCAGTGGCTTCCTTTCGGCTTTCACCACTGACAGTCGTACGAGCCACAGACTCCGAATGTCCATCCCGCAGCAAAGTTTGTTCATTTGATGTTGTTTCCGTAACTTCATTATTTTTTTTTACATAGACAGGGGTGTCAGCCCTATGCTAAAACCCCCAACCTGGAGGACCAGGGTACCAGCTTTTGTCTGACCCCTACCCACACAGACCAGTCCAGCTTGGTTGAACCTACCAGGAGTAAAACTCCCACTGGCATAGCTCTGGGGATTGTCAGGGTACGCAAGCTGCCATACCGCTACAAGGTATAGGTACCATTGATGGCAGGCGACCGGTATCTAGAGAACCACATTTGTTCTTTGATCGGGGGAAATAAAGTCCTTTGATTGAGTCCACATGCCTGACGTATCGTTTGAAGCCCACATAGTATCGTGATAAATCTGGTAAAAACACATCTGGGCATGCTGTAATTTCTGTGACACCACATTGGACGCCCAGATTGGCCAGGGGAAAACGTCTCATGCTGTAATGGTGTTATCTTGGGTCGGCCGCGGTTCAGACAAGCGTTGATTTACCACATTGGACGCCCACCTTGGCCAGGTGAACAATAAACAATCAGAGGTCAAACTACACCCACGTTTGGACTGACAGGGGAAAAGAGCGATCCTGTGAATGAGTGACCAGAGGGGCCATTAATGATTGGTTGGTATGAGCTGTACAAGAAACCCATATTGGACTGGCAGAAATATAATCTACTGCGTAGCTTGTTCTGGGAAGGAGTCCAGTTTTTTACCTTGTGAGGAAGAGATTAATCCCCAAAAAGCCTAGCCTAATACACGTGTTTATTCAGAGTGGATGATAATTCAGTTCTGTGATTAATTGTGTTCTTAAAGGATTTTGCGAAGGGAAAAGAAGGTTAGTAGATCTTATACTTATTAATACATTTTCTTATTTTTGTTTATTTTAACCTCACAGCTAAAATGTGCGAAAGATAAAGTTTCAAATAATTCTTGGCATAACTGATTAATAAAATCAGAAGATTTTCCTAGAAGATGATAGGATGATTCATTCATTCATAACCCTCCACTCCCAAAGGAGCATAGGCCTTCAACAAACACATGCCAAGTCCTCCTGTCACGTGCCATCATCTCAAGTTCTTTCCATGTTCTCCTCATCATTTTCACCTCTGTTTCCAACTCTCTTCTCCATGTACTTCTTGGTCTTCCTCTGCCTCTCTTGCCCTGGGGGTTCCAGAACAAGGACTGCCTTGTAATGCTATCAACAGGTTTCCTCAGTGTGTGTCCTATCCATCGCCATCGTCTTCTTCTCATCTCTTGTTCCACTGGCACTTGTCCAGTTCTTGTCATCAGTTCCACATTGGTAACCTTGTCATACCATTTTAATCCCTCTATTCTACGCAAGCACCCATTTATGAAAGTCTGTAGCTTTTTGGTTGTTGTCTTTGTTGTTCTCCATGTCTCCGAGCCATACAATAGGACTGACTTCACATTTGAGTTGAAGATTCTTATTTTCGTGTTGGATCCTATTTCTCTTGATCTCCATATATTTCCCAATGCAATGAAAGCTCCTCTTGCTTTTTGTATTCTTATTTTGATATCGCTGTCTGTCCCTCCAACTTTGTCTATATTACTGCCAAGATATGTGTATGATTCTACATCTTGTATTGGCGTTTCTTCAAGTTCAACCCTGTTTTCATTACCTGCATTTATTCTCATTATCTTTGTCTTTTCCCTGTGTATTTTCAGACCCAATTGCTGTGACCTCTCATCGAGTGTTTTCAATTTGTCCTGCATCTGATTACGGTTATGGGACAGGAGAGCCAAATCATCAGCAAAATCCAGATCATCCAACTGCTTAGTCAGAGTCCACTGGATTCCATTTCTGTTGTGTGTTGTCGATGATCTCATAACCCAATCTATTGCCAGCAAGAAAAGAAATGGAGACAAGAGGCATCCCTGTCGCACTCCTTTTCTTATCCCAAATGGTTCTGTAAGCTGTCCTTCATGAAGAACTCTGCACGTCATGTCTTCATAGGTTTTCTTTATTAAATTAATGATCTTCAGGGGAACTCCATAATGCCTCATCAATTTCCAAAGTGATTCTCTGTCCACACTGTCAAATGCTTTTTCGTAGTCCACAAATCCGATGTATAGTGGTGAATTCCATTCCAGACTTTGTTCAACTATTATTCTCAAAGTGGCTATCTGGTCTGTACATGATCTGTTTTGTCGAAAACCTGCTTGTTCATCTCTCAATTTCTTGTCTATGGACTCCTTTAATCTCTCAAGGATAATCCTGTTCAATACCTTTCCTGGCACTGATAGTAACATTATTCCTCTATAATTTGTGCACTCTTGTAGATTTCCCTTCTTAGGCAACTTAACCAGATATCCTTCCTTCCATTCTGCTGGTATCTCTTCTTTTTCCCAGACTTTACCAAGTAATTTATATAACATCTCTGTAGCCGTGTCGATATCTGCTTTGATGGCCTCTGCTGGAATGCCATCAGGTCCAGACGCTTTTCCATCTCTTAGAAGCTTTATGGCTTTCTTTATTTCTTCCTTCGTTGGTCTTTCACCGTTAATTTGTAGCTCTTCTTCTGCTGGCTGGATGTCCGGCTGGTTTTGTGGAGCTGGTCTATTGAGAAGGTCCCCAAAATATTCTGTCCACCTCTTCATTTGCTCTTGTATATTGCTGAGCAGTTTCCCATTCTTATCTTTTATGAGGCAACTTGTTTGCTTGTATTTCCCTGTTAGCTTCTTTGTGCTGCTATACAGTTCTCTCATATTTCCTTTGGCTGCAGCATCTTCTGCCTCTCTTGCCAACTCCTCAATATACTTCCTCTTGTCTCTTTTGATACTTCTTTTTACTTCTTTGTTTGCTTCTGTGTACACTTCTTGAGCCTTGGCTTTGGAACTTCTGGTTTTGCTTGTGTTTAACTCTGCTTTCTTGTTTTTTCTATCTTTTATCTTATTGATGGTTTCTGTTGTTATCCATGCTTTTTGTTGTCTTTCCCTTTTCCCCAGTATTTCTTCACATGTCTCCTTCCATACCGTTTTGACCTGCTGCCAATAGTCTTCTGTATTCTCTACATCTTCCAACTGTTGGAGCACTTGGAATTTGTTGGATACTGTGACCGCAAATTTGTCTCTTGTTTCTTGATTTCTTAGCTGTCCTACATTAAACTGTTGTCTATAATTTTGCATTGTTGCATATCTCTTGAGTTTCATTTTTACTTTGGCTATCAGAAGATGGTGATCTGATGCCACATCTGCTCCTCTATATACCTTTACATCCTGCAATGATGATCTAAACTTCTTCTTTATGCATATATGATCGATCTGATTTTCTGTTCTATGGTCTGGTGATATCCATGTTGCCTTGTGTATTCTCTTATGTGGAAACATGCTTCCTCCTATAGCCAGTTGATTTGAAGCACAGAAGTTTGCGAATAGTTCTCCATTTTCATTCATTACTCCTAGCCCATGTTTTCCCATGACTTCTTCAAATCCGGTATTGACTGTACCTATCTTTGCATTCATGTCACCCATCAAAATTGTGATGTCTCTTCTTTTTACTTTATCCATAATTTCCTGTAGTTTAGTATAAAATGCTTCTTTCACAGACTCTTCTTTGTCATTAGTTGGTGCATAACATTGGATGACATTGACATGAATTTTCTTTTTAGCTGTTTTGAAAATAGCTGTTATTATTCTGGGTCCCACAGCTTCCCATTCAATGAGTGCTTTCTGTGCTTCTTTAGATAACATAAGAGCTACCCCTTCACTGTGGTGTGAACTTTCGTCTTCGTGTCCTGAGGACAGCACCAATTCACCTGTGATGAGTTTCTTCCTGTCTACCCCCTTCCACTTTGTTTCACACATTCCCAGAACCTCGATTTTGTATTCCCTCATTTCTGCTGCTACTTGTGCCACTTTCCCTTGTTCGTTCAATGTCCGAACATTCCAGGTGCCAAATCTGGAAGTTCTCCTAGAAGAAAGAAGGTTAGTCAGCAACACAGACTCCTTTCGGCTTTCTCTGTGTTGCATCATACGCCTCCCCGCGAGAGGACCTTCCCCTGTCTTGGATGGCTGTGTTTTATTTTCTTTATTTGACTTGTCCATATTTGTTGAAGTTTTTTGTGGTTTAAATTTTTTTTACAGGATAGGGTAACCGGCCCCATGCCCAACCCTCCTTAGTCGCCTTCTACGACATGCTTGGCAGGGGACAGTGTTACTATTCTTTGCTCCCCTTTCGGGCCCCGGTAACACACGGGTGATGATAGGATGATAGGAGGTAATTAATAGTTCATATTTCACCTTTATCATCATCACAGTCTCCCATGCGCACACACTCTCATGCACAAGATATTTAACATCATTAGAATTGAACTCAGAGAGAGAGAGATGAATAATGAGCAGTAGTTTAAATGCAAGTCAACCAGTGATGTTAAATGTGAAAACTTACGAAGACTTTTGTGTGTCTTCAGTTCATCAGAAGTCTGAGTCTACACGCAACGTGTCTGACGTCTAACCAGAAATAGGTTATTAAAAACGGACATTTGGCTAGCAGAATTCGCCATAGGACATCTTTCATTCCTCAATTAAAAAGGAATATTGTCTCACCCACAAGTCAGAAGGTGGACGCAGCATTTTTCGTCACCATATACTGCTTGCTCACAAGTTCAATACATCGTTATCACAAGTTCAAATCACTCGAAAGATCATTATTATCTGAAGTCAAGCAAAAGAGCTCAAAAGAGGAATCGCATATTTATACCACGTGCAACACACTCTTAAGCGCATTCTATGAAGCAGACTATATATATATATATATATATATATATATATATATATATATATATATATATATATATATATATATATATATATATATAATGAATCACAACTACATATGCAAGGTTATGAGTCTACATATCACTAACATTTCGTGAAAATATCCAGTCTGGCCAGTACCCTCGGGATATTAGACAACAGACCTTTTGTTCATATGACAGCTATTAACTGTTGATCAACACTACAGAGATATACTCAAACAGTGAAGGAATATACATAGATATCTCGTCAGCTTTCTCCGTACGACAACAGTATTCATCAGAACGTCCTCAGCTTAGAGATACCCCATTCGACATAACGTATAACAACTTGGGGCATTTTATGCATACATGTGAATCCTCATATCTAGGAGAAGCATTTAGAGACACATGGACTGTGTAGAGTACTCACCAATTTGGTAACACGTATCATATCACATCATCATTTCACTTTACACCAGTTCATTCTTAATTAACTATTACTTAATTAACTGTAATTTTATTATCTCATCTGTGTGTTTTGTGTGAATCGTCTTTCACCATCATCACGTTCTAACCATTACTAACCCTATATGTGTGGATATTTCATTAATAAACCCAACGATCGGTTGATCATTATCAAGAGTTTGTTAATGTATCACTCGTGCTGTCGGTGTTACATATTCACCTATAGGAACCTTTCTCTACTCAGATGAGGTTGGGGGCTTTTTCTTTACGGGATCTAAGGGCAGAAGCTAAGGTCGTGGGGAAACAGAACTCTTTCCATAATTAATTAGAAAACACTGTCTAGTGGAAAGCATTCGCATTCCTGTCTTCTTGACCCTATCTCGAATAGGTCTTTATTCTTTCTTAACGAGCCAATTTCTAGAGACCTTATATCTATATCTCATAGACTAATCCTGGCAAAAACTACTGTAGTAGTTGCCCCAGTGACACACCACACGACAGTAAAAATGTGTCAAGTCATTGCTGTCAGCAAAGCCTAAGAGCTCATCTGCTTTATTACTCAGCCATGAATCCCGCATCTGGCGTAGTTTATGGTGGACGATTCTACGCATGTTGTTGAAAGCCTCTTTCTTTGATGTAGATTTTGGATCATTTAAATATACTTTATGGAGATGGTGTTTCTCAGCCAACATCTTCTTGATATCATCTGAGTTCTCATCAAACCAGTCATTTTGTTTCTTGATGGCGGGACCCAGGACCTCTGTAGCAGTGTTGTAGATATGCTCACTTAGGGCTGCCCAATTTGTTTCCAGACTTTGGCCATCTAACGAGATAGATTTGAGACGGTCTTCTAGGGTATCAGTAAATGACTGTTTGATTTTTGTCTTCTTTAGTTTGGTGACATCCAGCCTTTTATGAATTTTCTTCTCCTGAGGGCGCCTGGCTGGTTGGATACGAATTTTAAGTTTAGACACAATGAGGCGATGATCAATCCAGCATTCGGCACCACACATAGACTTGGTCATGCGGACATCTTGCCTGTTCTTCTTCCTAACAATTACGTAGTCAATTAAGTGCCAATGCTTTGAGCTAGGGTGCATCCAGGAGGTCCTGTTGCGGGTTTGAAGTCGAAAAATGGTGTTGGTGACAAGAAGGTCATGTTCTGCGCAAGTCTGGAGAAGTCTATTGCTGTTACAGCGACCCACGCCGTACTTTCCGATAGTGCCACTCCACGAGATGTTATCTGAGACTACTCTAGCATTAAAGTCACCAAGAATTATGAGCTTATCTGCTGTAGGAACTGATGCAATGACTGCATGTAGTTCTTCATAAAACCTATCCTTGACGTCATCCTGGTTTGTCATAGTTGGTGCATACGCGCAAATGATGGTGGCATGTTATCTTCCATAACGCAGGGGGATCTTGACCATCATGAGTCGGTAATTTATTCCCTTTGGGGGCCCCGCTAACTTGCCGACAATTACTGTTTCGATTGCAAATCCAACCCCTGCTTCTCGTCTTTCTTCAGTACCTTTTCCGCTCCAATAGAATGTATATTCTGCACCATTTTCGGTAAGTTGGCCCTCGCCTGCAAGTCGAGTTTCACTCAGTGATGGTATGTCAATGTTGTGTCTAGCCAGTTCTCTCCCAATCAGGGCAGTTCGCCTCTCAGGTCTGTTTGCGTTAAAGTCTTTGTCAAGGAGAGTGCGCACATTCCATGCGCCTAGAATGAGGGGGACAAATATGTCCTTTCTTTTTCTTATGTGTCGCCCGCCTAAGTAGGGTACCCACCAACCGCGGTAAGCTGGTTAGGTAATGGTGGAGCAGTCAATGTTTAGGGCACCTTTTCTAGCCCCTTCCTTATGCCATGGAGGTGAGCAGTGCTTTCCTAAAGAGGGCTGCTCAGACACTCAGGGGGCTGCCGAATCCCATTGCTGCTCCGATCAGTGGAAGACGACCATATGACCTGAGCCGCCTGTGTTTTGGTCTGCGACTACGACTTCCAGTGTACCCACGCCTGCCGCTTCGCCGCTCGCCCATTGCCACAGGACTTGTTGTGAGTGGATGGATGAATGGATGAAAGAGTGACTTGCGCAGTTATTTGGATTAAAGTGAGGAAGAGTTGCGCAATTCGTTGACCTCACTCTCTCGCCTGGGTCCATCTGAATCCAGTGGCAAGACAAGTCAAGACGACTGGAGGTGAAGTCAGGTGCAGTGGATGACCAGGGCTTTCTACGTGCTCGCCGTGCTCCTTGCGCTCCACAGCGCGTTGCTGGTAATCGCCGTCATGCCCGTTGAACCAAAAGGTGGTTTCTTCCGCGCAGTCTATCGAATCCAGTCTTCGCATGCATGGGTAAGCAGAACCTAACTCACTGAAGGTTTATAACCAGTCGGCTACCCTCACCTAGTTTAGCCGGCCTGTCAAAGCCGTTGCCCCGGGGTGGCCGCTGTCGCATGCTGACAGCTACGAGGAGCCACAGGTGAGAGCTGGATGCCAGGTTTGGACCAAAGGTGGCAGAGCTGCCATGAAAAGGGCATGGCAACTCCTTCACCAGAGGTACTATCAATACCCGACATCCCATACCCCCTTAGTTGGTGACCAACTAGATGACCTTTGACCTCAATACTGGAAGACATTTTGGAAATATCCATATATTTTAGAGCTGTGTAGTTCCCGTGATTCTCTGAAGAGACAAAAATAGAATATGACCACTGTACCGTCATGCATGTCGTACATGGCGACTCATATGAGGTTGTACATGAGCTGGCAAACTCATCATTGCCACAAAATGACCGTGGTCTTTATTTTATCGTGTTGCAGCTGTCTTTTTCTCTATTTGTGTGTTCCATTTATTTCTTCTTTACTCATATTTTCTCTCGCATTGGAAAGAATGACTCAGGTTTCATGTTGTTATTTTTGCATGCTCTATCCCGGGTAGAGATAACTTTAACAACCCAGCTAGGAGCAGACAGATACATCTGCCGTACATGTGAAAAACAAACACAGACGTGAATGTATCTTGCTCACACTAAGCTTGGCACCGATACTTCTCGTGTTGACAATCAGAAGATAAACTGCAACGGTACCTTGTGTGTGGCAGGATATTAAGCAACCTTATTGAGGGTGAACTCCTGTTTGGTAGCATTTATGATAACAAATTAAACTGAAGATTTGTTATGATTTACAAACATGAGTCACCTAAAAAGAGGTAGTGTCAATACCTTATATCAGAGGAGTTAGAAATGACATCTTCTTCTTCCATCCTTAGCCACCAACCGACAAAGCAGTCGGTTGCCAGTACGCCTAGTGGCGTCTTAGGGCAACAACAAATTGATTTCTTTGCCGCTGTAACCCATCATGCCTAATGGCATCTTTAGGGCAACGACAAATTAATCGATTTGCCATTGTTTCCGTAATCAAATTGACTAGCAAACAGGTGATCAGCCCGTTGTGTAGAAATGACATATGTCATGCGAAATGAAGTGAGGAGAGAAGGTATATAGGTCAAATATTCAAATATGTTTGGACCCCCGCACATTGAGTCAAGACGACACCTTCAGACAAGTTAGGGCGAAAGAAAAGTAGGATTTTAATAAAGAGGATTGGACCAAACATTGGCGATCTTCTGAAATTGACCAGCAAGTAAACTCGACTTTACAACACTGGAAACTACTATGTCCTGGGAACATATAAACAGTGTAATAATGTGAATATAATTATAGTAATACTCGACTACGGGTAAGACGGGCTCAAAACCTGTGACCTGATATTATTCGCAATTCTACATGTACCAAACGTCTGTACATTAAATAGATATACTGGGTAAGTTGTAGCGTATACAATTTTATTTTATATTTTGAGTTTGACATGTTTAACTTGCTTGTGGTTCATAGGAGGCTGTAACTTCAGCATATGATAGTTTTATTATACAGTAACTCAAAATTATTCCTTTCATATTTTTTTTTAAATGTAACTATTTATAGCATAATGACATTAAAGTAAGGTACAACTAAAAAGAGACAAACTTTGATAAACATTCATACATATTTTATAATATAGCATAATAGTTTTTTTTAATTTTTGATTGGGATTGGCCTCCGGCTGCAGAAATTATCCACTTCTTTTTACAAAGGACTCTATATTTTGCGGTTCGAGTGAAGTCCCTTCTTGTCGCCTGCCTGGCGCCGCCTTTTAACTTAATTTGTTATGGCGGCTCACTTTATCGTCTGTCATTGTCCCGTCATGTAGAATTACTTCCAAAACAACGTTGGTAAACTTTACGGTACGTACCATTGTCCAGTACCAGACATGTTTTAATTCGTCTGTCGTCAGACCTAACTAGTACTTACATTTTTTTTTTCGTACGCCCGCTAATACTCGAGGCGAAATCTCAGGTTATTATTAATATTTTAACCTGACATTGATTTTACGTGAGTATCCCTTTGTTTCTTGTACAAAGACAGGTGTCCCTCGCCATTCAGGCAAATACTCTCCGATTTCGGAGGTATACTTACATTTAATTCCCAATGTGGGAGCGGGGAGGGGGGAGAGGGAGGTGCTAGAGAGGTTTATGTCAAATAATAGACGCGGTAGCGCAGTGGTTAGTGCATTGGCTTCCTAGCTCGGTGGTCCGTGGTTCGATCCCCAGTTGGAGTGGGATTTTTTAGACTGCAAACGGCTCTGGGGTCTACCTAGCCTCGAAATATGGGTACCAGACTAACTCTGTGAAAATTAAGGCGGCCGGCGTGATGCAGACCACATCACCCCTAGTGTGCCAATAGTCAAGAAAATATAGGCGTAACATCATATTACCAATATGCCTCAATGGGCATGTAACGGGATCCTTTACCTTTACATTTTCTATAAAATAAATGTTTTGAAAGTCCCAAAGAGGGGCGATCGCCCCGTCGACACCACCTTAGTTCCCCTAATAACCAGAGTGCACCATCCAGACAAGAAATACAATGACATATGGGATCACCCGTCGACACAACCTTTGTTCCCCTAATGACCAGAGTGCACCATCAAGACAAGAAACACAAAGATATATGGGATCACCCGGTCGACACCACCTTGGTTCCCCTAATGACCAGAGTGCACCATCAAGACAAGAAACACAAAGACATATGGGATCACCCCGTCGACACCACCTTGGTTTCCCTAATGACCAGAGTGCACCATCAAGACAAGAAACACAAAGATATATGGGATCAAGCCGTCGACACCACCTTGGTTCCCCAAATGATCAGAGTGGACCATCAAGACAAGAAACACAAAGACATAAGGGATCACCCCGTCGACACCACCTTGGTTCCCCTAATGACCAGAGTGCACCATCAAGACAAGAAACACAAAGACATATGGGATCGCCCCGTCAACAGCACACTGGCTCCCCTAATGCCCAGAGGGCACCATCAAGACAAGAAACACAAAGACATAAGGGATCACCCCGTCGACACCACCTTCGTTCCCCTCATGACCAGAGTGAACCATCACGACAAGAAACACAGACATATGGGATCACCTCGTCGACACCACCTTGGTTCCCCTAATGACCAGAGTGCACAATCAAGACAAAAAACTCAAAGACATATAGGATCACCCCGTCGACACCACCTTGGTTCCCCTAACGACCAGAGTGCACCATCAAGACAAGAAACACAAAGACATATGGGATCACCCCGTCGACACCACCTTGGTTCCCCTAATGACCAGAGTGCACCATCAAGACAAGAAACACAAAGATATATGGGATCAAGCCGACGACACCACCTTGGTTCCCCTAATGACCAGAGTGCACCATCAAGACAAGAAACACAAAGACATATAGGATCATTCCGTCGACACCACCTTGGTTCCCCTAATGACCAGAGTGCACCATCAAGACAAGAAACACAAAGACATATGGGATCACCCCGTCGACACCACCTTGGTTCCCCTAATGACCAGAGTGCACCATCAAGACAAGAAACACAAAGACATATGGGATCACCCCGTCGACACCACCTTGGTTCCCCTAATGACCAGAGTGCACCATCAAGACAAGAAACACAAAGACATAAGGGATCGCCCCGTCGACACCACCTTGGTTCCCCCAAAGACCAGAGTGCACCATCAAGACAAGAAACACAAAGACATAAGGGATCGCCCCGTCGACACCACCTTGGTTCCCCTAATGACCAGAGTGCACCATCAAGACAAGAAACACAAAGACATATGGGATCACCCCGTCGACACCACCTTGGTTCCCCCAATGACCAGAGTGCACCATCAAGACAAGAAACACAAAGACATAAGGGATCGCCCCGTCGACACCACCTTGGTTCCCCTAATGACCAGAGTGCACCATCAAGACAAGAAACACAAAGACATATGGGATCACCCCGTCGACACCACCTTGGTTCCCCTAATGACCAGAGTGCACCATCAAGACAAGAAACACAAAGACATATGGTATCACCCCGTCGACACCACCTTGGTTCCCCTAATGACCAGAGTGCACCATCAAGACAAGAAACACAAAGACATATGAGATCGCCCCATCGACACCACCTTGGTTCCCCTAAAGACCAGAGTGCACCATCAAGACAAAAAACACAAAGACATATGGGATCACCCCGTCGACACCACCTTTGTTTCCCTAATGACCAGAGTGCACCATCAAGACAAGAAACACAAAGACATATGGGATCACCCCATCAACACAACCTTGGTTCCCCTAATGACCAGAGTGCACCATTAAGACAAGAAACACAACGACATATGGGATCACCCCGTCGACACCACCTTGTTTCCTCTAATGACCAGAGTGAACCATCAAGACAAGAAACACAAAGACATATAGGATCACCCCGTCGACACCATCTTGGTTTCCCTAATGACCAGAGTGCACCATCAAGACAAGAAACAGAAAGACATATAGGATCACCCCGTCGACACCACCTTGGTTCCCCTAATGACCAGAGTGCACCATCAAGACAAGAAACAGAAAGACATATAGGATCACTCCGTCGACTCCACCTTGGTTCCCCTAATGACCAGAGTGCACCATCAAGACAAGAAACAGAAAGACATATAGGATCACCCCGTCGACACCACCTTGGTTCCCCTAATGACCAGAGTGCACCATCAAGACAAGAAACACAAAGACATATGGGATCCAGTGCAGCGGACCTTCGATGTGAAAATGGCACCTGATGATGATGGTGATTTAGAGTATTATGTATTCATACATCAAATACATCAATCGTTGATTTATGTGTGACATTGAATTATTGTTGTGCTAGGTTTACAGAAACGACAGATAGAACAATTGATAAATGAAATTTATATTGACAAGAAAATTTGGCCAACATGGACAAGATTAACACAAAGGGACATAACTCTTATTGCGTGTGTAACTTTCAAAGCTTTGTGATGGCTATAATTGTGAGAATATAGACTCGATATAATGGACGTATCGAATACACTAATTAATTTTTAAATAAATTAAGGGGCTGCTGTAAAACTGGTAAGGAATATAAGTATATAAACCAATAAACGGTATTGAATCAGTTCTACAAATAACGGTTCACGTGAAACAATGGACGTTTCGGGTTTTACCATTCGTCAGCCACAGTAACAAACAGGTGACAAGGACAAGAATTACATATAGGTACTACAAAAATATACGACGATGAGAAACATATACCAAATGGCGATACAAGCAGATGGAAAAAGTAAACACCCACAGTGATGAGCAAAAAAAGAACAATAATAATACAAGAAAATCGTAAAACCTGAAAGAAATACCGAAACAAGAAAGTAAATAATCAACGAAACTACAAAAGAAAGAACAAAACTTCGGAACAAGTAAAAGGTCACTTAGCTAGATCCGTAGATGCTTGGAGTAGAACACTGAAGTACTTTGTGAAAGAAATCGTCTAAGGAAGTGACGTATAAGATAGCGACAATTTAAAAAGATACAAAAGGATACAAAACGAACCAAAAAAAAAGAATATAGATCGAAAAAACAACGAATAAAGAAGAATAAAAAAGAGAGAAAAGCCACCATAATTTATGCAAAATGATGTTGGGCATTAAGACCTTTTGGAGATATACAGCCCATTTGAAAAATAAGACGATTCTCCAACGAAAAGCGAGTCCGGTCATCACCGACACATGAAAGGAGAGCAGTGACATGAACATGAGATTTACCTACATGGTCAGGCCTATTAAAATAAAGGGCTACCGGTAAATGTTTGCCATGATAGATGCCATTTAAGTGCTCACGAAATCTGTCTGCCAAACGCCTACTAGTTTCACCAATATAGGTAATGCCACACCTCTTGCAGATGATAGCAAAAATCAGGTTTCTGGATTCGCACGTGAAAGACTCTCTAATGACAAATTTTCCTTTCTGAAAATGTGAGTTTGGAGTACAAACGGACTGCTCTTACATATACGGCGTTAGCACGGGTTAGTACTAAAGTATGAAGGACTAGTATATCTCAAACGACTGTGTAAAAGAATATCCCTAAAACTCCTATCCCTACGAAACAGAATTCTCTTCACCGCCAGACAGTGAGGATGAAAGTTAAAACCAGTTTGAGTCTGTCAGATTGGACAGAAGGTTTAGTAGTGAGTGCCATCTGACGAGTGGCGCGTGTGATGCGATTAAGAGCATCAGATAAAACATGTTCTGGATAAAGACGTCGGCGAAATAACTCGATCATCTCTTGAGCTCGTTGGTTTAAATCATCGTCATCGTGACATAACCGACGCAAGCAAAGAAGTTGAGAAAAGGGAATGAAAACTTTACAATTAAGAGGATGCGATGAGGTATAAAGAAGGAAACCATGAGCGTCAGAAGCCTTATAATAGACAGACGTTTTAAGACCAGTAGGGCTAATAGTCACAGTGATGTCAGGGAAGTTCACTGAAGTCGTATAAATTTCAGAAGTGAATTTGATGGCAAGATTGAAATTACCAACATAGTCAATAAATCGACGGAGGTCTACCTCAGACATGTCTGTAATGCCAATACCATCATCAATATAGCGGCGGTAAAACTCAGGTATCGGTCCATCGTAACTTTGAAAGACCAAATATTATAAGTGGCCCATAAACAGGCAAGTGTAACTAGGGCCCATCTTAGTACCCATAGCGACACCACTGATTTGGTTGAAGGATTGGCCATTAAACTCAAAAGAGTTGAGAATAAGAACCAACTCAGCAAGGCGAAGAAGCGGACCAGTACTTATAGTAAGATCAGTACGAGAAAAAATTGGAGGGCCTTAAGACCATCAGCATGTGGAATAGAAGTATAAAGGGAACAAACATCTAGGAGGAAAAGACGGTAAGTACGACAAGGCGTGAATCTGGTCGAATCAAAGATAGTGATAGCATGAGTAGTGTCTTTCAAATAAGAAGGCAGATTGGCGACTAAAGGCTGGACAATACTATCAAGGAATTCAGAAATACGTTCAGTGGGACAAGACCAGGCTGAAACAATAGGCCTACCAGGGTTAGCAATTTTATGCATTTTAGGAAGCATGTAAAAGGAAGGTTTACCAAGACAATTCTGTCCAGGGCGATTACAATATTTCCGTCGTCTTTTGGTGTGTGTCACATGACCGGCGCTCCGTATGTAAACTCAAATACTGGGAGTCACTACACGAAAATGACTGGCAGCCAATCAGCTCTTACCTTTGTAAACTCTCAGGGAGGTTGATCAGGTAAACAGACATGACGAATTAGTACAGGAAGAACAAGTGACTCCAATATACGAAATATTGTCCGAGGTAGGAAAATAGAACGTAAAGAGCACAAAATGCATTACGGGATGGCACAAGAAATGAAAAGTTTTGAGGTCATTCTGTGACAGTTGGGCATCTCTGAAGCAGATGTTCAGCAGTCATTTTATCAGTTCCACAGTTACACTCATTGGTAGTTAGCTTGATGAATAGATGATGTCCCAATCTATGGTGGCCCGTGCGGAGTCTGAAGATTGTCACTTATTCTCTTCTGTTGAGCTTTTAATATGCTTCATTTTGTGTGTGTCCTGGATGGTCTGTATCTAAATTGTTTTATCGTGTGTGATCACGATTGTCTAGTGTGAATAGTATCTGTGAGTCTAATATGTAAAGCAACGAATATCTTGCGTGTGAATAGTATTGAAACGAGTGGTTCCTTCGGTTATCATTATTGTTTGAATATTACAATCAGTCTCTTGACTTGTTCAATGTTAGTTATTTTATTGGTTAGCTCTGACAATCTAAGAAGTCCCTTCGAATTCTGATTTGCATAATTTACGATAATTGATTTTTCTTATGAAGAGTTCATCGTGCTGATAAATATAAACATTGAACAGCTGCGGAACCAAACCCGTAGCGTAATGAAATTATCAAGCCTTCAGTTTGAGTGGACATGTATTGGGATTTTCCACATATACAACATCCAACATTTCATAATCTTCATATACAGTTCATTATAATAAGAAATTCCAAGTAATACAAGTAAGTATCCGTCCGTGTCAAAATAATATTTCAGATGAACATCATGGCTGTATACATGCGCTGCTGTAATCAGACAGCCAGAAATGAGCGCATGAGTTCTCGACAGCTACAAAGTGAATCATATTCAATTCTCCTTCCATAATTCAGTTTACATATAAATCTCATAATTCATACTATTATCTAAGTTCTATATTTTTTTTATTTTTTTTTTATTTTTTTTTCTTACGCCCGCTAATACTCGAGGCGAAATCTCAGGTTATTATTTATGTCTAACCTGACATTGATTTTACGTGAGTATCCCTTTATTTCTTGTACAGAGACAGGTGTCCCTCGCCATTCAGGCATATACTCGCCGATTTCGGAGGTACCCATTGCAGCTGGGTCGGCTCAGGAGCCGCCAGTCCCTGGTCTACGACACTCCTTTAAATGTACTCTCCAGGTCTCGAGTTAATCCAGTCCAAATCCCGGTCGACGAAAAATCCTCAAATGCCGTCGCCCGGGTTTGATCCTGTATCACCCGGTCGCCAGAGCGGTGTTGTAACCACTACGCTAGCGCTGCTCCCAGTTCTATATTGAATTCATACTTATGGCTATATACTAAAGTCTCTCGTTGGAAAGAATACAAGACACAACTTCTCTGCTTTTCGGACAGCATAAAAGGGGTCACGTAACCAAGTCACTAAGCGTGACCTTCCCAACGCGAACACGTCATAATTTTAGCATATATTTCGCGTTCAGTAGTCCATAAAATATCAACATATTCTATTAATGCTATTGACCTCCAAATGTGCGCACTGCTAACCCCAGCAGACGTCGTCATTTAAAATAACACCGTAACAGATTTCCTGTCCGACGGAGAAAAAAAAAATCTATTAGATAGATTTTTTTTTCTTTTTGAACTATCTTAATCAACTTATCAAAAATTTAACAAAACCCGACGTATGGCCTACGATGTTCTATCTAGAACAGTGTCGCGGTCATGTCAGTAATATCTTATAATAAAATAAACGTCATATCATACATATAACTTATATTAAATAAATAAATGTCACTGTCATTAATTAATTAACTAATTAATTTGATGTCTGTATTGACTAACTACTAATGTGAGGTGTTATTAAAATCATTCTAACTAATTAAAATTAAAATAATTAATTATAATCTGTACGTATGGTATTAACTAATTAATATCTAATTAAAGAAAATGAGAAGTAGTATGCTAAAAAAAAAAATATTGAGAAGTACGGACAATTAAAACTAAATATTAAAGTATAAATTAAATTAATAATGTGTGTTAAAATTAAGTATAAGTATAGATTAGATCAGTGGTGGCCAAGCTAAGTTTGGCCGAGGGCCAGATTATGGTAAAGGGTAACACCAGTGGGCCAGACCTATAAAATTTAAAAAAAAAACGTTCTGAGATTTAGTTTTACATATACATATAATGAACCACGTACAGAAAGCAACGGCAAACTACTGTACTGCACATCTGCCAAGACATGTATACCAGTCTTCGGACTGAAATTACTGTTGAAAAAAAATATAATGAATCTGTTGTTATAATTTGTTTTGTAAATTGCAATATGACATGTAATTATTTATTTCAAACATTCATTTGTGTGTTATTTCATAGTGCAGAGTGTGGCTTATCAAAACTTTTCACCAGTGATTTGAAGTCTTTTTCCATTTGTGACCATCCACCCCTACTCCCACGATCACTTTCCCATACCGATGCTAAAGACAAAGCAACATCATTGGATCTCAGAGACTTCCGACCGCAGAAAAGATCTGTCATTGCTTTCAGTTTCTCATTATCAAAGTAGGTACCGACACTGTCTTCGCCTGTCCACGTGCACGATCAGAGATTTGACGTTATCATTTCCGTTTTGTCGGCACTATCTACTAGAGCTCAATTGGTATGATAGAGAGAGAGAGAGAGAGAGAGAGAGAGAGAGAGAGAGAGAGTTGGTGGTGTTGTGGGAGGTAGGGGATGTGTTAATCGTACATTTTGGGTATTTTAAATTTTGTTTCTGGTGCCTGAGCGTGCTATTTTGTAATATTTTTTTTAGCACAGTGGTCGGAGTATACAATAATTTTCAATCAACAATAAGAGGCTGAGCAAAACAGGTTAACGGGCCGGTCATAACTGATTGGCGGGCCATATCTGGCCCGCGGGCCGTAGTTTTGCCACCTCTGGATTAGATGATAACTAATTAAATTAACGCAATAAGAAAGAAAAGAAAAGAAAAAAAAATTCATACATTTTAAGTATACATATGAAATATCATCATCTAATATCTATCACCTTAATAATTAAACTATTAAAAATGTTTAATTGGTGTGATTTTTTTTTGTTTCATCTTTTCTTTTGTATATTTTATTTTTTAAGTTTCATCACACTTCAACTTTATTTTATTCCATATTAATCTAATAACTATTAAAATTAACAATATCGGATATGACGATCCAATCGTCGTTAATCCTTTTGACTTGTATGAAAGTTCTTAAGGGAACAAAGTTCATATTATCCAATTCTGATATGATGATCCAACCGTCGTTAATTCATTGATTGAAATTTTGAAAGTTATTTGAATCAGTCATTTCACTTTATGTATTATCACAGTCTCTGTCCAGTCTTTATCAGAACTTGTTCCTTGTTACTACTTTGCAATAGATTTGAAGAATTAATGAGTAATCCGCAAAGTCCAGCGAAGTCCAAATTTTCAACCGATCTGTAAAACTTGATACTTTGATAGCAATAGTTTTTTTTCGAAATTTCTACATAGAAGTAGGAAGTCCATATGAAGTATTGTATATTCTTGCATCACTGTAATACTGTTCATTTCAAACGTAATTCTTGATTAGTCTGTAACTTTTTTGAAATAATAATAGTCATTCAGAATCCGTGGGATGTCTTGATAAAGTATCGGCTATTGTGTTCTCAATTCCAGGTATAGATTCTATTTCGAAATCATAGGGTTGTAGCGCAATTGCAAAGCGTGCAAGCTTTGGGCTTTTATGGTTTGAACGACGTAATGATGCAACAGACTTTTGATCGGGCTGGATCAGAAATGGTGATCCAAGTAGAAACTTTTCCAATTTGGTAACTGCCCATATCACGGCCAGCAACTCCTTGTCCACCGTCGAATATTTCGTTTCAGGAGTTTTTAGCTTGCGTGATATGTATAACACAGAATGAAGGATATCATCGTGATATTGGAGTAGACAAGCTCCGAGTCCGTAATTACTCGCATCTGTACGAAGGATAAACTTTTTAGAAGCATCAGGTAATCTTAAAACTGGTGGGCATGAAAAAAATTTCAAAATTCTGCGAAATATTTTGACACATTCGTCAGTCCAATTTATCCTCAACGGCATGTTCTTCTTTAACAAAGATGACAAGACAGCCGTGATAGATGACAAGTTAACTTATGCTGTATTGGGCTGAGCATAGTTAATACCAATAACGACATTACTGTTTCTTGTAGGCATGGTAAAAAACAAATAAGACAGAAAACATGTGTACAAGTTTGAAGATGTCAAGAAACAAAAATGTTTTTCGAGAAGAAAAAAACAATAAATCAATCTATATTAGGATAGATGATTTTGAAAGACCAGAAATGATGACTGACAATGCTGAGTCATCAAAGAGTAAGATCAATGTGTGAATGTAACATTTTATCTGCGTCACGCAGAATCAGGTACTAGTTGTAATTTTAGATAATGGTGATAAAAATAAACACCATCATCACGCTCGATAACCAAACGAGCGTCACGATTGTTACGGAGGGTAACCAACGCCTCCCTCTTATGACCATTGACAGATGGCAGAAGACGAACAAACTTAACGTTTGCTGTATAATCACAAAAATTTCTAAGTGCCTGCCAGGTAGTATCCTGTGGCAGATTTCGCACTAAAACCGTGCGAGAATACGCACTTTTCCCAATATATGTAGTATCATTGTCACGAAATTGTGCACAATGACGATATGTATTCTTTGTCCTATAAACCAAGTTAACTTTCTCCTTTGCCATAGACATAGTATATTTATTGGATGAGGTATTATCCTGACTGAACCTAGGATGATACCTATCATTACCAAACGTAGTAGGTTTCCTACATGTCGTAGACATGTCTTGGTTAGGCAAAGTAAAACCTTTGCCGTTAGACTTATTTGTCTTAAATTCATTATCCCTGTTCCTTCTAACTCCAACATAATTCTTCACCATATTATTCTTCTTCGTAACATCTTTGTCAATGTTGATAACGGCAACAGTTTTCTTAGGATCAGTTATAATCTGATCCTGTCGCCAACATTTATTTTCAGAATTGGCAGTAGTGTCCTGACGAGGAAAAGTATATATCCCTCGAAATGATCTTTTCATTTTGTTGGGTTGTGCTGAACTGGTCTTATTACATGGATTATCCTTAGTATGTTGTACAATAGATCCATCATCCTCATCAGTTTCCGGGATAGTACTCAGAGTGAAGTTGGAAACTGCTGTGCCGCATGTATTCATTTTGTTGGCACGAAGTGTAGCCATCGCAACAACAGCGTTAGCGTTGCTAAAAGATTGCAAAATGTTTTCTCTCCCATTCATTAATTTCTTTAAGAGTGCAATCCATACTGCCGTGGATGCGTCCTACTGTAAGATCAGCTTATGGATTCTGTAACATGCACACCTTGACATTACCTGTAAAAAATGGTGTGCTAACATATACTATGGCAGTGGGGTAGTACTCAATAGTACCCCCGAAGGTCATACACCTGACGTGTTCCCCTGTAGCATAACTGGGGTGAACGAGTGACTGTCGGACTCCGATAGTGGTTGATCCCGTATCCCATAAAACTGAGACCACAGTACCATTTACTAATCCTCTATTGAACATCAGGGTGCCTGTGCCGTCGTTCGCCGAAAGACCAACTGCTGTATGAAGGTGTCCACAATTCAGCACAGTTTCTTTGGCTTTCTGAAAAATAGCATTACAATCTTGGCAACTATTTGCCACATTAAAGTTAACAGCACAACATAAAGACGAAGATTGTGACTGATTATTATTATCAGAAACACTAGGGGTCGTACCATCCGTGAGTTCCGCTCCTGCATTGTGATCAAACTGTGATGGTCTACGTGACTGAGACCGATGACGAGAATAATCATTTGAATTATCCCGTTGTCCCCTATTGTAACTGTTATCTCGATGTCTCGAGCTATGATTATTGTTATTCCAATTGTTACCATTGTTGTTATTATATGAACGGTTATAATGTCCGTTATGTTGACCATTGTTATATCTCGATTGAGGTGAATTATTTCTATTTTGTGGTTTTCCTCTATTAAAATCATTTTTATTGTTAAAGTTATTCTGTCCCTTATGAAAATTAACGTCATAATTTCCTTTGAACCTACTTCTGTCTATGCTGTGTGTTCTTGGTTTGTCATGATTGTAGTATGCCATATTAGAAGCCACAGGTAGAGGTTCCCTTATCAAAGAGTTAGAAATGTTCGCATTCGGATGCGCAGTACAATAATTTAATGAAATTTTTTCTAACTCCTCGATTGTAGAAGGTTTTCGGTCTTGCAAAAAGGCGAAGAATGGTTGGCTGACAGAGGACAACACCTTATCTCTCAGCATCAGATCAACTAACTTGTCGTATGATTTGTTGACATCTGCCAGTTCCACCCATCTATTAAAGGTATTGCGTATGTTCGCAATAAAACCTGTGAAGTCCTTACTATTATCAGGTAGCATACTCTTAAAACGTAATCTACAACCCTCTTCGGTCAAATGGAAACGACGTAATAATAAGGCTTTAATGGCGTCATAGTCAGTAGCTGATGCTGGATCAACATTCTGTGCTGCACTTGCGGGTTCACAATCTAGAAATTCCTTGAGTTTGAGTGCCCATGCAGATTTGTTAAGGTTATTGACTTTGCATACATCCTCAAAGCGTAATAGCCATGCTGATAAATCATCAACATGTAATTTGAATGGCGGTAGCTTGAAATAATAATTGCCCTTATTTTGGTTGGATGAAGAAGTATTCTGCGTATCAGTATTATTTATATTTGCAGCTACTTGAGCTTTTAAGTTTAATTCAGCCATACGCATCTGTATTAACTCCTTTTCTTCTTCCCTCTCTCGTTTAGCAATTTCTCTTAATCTATTTTCCTTATCAATTTCTTTCATCTCACGTTCTGCTTCTTTCTTCTTCAATGCAGCTTTCTTCTCTGCTTCTTTTCTTTCAAGTTCCTCCATTTCTGCCTTATACTTCGCAAGTTCCGCCACTGCGTATGCTTCCAGAGCTTCTCCTTTTTTTCCAAAATCTTTCCCGTTTTTAATAAAATGGTCCAATGTAAGCATCTTGACGTTAATCTTGTAAGTAATTACTGGTCTAAACTAATCAACAATAAAATCTAAGTAATTATTGTACTTACTCAACGTATGAATACTCACTATAAATAATGATAATATTCTTGAACTTTTATTTGTAAGTTCCACCACTATATAATATTTTGTAATAATATTATATGTACCTACTCATATAAATCATAAATAGTTCTAATATTTATTTATTTAAGATGCTGAATTAAAATCAAGCATAAAATATTATGACCTAATAATTATTGGTATTATCCCTCAATAACCAATAAATACTACGTGATAAGTCAACAATGTAGTACTGGGAAAATGTACTAGTGAACATGTAATATGCCTGTCATATTCAAGGAAGACCATAAATTTATATTTAATTATCAATATATATTATATTATTATGCCCTAGTCATCATATCCAAAGTGCATCGCTAGTGTCTTGAACCACTACTGCAAATGGATGCAAAGTCCCTGACTCATCATCAAATTTCATAAAAATTAATTAAATTCAATTATTATCTTATTATTGATCAAATTATCATAATATAAACATATTATTAATGTATGAAATACACAGAAACAATACAATTCATCAAACAAGGTTTTACAAAACAGTATCACATCACAAAGTTACAATTTCAGACCAAAATGAATATACCAAAACAAGCAGAATAATCGGAAGTAAGAAGGTCAAGGTTGAACTAAATTCAGAATGAACCTGCGTACACAAAAAATGGTGACATAACAGTGGACTCATTAACGGTTATTACATTAGAAATAAAAAATAGCAAGGTCAGAATAACACTATAGATTACGAACATTATTTTACAAATTTGAATAAAATAACAACTGAATACAATTTAGAATACACCAGTTATTAACACGACTTCACAGCTAAACACTGAAGTCAAATAATTACAAATGCAGACGAAGAGTCCAATCGGTAGAATCTTCGATAGGGTTCTCTGCAAGAATGTAAATATTTAACTGCCCTATAGAACATTTAGAATCAATTTCGTCATCCTTAGAGCCATATCATTGATTCCGAACCGCCGCACCAACATCACACGACATGTAAAATAACATAAACAACAATTAACATTTAGCAGTGTAAAAATGAACATGGCGTTAAGCAGGACAAATAGGACCAAATGTGTAACGCTCAAACAAGTTACTTATCTTTTTAGTAGTAATCTAGTACATTGTCTGCTTCGCCAACAGACTCATGAGCTCGTATGTAATGATGAATACGGTAGCAATTTGTTTCCTTCGTTGTTTAGAGCTGAAATATATTTCTGAAGGGCATTGATTTTCGCCGGCATTGCAAACGATTCAGACTGTTGCCAAGGGCTTGACGTCACCGGTGTTCCGTATAACAATGTCCATATCGGCTCGTAAGGAAAAATGTTCTAATTATTAGGTTCTTTCTTTTGAATAAAAACTTTCAAGACCACTTCTGGCCACCACTTGAAACGGGTGGTTCCTTCGGTTATCATTAATGTTTGAATATTACAATCAGTCTCTTGACTTGTTCAATGTTAGTTATTTTATTGGTTAGCTCTGACAATCTAAGAAGTCCCTTTAAATTCTGATTTGCATAATTTACGATAATTGATTTTTCTTATGAAGAGTTCATCGTGCTGATAAATATAAACATTGAACAGCTGCGGAACCAAACCCGTAACGTAATGAAATTATCAAGCCTTCAGTTTGAGTCCACATGTATTGGGTTTTTCCACATATACAACATCCAACATTTCATAATCTTCATATACAGTTCATTATAATAAGATATTCTAAGTAATACAAGTAACTATCCGTCCGTGTCAAAATAATATGTCAGAAGAACATCATGGCTGTATACATGCGCTGCTGTAATCAGACAGCCAGAAATGAGCGCATGAGTTCTCGACAGCTACAAAGTGAATCATATTCGATTCTCCTTCCATAATTCATTTTACATATAAATCTCATAATTCATACTATTATCCGAACTGAGTTCTATATTGAATTCATACTTATGGCTATATACTTGTAGTGAATTTCTAAATACAATATCTAAATTAATATATAACAAGATCGGGCATAAAGGAAAAGATAAGAAAGTATAAAAGAATTTTCTACTAGAACTGTTGGTATCGCCTACGCCTTCAGATTATTTGTTAACGAATAGCCGAACAAAACGGTACCCAAATTTTTCAAATTCGTCCTTGACATAATCACTTTTCCTAGTTCTAAGAAAATTGTGCTTAAAATGCATTGTGAAACGAGGAGGGGCAAGGCTCGATAACACGCAAAGCACGTCTCAATTGGTTCTAAGTCTACAACCAACTTGCACGCTTTGCCTTAGGGGTTTCCCCAAAATACGAGGAAAAAGTTAGAACATGTAGACAACTCGTGTCACAAAAACAACCTTAGCTCTTATTTCAAAAGACGTAATTATCACGTAAAAAGGGAAGACAGCACATGGAAAAGAATTGAACGTGTAGTAGACTAAAAATAAAAACACTAACATAGAAAAAAAAACTTTGGACTTCTGAACCAAGCCAACTAGTCCCATATAAATTGTATATTCGTGTACCTTAGGACTTGTTGACAAAGAATATGGTAATAGTTACGCAAATAGTCCATTAATTAACTAATTATAGCCATAATACTATAGTGGACCCGACCAGACTGTCAAGTAAAGATCATGCCTGCTTATAATTTTTTATGGCATGTTTTGAAAAAAACGACTTTGGATAAATGAGGTTAAAAGGTACGGGATACCGGATTTGTTGGATTTTAAAGGAAGGCGTAGTATGATTGGTTGACCTAAAACTAAAAATATATTTGCCTTGGCATATTGGGAGTTGTTATTTCAAACGATAGATTCAAAAATCAATGTAAACATGGTCCCATTGGACAAAGCCGTAGATACTGGTACAAAACGGGGACTTTTCACTGCCATTTCAAATAAATTTTGTGTACAGCAAGATTGATGAGAGCAGGCGGAGAAATTTTCTAACATAGGAAAAGCCTGGATCGAAAATGTGCCATATTGCCTAGTCATCGTTTAACTTGTGTTATTTCCTTGCATTTGTGGTAAGATTGATTTTCTTAACATTTTATTTAAAATAAAATTTGAATGTGAAATACTAACATACGACTGTAAGTAAGTGAGTCTATGGCAGACTCAAAACAGAGTCTAGAGATTGATCCAGCATATGAAAGACTATCGGAGAGGTGTAGACCAACTAAATTATATAGGATTATCATCAGGAGCATAATACCTATCCTATTGTATGGACAACAGATTATTGCTGGAATTGCAGAGGCGTTGTAACTATTAGGGGAGAGGAATACTGGTATACCTGGTCACATCAAAAGAAACTGGTGAAAAGGATTGTCGTAAAGAGCTGATCTTGCATGTTTGTTTGTAATGTGCCTGTACTGGTTGCTGAATATTGGTGTAGGCTGTTGATTACGAAGGAGGCATATCCTTCTGATTTCAGAGGGTTTTGGTTACTGTCAATACCTGGTGCCAGACTACAGTGGGCCGATATATTCATGCCACAGTCTTGCCTTTTTCGGAGACAACTGTAAACCACCATCATTCTTGAAGAAGTGGGAGCTGAAGGTTGTCGTTCAGCGAAGTGCAGGAAGATTCCTACCTCATATTACCAAGTTAGGTGCATGTTTCGGCACCTGATCGCTCAACAATCATTATATTAAAATAAGAGACTGAGAATAGTGATATAAACATTCCATCAGTGTCCATAAAAACTTACAACCAACATGCAGAGATGATGATAGTAAACAATCAACCAGTGTATACTAGAAGTCACCTCAGTTAAACAATACAACTACACCCTTATATAATAATACATGTATTATGGTCAGAAGATCCATTATGTAAATTGATTGATGTAATTAATTTCTATGATTTCACTTTGATTGTCAGTCCTGATTCCAATTAAATCAGATTCAGGACAATAAATTGAAAAACCTTAACTTTCAACCACTGACTTACTAAAGATTTCATAACACCAGCTATATTGGGTAGTTTGCTTCTGGGATTTTAAATTCTTAAAATATTATCAATTATATTAGGAATCTCTGATAGTATAAAACTAAAAGCATTCCCTTTTGGAGAAATTAAATAGTGGTTGAGCTATCATTGCCTGTGGTTGTTCTTAGTTATAATTAGAAATTGTTAGTTATAATTAGAAATTTGTCTAGTTAGAAATTTTAAAAGGTTTGCCTAGTACATAATGGCTGACCTGGCAAAGTTTCGATCTGCTGCTGTGCAGGCTGCTAAAGAGCTGGGAATGGAGGGGCAAATTATGATTGCTTATGTCACAACTGAATGTGACAAATTTATTGAACATGAAAGAAAGAAAATTTGAAGCAGAAAGAAAGTTAGAGGCAGATAAAGAACTTAAGAGGCTGCAGATTGAGGCTGAAGCAAAAAAGTTAGAGACAGATAAAGAACTTAAGAGGCTGCAGATTGAGGCTGAAGCAAAAAAGTTGGAGGCAGAGGAAAGGAAACAGGCTGCAGACAGAGAAGCTGAGGAAAGAAGACAGGCTGCAGAAAGGGAAGCAGAAAAGGAGGAGATGAGATTACAAAGGGAACTGGAGTTACGACTAAGGGAGTTTGAGTTTCAAAGCCATGCTCCTGAAAATGGTGTCAGTCCCTTTACCTCAGATGCTACTGTTAGTCAGGAAGCCTCAACCTCAGCTATGAGTTTTCATTTAGACCATTTTGTTGAGAAAGACGATGACATAGAAAGTTACCTAAATAGATATGAACTTTTGGCTACCACGTATGGTTTAGAGAGAGAAAGGTGGAGCCTAAAGTTATCACAAGGGCTTCGGGGTACAGCTTATGAAGTTTTTGCCAAGATGAGCAGGGATGATCAGGACCATTATGACATGCTAAAACAGGCTCTTTTGTTAAGATATGAAAAGAATGGGGAATTTTATAGAAAAAAATTTAGGAATGCCAAACTACTGTCGGGTGAGACTTATCACCAGTTCTCTGCACGGTTAGAGACCTACTTGGAGAAATGGACTGCTCTGGGGAAAACCCAAGATCTTAAGGAAATGATCCTTATTGAGCAACTAAGAGAGTCCATGGCTCCAGACCTGAGAAAGTTTCTCATGGAACAGGGTGCAGAGAGGCTGGGTGAGTTACTAAATGTCGCTGAAAGATATCAGGCAGCCCAAGCAGAGGTAGTTGGAAATAAAAAGAAACAGGATAAAGTCTTCTACGGACTCCCTTCCTTTTTCACAACTTCTCCGCCTCCGCCGGTTGTGCCAAGACGATGATGACTTCCACTTCCGAGCAAATGAGATGTTGGATTTCTTCCGTAGCAGACTTTATTCGGAACATGTTCTCACCTCTGCTCTCCAACATGTGCTCCCCATCTCTCGTCAGGAGGCCCTCATACCTCACTATAAATCCACTTCAGATAGAATCAAATTAATCTTGACCCATCACCCTCACAGTACTGCTGTCAAACAAATCCTTTTCCGCCACCTCCCTATCCTCCAAGCAGAGCCTGCGACCCAAGAAGTATTCGGTGTAGCACATTTGGTGGCATATAGACGCGACAAGAACTTGAAGAATCTTCTTGTTCACAGCCGTCTCCCAAAGGAGAATGCCACTCACTTTGGCACACTACCATGTGGTCGGACACGATGCAACACGTGCAAGTATGTCATCTCAACCCAGAAGGTGTCCTTTCCTAAGGCTACGTACACCGTCACTAGTAGCTTCACGTGTAAATCGCGTAATGTCATTTATACGATCATATGTAAACGTTGCTGCAAAACCTATATTGGCCAAACATGCAAACGACTTGGGGACAGATTCAGCCAGCACTTAAATGACATCTCTCAGCAAAAGTCCACACCAGTTGCCACACACTTCAATGGTCCTTACCACCATGGTCCCATCGACATCCAGGTCACTACGATCCGATCCTGCTCCTCTAACACTGCCAGCCGAGAACAGCTTGAGAACCGTCTTATCCACCGCATGGGGTGTCTAAAACCAGCCGGTCTCAACACTTTCCACACCTTTGTCTGAGGTCACCCTTTCCTCTCTTGCTCTATTTTGACTCTTTCCAATTTTATTTTTTCCTTATTCTTCTATTTTTATGCCATCCTCCTTAATATGTATGGATGTCACGTTTTTCTATTTGTCTTGATTTTTTATTTCATATTTATTTATCTCCTACTTATTCTGTCCTCTTCTATTTCCAGTCCCCACTTTTATTACGTTTGGGTAGTTTTTTGTTCAGTTTCGTTTTTTAGTTTTTTAGTTTCTTAGTATGTATTGTGTACATCCGGGGGCAGAAGTCACTTCCTTTTCAGCCATGCTTCGCCTTCAGGGAAGTACATAGGTTTTATCTTTATATTTCTTTAAGTTCGTATGTCTCCTATCTAGCCTTCACTTTCTTTCTTTTCCTGACGAAGGCCTTGTGGCCGTAACGTAGACTACTTTCTTTGTCTTTTGTCCTCGTAAGACGAATCACCTTTTTTCGATTTTTTTTTCAAACCCATCCATTAAACTAATGCAGCGGTTCTCAAAAAGCGGTCGCCGAGAACCTTTTATGTGGTCCGCGAGGTCAAAGCAATCTTTAGAATAATCTAAGACGTTATTTGCATTTTTCACTCTCATTCTCTCACGAGTGTACAGTGGAGTTTTCCAGAGGCCACATGGCGTGTAATGACGTCATCGTTCTGACGGCTAATGGAATGTGTGCTTGTGCATTTTTTTTTTTAAATACGTTTCTAAGGTAGTAAGTTTAGGCTATAAATATGCTCGTTTTCTAAAACGGTAAATATCGATAGACATAACACACACAGTTAAACCTCTTAGGGTCCTCAGTAATTTTTAAGAGTGTAAAGTGGTCCTGATACCAAAAAAAAGTTAGAGAAACGCTGAACTCATATTATGTGGGAGAAACGTTCCAGATCAACTTAAACATTTGACTTTATATGGAAGTCTATAGGCATATAAATATTTTATTGTACACCAAACTGTTATACAGTATAATTTATTGTAATTGCTAAATAAGAATTTAAAAATACACTAAAAATTATTAATAAAACATACAAATAATTTAATTTTTACATTATTCTTCCTGTTATAATTGCTGCTACTCAGCACTTGAAGTTGCTACAACTGAAGCTGAAGTTTCTGCTGATTCTGGGACTAGCTGTTGAGGTTCTCTGACTTTTTTATGTAAGAAATAATCTAATGTAATTTATTTTGTCGATTTAAAAAAAAAAATTTGCTACCGTAAACTGGGGCTACTTTGAACAAATTGAAACTGATTTTCATGTTCTAAATTATATCATTTGCATTTTGGACTTTTTTGACAGAAGAGCACCCCATTTTTTTCTTCTGTCATATGGGAAGTAACCAAACAAAAAGAAAAGACAGGTTAAATATAAGTTTATCAGCAGTTACTGACCATTTTATGGTCTGTTCAAAGAAGCCCCATTGGAGGGGCTACTTTGAACACAACATTTTAGCTTATTTTGGACATCACCCAATGACCACAATAAACAACACAGACAATTTAAAATAAAACAAGTAAATCAAATGAGCCAGTCCAAACTTTTATTGAGTGGAAACTGTAAAGAAAAAAATCACTATTATTTTAATAAGGAAATAGGCTACAGAGTGAACATGAATAACAAACATGAAACAAAACAGAGAACAGAATATGAAGTAAATTAAGAACAAAAAGAAAGAAAATGAAAGAATAAACAAGCTATGAACAGAAGTCACATGTGTATGTGTCTGAACCTAGCTGCAGCTCTACACAGGCTTCATTGCACCACATTTTACACTTTGAACACTGAATCCAGTCTTCAACTGGAGGGTCTTTATATGGTTCGTTACACACTAAGCAATCAAAGGTGGTGGACTGGCTTGTGCACTGACCTAATGACACCTTTTTTGCTATGGTCTTACCCTTCTTTGAAGGTGCTTTAGAAGGTCCAGGCTCAGACACAGAACTTGCTGCTAGCGAATTTGCCGCAGATAAGTCTTCAGGAGAAATGCGTTTTCCTGGCGTCACATTAACTTTCACTCTCCTTTTTTTACGGGCAGGCTCATCTGATCCTCGCATTGTCTTTAATAGCTCTATGACAGCTTCAGAGACCAGAGAAGTGTTAGAGTCATTGCTGTTGCTGGTATTTGTCTGTGTGCCAGGAATTTTGACAAGAACAACCTGGGGAGCAAACGGAAAGAGTCCTGTTGCTGCGAACCCTGATATGATGTTTCTGCTGACCTCCTGGCTGGAGGGATAAATCCTCTTATAAAGCTGCAGAAGCAAACCAGGAAAAGCATCTTTTGACACTGTTTTGGACCGGTTTGAGGTCTTCCAGATTTCTAGCAGCTTTCTCCATTCAATCTTCATAGGTCAAATAAATGCAACATCGAGAGGCTGAAGGAGATGAGTTGAATTGCTCGGCAGGCATATGAAGGCAATGTTGTTGTCCTTTGCCAGCAGTAGAACTCGGGGGTTGAAGTGACTGGATAGATTGTCCCCAATAAGAATCTGTCTTCCTTCCAAGTGACGTGTGTGACGAAGGAACAAGGATTCAAACCAGTCTTCAAAACAGTGACTATCGAACCAGCCACACTTGCTTCTGTTGTACCTGGTGTTGGGAGGGCCACCTTCCATCCAAGTATTCCATAAGTGTTCAGATTTGTATACGACAAAGAGGGCAACATTACACCACTTGCCGAGCCACAAAACATGATGGATGTGGATGACTTAGTTGTGTTCATAACACGTTCGGGATGTTTGACTCCTCTCTTAAATATGCATTTTTTTGATCCAGGGTCATCTGATAAGTTGGTCTCGTCATAGTTGAAGATGTGAGTAGCATCTGAACCACCAAGAGACTCTTTAAAGTTGTGAAAAAAAACTTTAAATTCTTCACCAGTTTTTGCAGCCCTCGCAACCTTTATATTCTGACACAAACGAGTTGTGAGATGTTCCTTGTTTCTTTTGAGGAAAGCCCAAACCCAATCTGTTGATGGTACATTGTCCTTAAAGCAATCCACATTACTCCCTTGCAAGTTTAAGTAGCTCTTAACCAGCAGCCTGAGTTCGAGATGGTCTAGTGGAAAGCCCCACTCTGCCACTGTCTGTAGATGACTGCAGAATGACAATTCTTCATCAGGTGAGAAGACAGTTTGATGACCAGCACGTTTTGGGTGTTTGTTTCTGAGTTTGTTACTCAAAGTTCCAATGGATATTTTAAATTCATCTCTTGCCTGTCTTAGTGTCATACCACTTTTAATTGCTTCAAGTTGCATGCAAGCGTACCAAAAACCTAATTGAAACAAAAATGAATACAACTCACTTCAAAATATTCACAATCTATCTTGGACACCACAACGTGCAGCTATCACTAAAAATCGGTTGTCACCAATCTGTAAAGCGCGTTGTGTTACAAAACATTCCATATTGATTCACAAAATCCCGTGATGACTATCACTATTTTAATTGGCGGGTCGGAAGAAGGAATGAAACAGTGTAAATGTCTTCGGATTATACTTGATATTGATCCTTGTAGAGAAAGAATAATTAAAAGCCAACAAACGTTTAAATCAAAATTATTTTTTCTGGAAAATATGTTCTCCTATAAGAGATAAGTGTATGATATTTTGAAGGATGATAAAGTAGCTTAAATGACGTCATATTCTTTCAGGTAAAATTCCAGAACTCACACAAATTCTTAACCAAACTTTCCAGGTTTTTGGTTTTTCTGAAAGTCGTCTGAATGAGAAAATAACCGACGATGACTTTGCGCTCAGAGGTTTTAAAACAATTCGGCGAGATTCAAGTAGACAATTAGAGACGGGTCTAGCAGTTTATATTTCTACTTCTCTCAGTTATCGCCGCAGAAACGATCTAGAGACTACAGATATAGAATGCATATGGTTAGAGGTAAAGCCACAAAAGCAAAGACCTATTGTAATCGGATATCTTTATCGTAATCCCAGTGTAGGAACAACATGGTTTGAAGATTTCACGAACATGATGGATAAAGTTATTACGACAGTTAATGAAGTTATTCTTCTTGGTGATTTTAATATCGATATGCATAAGCCAAACCAAATATGGACCAACATCATAGCATCGTATAACATGAAACAAATAGTCAACAAACCTACCAGAGTAACAAAAACATCATCCACACTGATCGATCACATCTATGTAACCTGTCCAGAAAACATTATAGAATGCTCCATCCCAACTATTGCTATGAGTGACCATTACTCCATATGTTGCACTTGGGCAAAAAAAGGGTACAAATCTCCAAAAAATAAACACATTAGTTTTCAATATAGAAGTCTTACAAATTTCAACCGTGAATTATTTTTGAATGATTTGCGAACTGCGCCTTTCGCCAACGTTTTTCAAATTCCTGATCCTGATGACGCCATCGCATATTGGTCAACGATATTTTATAGTATTTTTAATAAGCATGCGCCTACTAAAGAAATTTGCATGAAAAGGCAAATTAAATCTCCATGGATCACACAAGAAGTTCTTGACGCTATGAGGTAAAAAGATCGAGCGCATAAAAATAAGGATATCACTACATATCGGACAGTAAGAAATAAAGTACAATACTTAATTCGCAGAGAAAAGAAAAACTACTTTAGAAATTTATTTCAGAGCAAAACAAACAGTAAAGTGATATGGAAGGCAATCAACACTTTAGTGAACAAACGAAATTTTCCAGACCCACATACTCCCAATACGCCACTTATTTATTATTTACATTTTTATTTCATTATATATTCTCTAAAATTATTATTTACAGTATACAGTAATTGCTGTACATTTTGTTATTATAAGAATAGCGCGTCTATCCTTGAGTCTTTAACCTGTTGACTTGTTATAACTATTCAGGTTCGTTACTCCGATGATCTTTCTGTTACATTATATTTGTAAAAGTTGTATTCTTTCCTCTAAATCTGTTGTCAATGTCTCAGGTTTAAATCATACAGGTAAGCATGTTCGTATATATAAGTACTGTCTTATATAACGTCACTCTTACTACGTGTGTCTATGCTATTAATTGTCCTGTCGGTTTATTAAACTAACGATCACTTTCAAGCATGGAGTTTGTACAGCGAGGTAGACTATTCACACCAGTTTCAACAGATCTTACTAAGATGTAAGTAGAAATTAATAACTAATCTAAGGGTTTCCGGGTTTTACAATGTAGCACACATTCTAGATCACGAAAGTCGAGATTCAACTTAGCCATGTTTGAAAAGCACAACATCTTGGAAGCAACGAAGTTAGTAGTTAGCGGATTAAACATCTCTTTGTATGTGGAAGACATACCATTAAATTATGAACATCGCGTAAATAGGTGATATACATCCAAACTGAAACTTCTTTGACGTTGTGTTTATCTGTAACATCTGGGTATTTTTTACAAGATCTGGGTTTTTTGGCTTCCGTCTGGGTATCTGGGTATTGTTTTTCCAAATCTGCATTAATCTGGGTATATTTGACAATTGACATTTACAATGTATGTATATTCTGTGCACTGAGCATTATACATTATATTTATATTATAATTAAATGTAAAAAATTATGTGCTATATATTTTTTATTCCACTTAAATTTAATTCTTGTTTTTAATCACATCAATGACTTTGTTTTTTGACTCGTTTGCATCAGCTATCTATTTCCTGTTATTCTGTTAATGGCTGTCATCTACAATACTCAGCCATTTTTGCAATGTGTTTTAAAGAATTCTTTGTAAATTTTAGACTTAAGCAGATAAGCAGCAACTTGTTTTGTTTTTTTTGTTTTTTTTTGTGTCAAAAAATAATTAAAATTAAGATTAAAAGATGAGCGATGATGAAGGTACGCTAGGTAGTTGTAGCAGCATGACGACACACACGCAACCGCGTAAAAAGTGAAGCCATGGTATCAGCTGGCTTTTTGTGAGGAATGGCTAATAGACAGCGAACTGAAGGATTGGATAAAGCAGGACTTTGGAAATCGCTATGCTGCGATTTGTACGGCCTGTTCCTGTACATTAACTAATGTCAACAACACAGCTTGTTTGACACATAAAACCACACATAAGCACATGAAAAACTTAGAAGCCAAAAGCAAAACTCTGAACATTAACAAGTTTTTCATCAAACCAAAAGAGCCCTGTCTCCAAGACAAAACTGCTAAAGCGGAGATACTGTTGTCGACTTTCATGGCAGAACATAATACTCCGTTTTCGCAAGCTGATCATTTGATTAAATGTTGCAAGCAGAGGTTTCCAGACAGCACAATTGCTAAAAAAAATGTCACTGAAGCGCACCAAGGCTGCCTTTATGATATATTGGGGTGTTAATAAAATCATTTTTATATAATTGTGAATTGTTGGTAATAAAAAATAAAAATGAATAAATAAATAACATTTGGTAGCACACAGCTTATTTGTGCTAAAGTTGCCCTAAAAGATTGTGTAAGCATCGTCTATCCCCGTGTATTTGATGCATAAAATAATCTAAATACAAGGTATTTCTAGGGTTGTTAAAGAAGAAAATCTGGGTTTATCTCTAGAACTTGAGTGGCAACCTTGGTAATAGCTGTTTCTCTTCCTCGGGATAATTATTGTCCATGCGTATAATCAACATCGCTGGCCGTAGAAACGTTATTATGTGAGGTTTTCATACTCGTAGATTGATGAAAATCGCGTTTCGGCGCTGAGAGATAAATTTTCATACAAGAAACGTTGTTTAAACTTATTATCATTGAAAGTAGCAAAGCAAATAGGTTTTCACTTCATCGTCATGTGCAACAAGTAAAATATTTTTTTAATATTTATTAATAACAGCAAATAACAACATTCACAAATAGAATGTAACAATTTTTTCTTAAAGTAGGCAAAACACAACATTCTTTGTTTTATATATTTTTGCTTTTAACCAGATGCAATTAAAACTGAACGAGAATCTTTTATTTCTTTAGCATTTGTGTAGTGGTAAAATTCTTTCCTACTTTTGGAAAGAATTTTACCACTACACAAATGCTAAAGAAATAAAGTAGGAAAAGGAAAATACAAGAAAATAGTAGGACAGTATGGATTAGGGACAAGAAATGATAGAGGAGACAGACTTATCCAGTTCTGAGAAGAAAACCAGCTGGTCATATGTAACACCTTTTTTGAACACCACCCAAGGAAATTATACACATGGAAAAGCCCAGGAGATGTAACACGAAATCAAATCGACTATATCATGATAAAACATAGATTTAAGAACAGTGTCACAAGTGCAAAGACACATCCTGGCGCTGACATAAATTCAGATCACAATCCAGTCGTCATCAAAGTAAATATAAAGCTGAAAAGAGCAGGAAACAGAAGACAGGAGGAACCCCAGATAGAAATATCAGCGCTGAAACAACCAGATATAAAACAGAAATATTTAATCGATGTCAAAAATAAATATCAACAGTTATTGACAGAAAGCATGGAGCAGTATAGAAGAGAAAACCCAGAAGAAAAAGCAACCGCAAAATGGGAATGCTTAAAAACAAGCATACAATCAGCAAATGCAAATTTACCTAAAAAGGAGTCTAAGAAAAATCAAATTTGGATGAAAGATGACATCTTGAATAAAATGGCAGAAAGAAAGAAAGCAAAAAACACTCCAGAATATAAAACAATAGACAATGACATACGTACTATGTGTAGAGAAGCAAAAGAACAGTGGATAGAAACAAAATGCAAGGAAATAGAAGACTTGGAAGCAAAGCACATGACAAGAGATATGCATGAAGAAATAAAGAAATTATCAAATCGGTCGCGGTTTGCACAAGGAGGAAGCTGTATCAAGAACAAAAATGGTGTAATATTACTTGATGAGAAAGACATATCAAACAGATGGGCAGAATACGTAAAAGAACTATTCGAGGACAACAGAGGTAAAAAAACCATCACCAGATTCTAATGAAGGCCCAAACATTCTCAGATCAGAAGTAGAGAATGCCATTCATATGATACAAAAAGGAAAATCAGCAGGCATGGATAACATAAAAATTGAAATGATAGAAGCTCTGGAGAGCTTTGGTATAGATACAATCACAGAAATATGCAACGATATATACAATACAGGATATATACCACACGACATGAAGACATCAGTTTTCATAACATTGCCCAAAAAACCAAATGCAACAGAATGTTCAGACTTCAGAACAATCAGCCTGATGAGTCATGCAATTAAGATACTGCTCAAAATCATACAGGAAAGAATAAAAAGTAAAGTAGACAGCGAAATCCAAGAAGAACAGTTTGGTTTTAGACGGAACAGTGGAACAAGAGAGGCAATATTTTGCCTAAGAATATTAGCAGAAAAATATACAGAGGTCCAAAAAAGTATGTATATGTGCTTCATTGACTATAAGAAGGCTTTTGACAGAGTCCATCATGAGAAAATAATTGAATGCCTCGAAGACATAGGTATTGATGGAAAGGATATAAGAATACTCAGTAACCTTTATTGGGAGCAAACTGCCACAGTAAGATCGGGAAGGAATTATTCACCATACTTAGACATAAAAAGAGGTGTCAGACAAGGTTGTGTGCTGTACCCCTGCCTATTTAATTTATACACCGAAAAAATTTTCAAACAGATACAGGAAATACCAGGACTGAACATCAGTGGAAGGTCAATAAACAACCTTAGATATGCAGATGATACCGTGTTGTTAGCTGAAAGCGAACAGGAGTTACAAGAACTAGTGAAGCAAGTGAACAGTATAAGTCATGAATATGGACTCGACATTAATATTGAGAAAACAAAAACTATGATAATTAGCAAAACAGACGATAAACCCACATTAAAGATAAGCGTAAATGGGAAAATCCTGGAACAAGTCAAGAGCTACGTATATCTTGGTCATATAATAACAGAAGATGGTAGATGTGAAACAGAAATCAAGAAGAGAATAGGAATGGCCAAAGCTACATTCAACAACATGAAACATATACTGACATCCAAACAGTTATCTCACAAATTAAAACTGAGAATCATAAAGTGTTATATATATATTCTGCATTTCTGTATGGTGCAGAAACATGGACGATGAATAAGCATTTGGAAGAAAGAATTGAGGCTCTTGAAATGTGGATATATAGAAGAATGGGGCGTATCTCATGGAAAGAGATGAAAACAAATAAGGAGGTCCTAGAAAATCTAGGTATGAAAAGAGAACTAATGAGGGAGGTCAAAGTTCGGCAGCTAAAATACTTTGGCCACATAAAAAGGCATAACACCTTTCAGAAGACCATAACAGAAGGGAGAGTTGAAGGCAAACGTGCAAGGGGAAGACAGCGCTATAAGTGGGAAGATAACATCAAAAGATGGACAGGAAAGAGTCTATCAGAGTGCACCACCAAGACAAGAGACAGAAGACGTTGGAGATCCATTACAGCCAACCTTCGTTGTGGAGATGGCAACTGATGATGAAAATTCTTTCCCTTGAATTAAAAATTAAAGAAACAAACGAATAAGTTACCTCCCCTAATATTTAATTGGCGACACGTAAAGAAATGTATGTATATTTACGGTATATTGTATGTTCCTATTGGTCACCTTAGTACCTTTTTAGTCCATCTATATTTGTTGGCATACATTGACCTGAGGTCATAAATTGAACGAACGAACGAACGAACTTTATTTTCAAAGGGTTAAGAATTGGGCACGCAGGCCCGTCTGACATTCTGCACTTCCTCTCTCTCCCTCATCATGTATACTGTATCCTTCCATCCTCACATTTACATAAAGTATTTGAACAGTATACGATTATATGAGTAAGGACTGTGCTTATTTCAATTAGGTCTAGCCTGGGCCTGGGTACCTGTAATTTGTTTAAGCGCTGACTACGTCTTTCATTATATTTTAAAAGCGGCCATAGATAATTGGAGCATTCTGTGACAGGATTTTGTGAATAAATTTCCCTTTGTTAAATAGGAAGCGCTTCCTGAGTGGTAATATTTGAAGATAATTATATAAATCTATACAATGTGATTGGTGTTTATCAGCAACAAGGCGCATTGCGCGTTTTTGAAGCTAGTGGAGCCTTTTTGTGTTGGAGACTGAACAACCATCCCAGATTGTGGAACAGTAGTCTAGATGCGTTTGTATATGAGATATGTAGAACATTTTCCTTGCCTCCTCATCCAGGAAATGTTTAATTTTGGGTAATTGGTAAACTTTTTGTGCTGTTTGCTTTGTGAGTGCATGTACTTGTGAGTTCCAACTTAGGTGTTGGTCAACAGTGATACCTAGAGTTCTGTGTTCATTTACGTTTTCAATTAGTGATGTTCCAATGAAGAGCTGAATTGTTGTTTTCTGCAAGTTTTGTAGTTTTTGTCTGGTTGATATTAACATACATTTTGTTTTACTAATATTTATTTGCATGCGATTCTCGTTGCTCCACTTAATAAGATTATGCGTATCATTTTGTAAAGATTGTTCTAGTATGGTGCAACCTTTATCACTAGTATAGACAGTACAGTCATCGGCAAACAGGTCACATGATGAGTGTTTGAAGTATAGAGGAAGATCATTTATGTACACGGTAAAGAGAAGAGGGCCGAGAATAGAGCCATGAGGAACACCTGTATTGACAACGGTTGGGTTCGACAAGGAATTATTGTAAGAGACTATTTGTTGTCTGTCTGACAGGAACGATTTAATTAACTTTACCAGCTTAATATTTACTTTCATTGTTTCTAATTTTCTGATTAAAATAAAGTGATCTATCATATCAAATGTGTTTTTGAAGTCTACAAATATTGCTCCACATATATTATCGTTATTAATGTTTAGGTACCAATTGTCTATCATCTTTGTTAAGGCTGTGTGGCATGAATGCTTTGGTCTAAACCCCGACTGACTGCCGATTAGCAGGTCATTATTGACTAGGTGTTGTAGTGTTGTTCTGTGGATGTGCTTTTCCAGTGGTTTGGACAGCGACGATATAAGAGAAATGGGCCTATAGTTACTAAGATTACTACTATCAGATGAACCTGGTTTGAGAAGTGGATATACTTTAGCGCTTTTAAAAGCAGATGGAAAGTAACTCCTTGCGATACATTGATTATATATGTATGTCAGTGAATCCCTAATGGCAGGTGCGGCAAAGCGCAATATTCGATTACTGATTCCATCAAGTCCCGATGAGTTATTGTCTTTAAGGCCAGTAATATAGTTATAAACTTCGTTAACTGTTATAAAAGGGATGTCGGGTGGAATTGTGTTAGTACATTTGTTCTCGCAGAACGAGATAACAATCCAGCGGTCAAAATGTTATAAAAATGTACACAATATACCCGACTTATAACCGAGAGATCACACCTCTTGTCAGGTTTTGACGTCATGTCCAATCTCGGAAATAAGTGAGAAAAAAAAACTTAACCATATGATAGTTTAAAAGCAGCAAAAATAAAGGGGAAGGCATACAATTTACTTTCAAAGGGAAACAAGTCAAATATTAATAAAATATCAAACTAAATAACAGATTTTCATTTGGTATTTATTTTTTATCAAGTCTTTATACAAATTTATGTAAGGCATAAAAAAAATCACTTATTGTTATAGTACATTACTTAAATTGTTTAAAAAAATTGTGTTTACCATGTTTAGAAAAAAATACTTCAAATAATATGGAGTTTGATGCGCATGTAAAAGAAGTGAACATATCCTCTGCCACTTTCGATGACAGTATAATCGTATAAGTTATCGGGTGCAGTCGCAGATGTACACACCAAAATGTACCATCCGCGCCAAATAGCGCACTTCCACAAAACGTTAAAGTTATTTTTTGACTTGGTCGGTTCTCTCCTATCCCGGGGACCAGAGTGGCTAAATGACACGGCGTCCACATCTAATTCTAAAGGCACTGGGGTCGGTTCCCAGTACAGGTAATATTCTTGATGGAATTTTTTAGTTGGAAATCATAAAGAGTAGGCCTTACGGCCGCTGCCGTGCCAGAGTTTACACAATTACGAAAACCTACCCGATGCTAAAATATTTATAGAATGTGTGGTTTCTGTATACACACATTGGGATGCGCGCCGACGATTTGGAGTTCGTGCACTGTGCCGAGATTCTCCTTGTGAGCTAAAGGAGGAGATAGGACCACTGATGGAGTTTTCCGTGTACAATGTAGATGGTCCTTAAAACAAAACAAAACAAACCTTTTCTACCTTGGTGTGTAGAGGTTAGCCAGAGAGAGCGCGCCATGTTATCCTGTAAGCTGTATATCTTTTGGCCTGGTTTCAGTAGAGTCCTAGGTCCATCAGGGATTGTCTAATGTTGTTCTCCTAGCGAATTCTTGGTCGTCCTGGAGATCTTGATCCCTGGCTATTGGTTTCCCATATGTGTCGTGGTAGCCTGTGACGGATTGCCTCCCCTTAGCTCTGCAGTAGTGGTCCAACAGTGGCCAAAACTCAAGAGAATATAAAATAGGTCGTCAAAGGTGTCTACCTTCACACAAGATTACTCTTGGCAGTGTTGTAAATAGAAGAGTAATATCGCTTCTATCCCAAGGGAGTGTTCATAAGATATTCCCGAAGTCAAGAACAATGCTGTATTGGCAGGGCAATTGTTAACTTATATTGTTATGTTTTAAAATAACATGTAACAAATTTAATAATCAATTAGCTTTCACAGGTTGAAATGATGGTGAATTTTAGTTGAAAGTGTTATCTTCATAGAGGCTGGATAGAGGAATGTTAATGTTCTTTGCTGTTGCCTTTTGTTAAGCACTTAGCTTAGCATGGATGACTGCTGCAGGCGTGGTTTCGACAGTTCTTCAGTAATGATGACACTTCACAGTCTGATAGCTTTGTTCTACGAACAGTCTGATAGCTTCATTCTATGAACCGTCTGATAGCTTCGTTCCACTAACCAAAAGCAACTTTTAGGAACACAATTTCATGGCACAGTTTAGAATGGACACAAGCAATTTAGGTTAGAAGCTTTCGAATCACTTGGTCTGGATATATTGTATTCCTCTTATGACGGGTGATCTGATTCCTTATGTCTCTAGTCTTGGTATTTATATTTGCGGGTCTACTTTTTTAAGTTTTAAAGTTGCCCAAATACTTCGATCCTGGTCCTCTAAGTTTCCTGTTTTTGTATTTATGAAAGCGGGTTTACTTTTAAAGTTTTAAAGTTTCCCAAATACTCTGATCTCTCACTTATAATTTTGGAATCATTTGTCCGCTCCTTCTCTTTCTGGGTCTGGTGAATTGTTAGCGATTGGGCGATGCAGTCTGATCTGTTACTTCGATTTTGCTAGATTATATTTTCAATTCTCAGTTTAGAATTCCAGATTGTAATTCCGACGAATGTGTCAATGAGAACCATTGTGTATTCCGGCTCTCACTTTACACCAATCGAATCTCTTTTGCACTAAAGTGGTATGTTTAAATCATAATACCCCCATGTGTTTTTAAATAATACATTTATAAATGTCATCGCGTGACCTCTTTCTAATAATGCTGTATTACTTCCGCTTGCATCCTTTTGCTAAACTCATAACCGCCATCAGTGCACTCATTCTTGACTAATACTTGTAGCCCAAATTGTCTGCTCTGCCAGGTCATCTGTAGTAATTACACAGGTATGAACCTGCAGAAGCGATTATCTAATTATCATCTGTGTTTTCGCCCATCCCTCAGACGGCATTCTCTGGCAGACAATATGGTGTTCTATTGATCTATCGTACAAGACCATATTGTGTCCATAGAGTTCGACTCCTATCAAAGGTGGCTAGGCTACTCACGTGATAAACATATTACCGCTGACCTGTGTAAACATGCTGGTAATATTTCGATTCACCTGGTGAATGGACACAAAATTTAATGATTTACGATTCACCTGGTGAAACGTAAACAAGTCTGGGAGCAGCTTGATAGCAAACATATGAATGAAGGTGCATAAAATATGCCAAAAAAGCAGATGAAGGAGTGAAAGAAGGGCTCAAAAGTACATGTACAAACGTTTTGTCACATAGCCGTTCTTCTCCAAATCTGCAGACATGACCAAACCGTTGTAACTGGGACTGTTCCACTCGGGTCTGAACTAACTGTATTACAAAACATCACAGAAAACGGGTCTACGACCAGCTCTATTGTAAATAAGCACAGACATAAATTTAACAATGAAGAGAAACATCAGTTACAGAAAAACACATTCGTAATGAAGTTGTTGTTTTTAGATATATACCAGCTTTATTTAGTGACTTTCGTAATTTACAGGTGGATCCTTCAAACATTAAGATATGTTTAACCCGACAGCTACTACATTCATGTCTTCTAAGATACTGTGTTGTTCTAACTTGGATAAGTTGATTCTCTACTTACATGATTTAGAAAGTTGCCCATATTTATTAAGGTGACAATGCTGCATACAAGGATATTATTCGTTTCTCTAGAACTGGAGGAATGTTCTACCTAGTTCTACAAACTCCACGCCAGAAAGTGACAGTTAATATAATAAATAGACGTCAGAATAGATATCATAGACTTACGTGTCGGACATATGGAATTTTAAGAAACTGTAGAGCAGGTATTTATGGGATAGTGCCTGGGATATGACTACCACATGGGGATAAAAAAACATTTCGCAGAGTATTTGGTAAATAGCTTTGAGGTGGGCCAAACGTCTGGAAATATAAGCAATTGTCTTATATACATTTTTTCTCTCTTATAACTTTCATAATTAGTTTATTCAGTGCCATTCTGGATTCGATATTAGCAGCAGATGAGCACACAAAGATTGTTCTCATGTACACAAGACAGTGATACTCACGACGAGAAGTAGCTACCGAATGCTCTATGAATCTAGACTTTTGGACCACACTGGATATAATCCAACTAAAATATTCCAAAAGTAGTAGTATAAGTGAGAAACACAGTTGTGAAATGAAGACAGAGCGACGAGTTCTTAATCTAATCCCGAGCAAGAAAACAAACAAACAAACTGGAGTCTAAAATGATATGAGAGGTGTCTCTTTCAGAAACTGTAACAAGAATAAAACTGTTTGTTGACTAATTCGTTTGAATGTATTCTGATAAATATATTTTGTTTAAATTTCTCTACTAAAAATGTTGTTATGTACCAAATATTGTTTTCTTTATGACGTCATTAATTAATCTGTTTGTGGCGTTAGTGGTATTCATTTGTTCCATTTTATCCATATATCAACATTATTGTCGTCTGACTTCAGTTCTTGAGATGGTTATTATGTCACCTAGTCTATAGATTATAGGTAAACTTAGGCCTATGTAACTTCAGGAGTTAATTTGTATAGCAAATCTATAAAGTGCGTGTTCGACTGTGATACGGTTGATACGTCGTGGTTCTTTCTTTGTTTGTAGAGGGTGCATGCTTGCTTCTTTTTATAATTATTCAATTGAGGGTCAACATTAGATTGTCTCATTGAGTAATAAATGTCCAAGAAGACATTGGTTCCTTACGAATCTCATTATCATAGTGTATACCTTCTTATGGGAAGAGTTCTTCATGCACAATAACAATCAACATTGTCAATCTGACGAACCAACCGTAACGTTATCGATGTGGGTAAGTCTTCGGGTTTGAGTCCAATATTTATTAACAAGTTCACATATGAAGACATTTCAAGCAGTTTATAATATTAACATACAGTTCATTAGATTTTACTTGAATACATATTCTTATCCGTCCGTGTCATATCGAATTCATGTCAACAGAACATCATGGCTGTGTACGTGCGCTGCTGTGATCCAGACAGCCAGAAATTAGCGCATGAGTCTTGACGAATATAAATCAAACAACTTATCAAATATCCTTCAGTAACTCAGGTTAATCACCAACCTTATAAATTCCTCCTGTATAATATCATCTGAACTGACCCTGAGTCCTTATATCAATTTACATAAATACGGCTATTTGCAACGCCTAACCTTGGAAGGAGGTAAGACACGTCTTCACGGCTTGACGGACAACGTAACAAGGGTCCGGTATCTAAGTCACGAAGCGTGACCTTATCGACGCTAACACGTCACAATTTGACCGTGTACTTTGCGTTCACTAATCCGTGAAGTATCAACTTCAATCTATATTAATTCTATTGACCTAAAATTGCGCACTGCCAACTATAGCAGACGATATCAATAAAACCACCGTAACAATTCCCTGCCCGACGGGGAAAAAATCAATTAGATAGATTTTTTTTGAACTATCTTACTCACACATCTCAAAAATTTAACAAAAACCCGACATATGGCCTACGATGTTTTGTCTAGAACGGTGTCGTGGTCATGTCGATAATATATCAGTCATGTAACATTCATGGATAAAATATTAACCAAAGGAGTGTCAACTGTCGCTAAATAATTATCTACTTAACTTAAAGTCTGTCGTGACTAAATAATGAAGTGTTATGTAAAGAAAATTTTTCCAACTAATTAAAATTAAACTAATTAATCATAGTATGTAAGTAGGGTATTAATTAATTAACATCTAATTAAATAAACTGAGAGATAGTGTCATTATAAAAGAAATAAGAAGTAAGGACAAGTAAAGTAAAGAAAACGATAAAGTATAAATTAATTTAGTTATGTGTGTTTAAAATTAATTATGTGTATCGAGTAACTACCAACTAATTAACTTAATGAATTAATAAAAGGAAAAGAATATTCATACATTTTATGTAAACGTCTTAGCTAATTTCATATAAAAGCTATCACATTCATAAATAAAATATTTAAAGTATTCACTTGTGTGTTATTATTTTGTTTTTATCATCTTTTCTTTCTTTTGATACATTTCATTTTTTTATTATCACACTTCAACTTTATTTTATTCTTTATTAATTTAATAACTATTAAACTTAATAATGTCGGACATGAAAATCCAGCCGTCGTTATTTCCTTTGCGAATTGACGGAAAAATCCACTGGAGAAGAAAATTAATAATGTTCAAATATGTTTAGTTCCGGAATGAATGTAAACATTCATCGTGTTGAATTAGTCATTTCAATTTCTGTAGCATAACGGTATTTGTCCAGCCTGGATTCAGATACTCTTCCCGACTATATCGTAACAAGTTGTAGAACGAATGGACACTAACCAAAGTCCAAACGTTAAAAACGAACCATCGAAATATGTCTCTTGTTACAAACAATTTCTTTCGGAGATTGTACATATTGGTTGATTCCCTGCAAATTATTCGAAGTGTCGTTCTATGTTTAGGTAGTTCATATCATTTTCATCGCAGAAATACATCATAGTTCCAAAGTCATTCTTGTTCAGTATTACTTTTTGACATTGTAGACAATTATTTTTCTACTTCAGTAGGGTGTCTCGAAAGTACATCAGCCATTATATTTTCAGATCCGGGTATGGCTTCGATGACAAAATCGTAAGGTTGTAACAGAATAGAAAATCTGGCGAGTTTGGGGCTTTTGTGGTTAGAGCGACGTAACGATGCCACCGCCTTCTGATCCGTTTGGATCACGAAGGGTTCGGCCAACAAAGATTTCTCCAGTTTAGTCATTGCCCAAACTACTGTCAGCAACTCCTTGTCCACTGTAGAGTATCTTGTTTCAAGCAACTTCAGTTTTCGTGATATATACATAGTTGGATGAAGTATGTCGTCGTGATATTGTAGCAAACAAGCTCCGATACCGTAATTACTGGCATCTGTACGAAAAAGAAACTTTTTAGACGCATCTGGTAACCTCAAAATTGGTAGATTTGAAAAGATTGTCAATATCCTGCAAAAAGTTTTGTCGCATTCGTCAGGCCATTTTACCTTCAACGGCATGTCTTTTTTAACAATGATGACAAGACTGCCGTGATGGATGATACGTTAGGTACAAATCTACTGTAGTATTGGACTACACCTAATAAACTCCTAACCTGTTTCTTCGTGTGAGGAACCGATAAATTTAAAATTTAGATACCGTACTGGGAACAGTTTGATTACGTCCAGCCCCAATAATATGTCCCAGGAAGGTTATCTCCTGAAATGCTATTTGTATTTTCGTAGGTTTAGCGGTTACGTGGTTTTCTCTTAATATTTCCAAAACATATCTAAGCCCCGAAAAATGTTCCTCAAATGACGAACTAAATAAACATATGTCGTCAATGTATGTAATCACGTCTGGTCTACCTGATAAAATAGTTTGCATCATGCGAATAAAGGTAGCCGGAGCGTTCATAAGCCCAAAAGGCATCACATTCCACTGGTAAAGACCTTGTGGAGTGGAAAACGCTGTGTAAAATTTGGCCTTTTCGGTTAGTGGTATCTGCCAATAACCTTTAGTTAGGTCTATCTTTGTGAAAAGTGTTGCATTGGATAGACGAGGAAGTAATTCGTCAAGAATGGGATGTGGTTCGCTGTCAGCTACGGTCTGAGCATTTAGTTTCCTGTAGTCAACGCATAAACGAATGTTGTTGTCCTTCTTTCGGTCAATGACTAAAGGTGACGAAAATGGTGAGGTACTAGTCTCAATAATACCTAAAGACAACATCTGCTCAAGTTCCTGAGTCGTTTTCCTGAGAAAGTGTAGTGGGACAGATTAAGGATGTACACGAATTGGTGTATAATCATTAAGAGTAATGTCGTGACTAATCACTGATGTGCGACCAGGTACGTCTGTCAGCACATCTTGAAATGATTGTAAGAGATCAGCAATCTGATGATGCTGTTGCGGTGTAACCGAAGAAGAGATGGTTACATCCCGCCAAGATTCCGTAGGTTGCAATACAGGTACAGGTAAAGACATCTGTACCTCAGGAAAAGAGGATTCTTCTTCCTGTATCACTGATAGGTTAGTATAATGACAAGTTGGTACTAATGTGTCATCTAATTCGTGGAGAATAGATTGCAAGTGTTCTGGGCGAGTGTGAAATTGTTTGAGATTGTTTATATGGTATATTTTTCTGTGTCCCTTAATTTCTAAGACGTAGTCAACGTCATAAATCTTGTCAATAACCGTGTAAGGACCATTCCATGATATAAGTAATTTATTGTCATTATGTGGAAGTAACACATAAGCCTCATCGCCTGGAAATAGTTGACGTAATCGTCTAGTTCTATTTTGTAAAGTTCGAGCCTTAGCTTTCGCAGCTTCAGAAGAAGCTGTTGCCAACTGGCAAGATTCAATGATATTATTACGAAGATTAATTACGTACTCGTATGATGACTGGGTATCCTGAGTCATCTCGGCGTCAATTAGTAAGTCTTTTATTAGTCCCATATGACCTCTTGGTGGAGCGCCGAAAACTAATTCAAATGGAGAGAAGCCAGTCTGTTCATGTGGAACCTCTCGATAGGCGAACAAGACAGCTGGGAGTGCTCTGTCCTAGTCCTGAGGGTGGTTAACCGTAACCTTATGCAATAGTTGTTTAAGTGTACGGTTAAGCCGTTCCACTGCATCATTGCTCATAGGATGATAAATACTACAAAGATTCATATCTATGTACCATGTCTTCATTACCTCCGTCATAGTATCAGATATGAGTTGAGATCCATGGTCTGACAATAACTTCCTAGGGAAACCTACCCTAGAAAAAATAAGGTGTAGTGCATCAGCTACATCTGCTGTAGTGGTGGTCTTCAATGGTATGACTTCTGGCCATCGTGTGCATAAATCAATGCAAGTGAGAACGAATCTATGTCCTCTGGCCGAAGGTAAGAGTGAACCAATGATATCTATGGCCATTTTGTCAAAAGGTTGTACTGAGATATCACAAGCTTGAATAGGAGCCGTGTGAAAAGCTCCGCGTGCTTTAACTTCTTGGCATATAGTACAAGAGCGTACATACTGTGATATATCTCGTGAAACTCCTGGCCAAAAAAATGAAGATAATACTCGAGATCGTGTACGAGTACATCCCATGTGACCTGCACACTGTGAATCATGTGCATGTTGAAGAATATAGCGTCTAAATGCAGAAGGTACCATGACTTGTTGTTTTACCTGAGACTTGTCCATCAAACATCTGATTAATATATCATTTTTAATTTTAAACCAATGTTTGTCTTTATTGCTCGAGGTAAGATTATCAAACTTGTTCACCAGAGCAAAAATTTTTTTTAAAAGATTTGTCTTCCTTCTGTTTGCTTGCAAAAGAAGCTCTGTCAATAGGAGAATGAACCTCAATATCTTCCTGTTTCTCTGATTCCACCTTTTTAATGTCGACATTCTCTACAATTTTAGTCTGAGCTCTAGTCGTCACTGCATTTCCAGTGCACATATTGTGTTTCTCCCATTCGATAATTTCCACTGGGGTGCAATCTCTGCTGCCATGAATGCGACCAACCATAAGATCTGCAATAGGATTTTTCAACATGCATACCTTAACATTTCCTGAAAAGAAAGGCGTATTAATATGAATTATTGCAGTGGGGTAGTGTTCAATTGTACCATCAAAGGTCATACACCTAACATATTCGTTAATAGCACAACTTGGATGGATCAGTGACTGCCGGACTCCAATGGTTGTGGATAAGGAATCTCTCAAAACAGAGACGATAGAACCATTTACTATTCCTCTGTTAAATATAAGAGAGCCTGTTCCATCATTAGCTGCAAGACTTACCTCTGGTAGAATGTGTCCGCAATTCAGTACTGTCTCTTTTGCTTTCTGAAAAACAAGATTACAGTCTGGGCAACTATTTGCCACGTTATAATTCATAGCATAACATGTGGACGAAGATTGTATTGGTTTATCATCATGTGGAATCCCTGGAGTCGTAATAGTAGTAAGTGCCGCCCCGATATTGTGATCATAATGTGACGGTCTACGTGACTGAGACCGATGTCTAGAATAGTTATTAAAATTATTTTGTTGTCCCCCGTGGTGACTGTTGTGTCCAGGTCTGAAGCCTTAATTATTCTTATTCCACCTGTTATCATTGTTAGTAGTGTTATAGTTGTATGATCGATTATTATTTGAACTATGTTGACTATTGTTGTACCTGTATTGAGGTGACTGATTTCTTCTATGCTGTCTACCTCTGTTTACGTTCCCATATGTATTATTATTTTTATAATTGTCATTGTTGGCATTATTCCTTCTGTGCGGATAATTCCTATCCATACTATAAGTTCGTGATTTATCCTTACCCTGGAATGCCATATTAGAAGCTACAGGTAGAGGTTCTCTTATTTGTGAGTTAGATATGCTCGCATTAGGATGTGCGGAGCAATAATTTACTGCCATTTCTTCCAGTGCAGCAATGGTAGATGGTTTTCGTTGTTGTATAAAAGAAAAGAACGGTGGACTGATAGAGGATAAAACTTTATCCCTCAGTAACAAATCAACTAATTTGTCATACGATTTGTTAACACCTGCCAGTTCCACCTATCTGTTAAAGGTATTGCGTATATTCGCAATAAAACCTGGAAAGTCTTTATTGGACTCAGGTAGAAGCGTTTTAAACCTAAGTCTACAATTTTCCTCATCTAAATGGAATCTTTTTAACAATAAAGCTTTTATCGAATCATAATCCACTGCTATTGTACGATCAGCATTCTCTGTTGCATTAAATGGTTCACCGTCTAAAGATTCATTTAGTTTAAGTGCCCATGCGTTTTTAGGTAAGTTATTTGTTTTGCATACCTGTTCAAACCGTGCTAGGCATGATGATAAGTCGTCAAGGTTCAATTTAAAATGTGGTAATTTAAAGTTATAATAAATTTTATTTTGATTGGATGAAGATCCGTTTTGAGAATTATCAGTCTGGCTCGTAGTAGCACTTTGTGCCTGTAATTTTGCTGTTTCCAAATTGATGCGCGCCAATTCTATATCTTGTTGCCTTTTCCTTTCCTCTGATTCTCTTAATCTATTTTCTTTTTGAATTTCTTTCATCTCACGTTCTGCCTCTTCCTTCTTCAATGCTGCTTTTCTCTCTTCTTCTTCCTTCTTCAATGCAGTTTTCTTTCAGCTTCTTTTCTTTAAAGTTCTTCTTGTTCTCTCTTTAATTCGGCCTTACGTTCCGCTTCTTCTGCTTTATATTTAGCAAGTTCAGTCTCTGTTTATTATTGGAGTGCGTCACCTTTCTTATTAAATTCTTTTCCAATTTTAATAAAATGATCTAAAGTGGACATTTTAATCCAATAATATATCTGTTTAGTCTAAAATTAATATTAGTCAACAATACAATCCGTTTATCAGTTATATATGTGCGACTCTATTAGTTAAACCACTGATATATATATATATATAACGTATGGTTACTCAATATAACCAATCAACACTATATTATGTTCCTTTACAACTAATTGTAAGTCAACAAGTTATTTTTAGTTAATATTTTATATCACCACCACATATTCTTAAGAAAACACTAATTAGTTATAAAAACATTTGTTTATGATGCTGAAAATATTTCTTGCATCCACTAATCTCACTTATTAATTATGGGCATCTTCCCTCCTTAATATATTAATGTATTATATATTTATTAATTTATGATGCTGAATTTATATCATGCACCTAATATCAATATTTAATAATTATGGGTATTGTCCCTCCAATTATGTTATTCAATCATATATATGTACCCAGTGAACACTGTAGTACTAGGAAAATGTACTAATTAATATCTAATATGTCTGTCATATTCAAGACAAACCATAAATTTATAAATATTTATCAATATATATGCTATTATGCCCTAGTCATAATATAGAAATGATAGTGTCTTAGACTACTACTGCCAATTGATGACATCACCTAATTCATCAAATAATTAAGTAAAAATTAATCAAATTATATTATTATCTTATTAATAACAAAGTTATACAATTATTATTATTTTATTAATTTACAAAATGAATAAATATAAGACGAACAATGAACCAAACTGTACGAAACATTAGCACGACACAAAATGACAATTTCAGACATAAAATGAATCTATAAACCAAGCAGAAAAAATCGGAAGTACAAGAATAAGTTCAAGGATTGAACTAAATCGAGATTGAACCTACATACACATAAACTGATGACGTAGACATGGACTCATAACGGTTAAAACCATCTCTATGAAATAAATGATAGAAGGATCAGAATTGGCCGGGATAGATTACGAACATTACTACAGAGTGAATAAAAATGAAACTGAGTACAGCAAACTACACCGGTTATACACAGCACTTCACACCAAACACCAAAGGTCAAATAATTACAAGTGCAAACGAAGTAGCCATCGGCAAAAACTTCAATGGTTTCTGTGCAAAATGGAATTATTTAACAGCCATACAGATTGATCAAAACTGATTCGGTCGTCCTAAAAAAGAGACATAAAACCAGTTTCGATTCGCCTCGCCAACCACACACTAACATGTACAATACAACATAATACATATGAAAACCACAATCAACATTCAACAATGACTTGCCAAAGACATGTCGGTGAACTGAGCAAAGAGGACTTGACAGCGTAAAGTGAAAACAAGTACTTAGCTTTTAGCCTCGATAAGTTTGTACAGTGCCCGCTTCGCCAACAGACTAAAGAGCTCATATTGCATGATAATGAAGGTTGAATCTAGTTTCCATAATTGATTGAGCGTTTAGAAATTCTTTTCTTCAAAGACGTTGAGATGCGGCTTCCATTGATACAGACGATTCATACTGTTGTCAAGGACGTGTGAGTCATAGGTGTATACGTAAAAAGTGTCCATTTTCGCTCGAAGGGAATTTTTTTCTCAACACGGTATTATTTGACAATTAGTTCCTTGTAGATTAAAATTCGACGACCACATCTAGCCACCAGCTGATACGGTTGATACGTCGTAGTTCTTTCTTTGTTTGTAGAGGGTGCATGCTTGCTTCTTTTTATAATTATTCAATTGAGGGTCAACATTAGATTGTCTCATTGAGTAATAAATGTCCAAGAAGACATTGGTTCCTTACGAATCTCTTTATCATAGTGTATACCTTCTTATGGGAAGAGTTCTTCATGCACAATAACAATCAACATTGTCAATCTGACGAACCAACCGTAACGTTATCGACGTGGGTAAGTCTTCGGGTTTGAGTCCAATATTTATTAACAAGTTCACATATGACGACATTTCAAGCAGTTTATAATATTAACATACAGTTCATTAGATTTTACTTGAATACATATTCTTATCCGTCCGTGTCATATCGAATTCATGTCAACAGAACATCATGGCTGTGTACGTGCGCTGCTGTGATCAAGACAGCCAGAAATGAGCGCATGAGTCTTGACGAATATAAATCAAACAACTTATCAAATATCCTTCCGTAACTCAGGTTAATCACCAACCTTATAAATTTCTCCTGTATAATATCATCTGGACTGACCCTGCGTCCTTATATCAATTTACATAAATACGGCACGGCTGTTTGCCAGCGATCTTTTGCCAGGTCACGTAGTAACTTCCTAACTGGGAAAAAAGGTGGCGGATTTTACTTTTGATAGGTATTAATTATTTTTTTACGCTACTTTATTATTATAAATACCGGCTTTAATTTTGCGTAAAGCTAGACTAGAAATGTTAGAGTAAATTTTCGAACAAGAACAAACATTTTATCACAATTAGAACAGAAGATATAACAGTCTGAAATAGTGTAACATTTACGTTTTTTAATATTTTGTTATGGTTTGTTTCTAATGCAATTTACACTAAAACGGTCACAATCAACATGCATAACAAATTACAGAAATCAAAAGTAGAAAACCTGCAGAAAATGGATATCAAAGTTTTATTTTGGTTTCATGCGTCAAACATTAATTATTGAAACATTAAATTGCAAGTCCACATTTATTACCTTAAAATAACACACCCAATTGTCCCCAAAACATGAGAGCTGACAATTATCTCTCAATCATACATTACGATGGTCATGTAAAAACGAGTAGGGTCATGAGTAAAACGAAATGTTCAATTTAATACATAAATAGGTGTATTTAATAAATACATCTATTAAATGATTTCCACACTCTGTTAATTCTGTCACTCTCACGCAACAACTGCCATAATTTGCTCTAGCCCGAAAATGTCGCTCAATTATCATTCACACTTCCTTCTTTTAATAAGAGGAATCTGTACATTTACAGATAGAGAAATTTGTAACAAATGAATTTCCAGTATGAATTTTAGTTGGGAAGTTAGATTTTTAATACCGCTGGCGCGTCTTTCAATTTTGGAAATAGTGGAATGTATAAATTCTCCTCTCATGTGCCTGCTGCAGGTCTAGTGAGTCAATTGATGTTTCAACAATATGTTTCCTAACAATGTGAAGAAATTGAGATCGCTTACGTTTTGTTTGGCGTTCTGGTGACTGATGTTTCTCTTCTATGTTTAATTAGTTTTTGTAGCACAATAGGCTGTCCTCTAGATTTGCATTTTATGATATTATTTCTTTTGCTGTTTCTAGTTTTTTTCTAACAATGGATGTGAATAGGGGTTCTTCCTTTTGTGTTAGTGGTTGTGAAGGTGGCTTAGCAAGTAACTGTTGTACTGTGATGTCGCTTTTGAAGACAGGCGAGTGGATGTACTTGTCGTATGTATAACTGACGTGGTAGGTGTAGATGTGGCAACAAAAACTGGCATGCTAGGGTGAGTAGTGTTATCCACCTCCAAATGAATAATGGTATCGCCTTTAATGTGAGCTGACACATCAACCTCCAGTTGAACAATATCATCCCTAATGTGGGCAGGCACATCAACCTCCTACTGTACAGAGCTATCCTGACTACAGCTAACTGACTGACTACAGCTAACTGACTGACTACAGCTAACTGACTGACTACAGCTAACTGACTGACTACAACTAACTGACTGACTACAGCTAATTGACTGACTACAACTAACTGACTGACTACAGCTAAATGACTGACTAGACATGGAGGGGTCAGAAAGAACATCACAGGGGATAGAGCAGCTTTTTGTTTTTAAAACACCAAAAGATGTCTTTGCAACATAATTGCACAGTTGACATTCACTTATAGTTAAATTATGGTCATAGTCTTTCCAGATGTGCTGACTGATTTCCGATAGTAACTTGGCTGTTTCAAGACACTTCTCATTATGCCTCCTTTTTGAGTTTTGTATTTGTAAGTAACACTTCTTACAAAATATAGTCGAATGCTGTGTGGGTTTATCATCTGATACGTTAATTCCAAACACAAAGAACAGATCATTAACGTAATTAGAACAGTTCAGTGCTTTCTGAATTGAACGTGTTGTTTTGGAAGTTAATGCTCTCTTGCCACAGGCTCTGCACAGTGCACTGGCACAATTCATATGATGCAAAACAGTATGTTCCATTTCGTTGTTATGTAGTATAGTTTACTTGTGTATGTATACAGATAAAGGAATATTTGGGACTATCAAGCCTAACACCAGGATGTAGAATGCTTTATCTGTGAATGAAAGAAGATATACAAACAGTTACTTAGAATTCTTTGGCAGCCGTCGTGTGCACAGGATTGTCTACCAAAGAACACTAATGGAACAGTCCTTATCTCACACACAATTAAAAAAAAATTCATATTATAAATACAAGATTAACAAGATTTGAAAGAAAGATCAAAGTATGTGGAAGTAATCTATCTATAGCTTTACATGTTTTCTGACGCTTATATACGTAGCTAAATATCATTATAAATGAACGAAAATACAAAAACAGATGGTGCTTTACAAAAAGTTATTTTTTTACAACCTTATTCAAGATTTGTGAGTTTCAGGAATGCGTTTACAGTGATTTAAGTGTTATAAAATCTGGTGACAATATGATATATGGATGCGAGTCATGGGCAATGACTACAACCCATAAAAGCCAGATCCAAACCTCAGAAATGAGGTATCTGAGGAAGGTGGTTGAAGTAACAAGAAGAGACATGGTACGCAACCAGACGATACGTCAAGGCCTAAAATGCCACCCCCTACAGACCCAAGTAGAACATTCCCAACTAAGATGGTTTGGCCATGTCTGCAGAATGGGAGAAGATCGGCTACCACGACAAGCATGGGAAACAAAGAGCCAAGGATCCAGACCCCGAGGACGACCCAGAGTCCGATGGGAGGACAACATTAGACAATCTTTGAAGGACCGAGGACTAGAATGGAACCAGGCCAGGAGGAAGACAGCCGATAGAATAGTCTGGCGCTCTCTCTTCCAAACCTCTACACCTCACGGTAGAAGGGGAACGACTAAGTAAGTAAGTAAGACAAAATGCTTGTTCTTGTAATGCCAAACTCACAAAACTGACTACCACACATTCTCAAGATATGAAACCAAAAAAAATGTATGTGGAAATAATCGTTAGCTTTCCTTCGAGAAGTCTTTATAATTATAAACTCAAACGAATGGGCCGATTTTTAGATATTAAATTAATAAAAAGATTACTTATTTTATAAATTTCCTTAGATGATGACGCTGTTTTCAAAAGTCTGTAACTCCGTCAAAACTAATTTCAAACAAATAAAAATGCAATCAAAAATAGAGCAGAGAACAAAGTTATAGCACACAAAAGAATTTTAGCGCTGTGTTTATCCAAAACGAGTGTGTAATGATTTATATTTTACTGATTTTACACACACATCAGCTGATTTTCCCCACCAAAAACTTAAATAGTCTTTTACGGTGCACACGAAAATTTTATACCCGGTGTCAGAATTCCGGTCACCGAAGCTAAAAGAGCGCTCTGCACGGCTGTTTGCGAGCGATCTTTTAGTTATTTCCCCTTTTTCCCCGACCGCGCTATTTATAGCCCACTTGACAGAGGTCACGTGGTCATCTTCCTAATGGGAAAAACATGTGGCGATGTTTACTTTTGATAGGGCTTAATTAATGCTTTTAGGCTACGTTTTTATTACAAATACCGGCTTTAATTTTGCGTAAATCTAGACTAGAAATGTTAGAGTAAATTTTCGAACAAGAACAAACATTTTATCACAATTAGAACAGAAGATATAACAGTCTGAAATAGTGTAACATTTACGTTTTTTAATATTTTGTTATGGTTTGTTTCTTATGCAATTTACACTAAAACGGTCACAATCAACATGCATAACAAATTACAGAAATCAAAAGTAGAAAACCTGCAGAAAATGGATATCAAAGTTTTATTTTGGTTTCATGCGTCAAACATTAATTATTGAAACATTAAATTGCAAGTCCACATTTATTACCTTAAAATAACACACCCAATTGTCCCCAAAACATGAGAGCTGACAATTATCTCTCAATCATACATTACGATGGTCATGTAAAAACGAGTAGGGTCATGAGTAAAACGAAATGTTCAATTTAATACATAAATAGGTGTATTTAATAAATACATCTATTAAATGATTTCCACACTCTGTTAATTCTGTCACTCTCACGCAACAACTGCCATAATTTGCTCTAGCCCGAAAATGTCGCTCAATTATCATTCACACTTCCTTCTTTTAATAAGAGGAATCTGTACATTTACAGATGGAGAAATTTGTAACAAATGAATTTCCGTTATAAATTGTAATTGTGAAGTTATATTTTTAATACCGCTGGCGCGTCTTTCAATTTTGGAAATAGTGGAATGTATAAATTCTCCTCTCATGTGCCTGCTGCAGGTCTAGTGAGTCAATTGATGTTTCAACAATATGTTTCCTAACAATGTGAAGAAATTGAGATCGCTTACGTTTTGTTTGGCGTTCTGGTGACTGATGTTTCTCTTCTATGTTTAATTAGTTTTTTGTAGCACAATAGGCTGTCCTCTAGATTTGCATTTTATGATATTATTTCTTTTGCTGTTTCTAGTTTTTTTCTAACAATGGATGTGAATAGGGGTTCTTCCTTTTGTGTTAGTGGTTGTGAAGGTGGCTTAGCAAGTAACTGTTGTACTGTGATGTCGCTTTTGAAGACAGGCGAGTGGATGTACTTGTCGTATGTATAACTGACGTGGTAGGTGTAGATGTGGCAACAAAAACTGGCATGCTAGGGTGAGTAGTGTTATCCACCTCCAAATGAATAATGGTATCGCCTTTAATGTGAGCTGACACATCAACCTCCAGTTGAACAATATCATCCCTAATGTGGGCAGGCACATCAACCTCCTACTGTACAGAGCTATCCTGACTACAGCTAACTGACTGACTACAGCTAACTGACTGACTACAGCTAACTGACTGACTACAGCTAACTGACTGACTACAACTAACTGACTGACTACAGCTAATTGACTGACTACAACTAACTGACTGACTACAGCTAAATGACTGACTAGACATGGAGGGGTCAGAAAGAACATCACAGGGGATAGAGCAGCTTTTTGTTTTTAAAACACCAAAAGATGTCTTTGCAACATAATTGCACAGTTGACATTCACTTATAGTTAAATTATGGTCATAGTCTTTCCAGATGTGCTGACTGATTTCCGATAGTAACTTGGCTGTTTCAAGACACTTCTCATTATGCCTCCTTTTTGAGTTTTGTATTTGTAAGTAACACTTCTTACAAAATATAGTCGAATGCTGTGTGGGTTTATCATCTGATACGTTAATTCCAAACACAAAGAACAGATCATTAACGTAATTAGAACAGTTCAGTGCTTTCTGAATTGAACGTGTTGTTTTGGAAGTTAATGCTCTCTTGCCACAGGCTCTGCACAGTGCACTGGCACAATTCATATGATGCAAAACAGTATGTTCCATTTCGTTGTTATGTAGTATAGTTTACTTGTGTATGTATACAGATAAAGGAATATTTGGGACTATCAAGCCTAACACCAGGATGTAGAATGCTTTATCTGTGAATGAAAGAAGATATACAAACAGTTACTTAGAATTCTTTGGCAGCCGTCGTGTGCACAGGATTGTCTACCAAAGAACACTAATGGAACAGTCCTTATCTCACACACAATTAAAAAAAAAATTCATATTATAAATACAAGATTAACAAGATTTGAAAGAAAGATCAAAGTATGTGGAAGTAATCTATCTATAGCTTTACATGTTTTCTGACGCTTATATACGTAGCTAAATATCATTATAAATGAACGAAAATACAAAAACAGATGGTGCTTTACAAAAAGTTATTTTTTTACAACCTTATTCAAGATTTGTGAGTTTCAGGAATGCGTTTACAGTGATTTAAGTGTTATAAAATCTGGTGACAATATGATATATGGATGCGAGTCATGGGCAATGACTACAACCCATAAAAGCCAGATCCAAACCTCAGAAATGAGGTATCTGAGGAAGGTGGTTGAAGTAACAAGAAGAGACATGGTACGCAACCAGACGATACGTCAAGGCCTAAAATGCCACCCCCTACAGACCCAAGTAGAACATTCCCAACTAAGATGGTTTGGCCATGTCTGCAGAATGGGAGAAGATCGGCTACCACGACAAGCATGGGAAACAAAGAGCCAAGGATCCAGACCCCGAGGACGACCCAGAGTCCGATGGGAGGACAACATTAGACAATCTTTGAAGGACCGAGGACTAGAATGGAACCAGGCCAGGAGGAAGACAGCCGATAGAATAGTCTGGCGCTCTCTCTTCCAAACCTCTACACCTCACGGTAGAAGGGGAACGACTAAGTAAGTAAGTAAGACAAAATGCTTGTTCTTGTAATGCCAAACTCACAAAACTGACTACCACACATTCTCAAGATATGAAACCAAAAAAAATGTATGTGGAAATAATCGTTAGCTTTCCTTCGAGAAGTCTTTATAATTATAAACTCAAACGAATGGGCCGATTTTTAGATATTAAATTAATAAAAAGATTACTTATTTTATAAATTTCCTTAGATGATGACGCTGTTTTCAAAAGTCTGTAACTCCGTCAAAACTAATTTCAAACAAATAAAAATGCAAACAAAAATAGAGCAGAGAACAAAGTTATAGTACACAAAAGAATTTTAGCGCTGTGTTTATCCAAAACGAGTGTGTAATGATTTATATTTTACTGATTTTACACACATGTTGCGTGATAAATTCTCGCAACATCGTTTTATTTCAATATCTGTTTTATAACGCAAGGGCAACAACTGCTTGAAATCTATAGTCACTTTTCTCGGTAAGCATTTGTCTTCTCGCGTTAGTATCGAATGCAGTTAACTTTTGAGCTGTGGTCATTTTTGCGCTGGACTGCGCATGACTTGTCTTGCTTCTTTGTCGATCGGTTCCCGCCCACCACTAGTGGGAGTGAGCGATTTGGAATGGCGAAAGAGATGCCTCGTTGAAGAGGGGATCTCCGCTTTTTTTTGTTCTGTCAGGGATGTGTAGTCCTCTTATGGATATTTCGTTTAGTCGAGATAATACCTCTAGTGTTTTCCCACATGTCGGGAGGCGTGATATTTCTGTGTATTTCATGAAAGCAAGGTAAATTGACTTTTTCATTAACTCTATCGATTTTGGGTCGTGAGCGATTTCGATTCATAGCCTGTCTCCGAAAGTCGTCGTCACGAGATGTTCTTTCCCAGCTCACATGTCGCTGCATTGTACTGCATCGGTTGATGCATGTACCAAGGACCATTACTTGCTACTTTGTTAAATGAACTAGGTTTAGAAAACCTTTATTATCTAGAGGATATTCTTGAGGACATTATTTATACTTCGGCAGACGTGTCTGTCTTGCTGAAGTCAAACTAAGGAGAGTGAACTGATCTCATACATCTGGTTATCTCCTGGCTGTTATAGAAAAGGATGGAGTTGTTCACCTGACTACATTTACAGCACTTTGAAATATAACATGCATCTGACTCATCATTGTAATGCTGTCTACCGTTTATTGCTGTATTGAATGTTGCTGTGATAATGACTGTTTGATGTGCCTACACATTTGCGTAACCATTTTGTCACTGTGGCGTCCACAATAAATAATGAAGAAAAAACGTCAACGGCTGTTTCAAGACTCATTGACTTTATACGTCGTGAGTTTACTGACGTCCTATGTGGATTGCCCTGTTATTGTTGCATGAACATTGTTTTGACTGAACACATCTACACACTACACAAAACCAGACATGCGGATGCCATCCATCATCATATGGCATCACGCATCATTTGGTGGCCATAAGCTGGTTTGATTCTGGTACCAGCAAACACGGGGTCCCTTACCCACTTCATTTTCAACAAGAATTTATCAGCATCCTTCAAGAAATTAACATTCTTCAATACAGTCAACATCTTCAAAATTTTCAAAGTACTCGGCGTTGCCCGGTAAAAGTCAAAATTTCAACTTTTTGACGGAAACAAGAATTTGACAGTACCCGGCGTTGTTACATGTTGCCGGATAACTCGGACTGCTGTTATCTTTTACGCAAGTCAAGCAAGTTGCTGCTGTCAAGGTTCCAGTGCTGTCGTTTTTTTGAGAAGGTCAAGTGCCGGTTGAAACGGGTTGTTTTCTGAAGAAGGCCAAGTACCGATTTCCATCAACTTACTTTTGGATTAGAAGGTCAAGTGCCGAAACAACTCAACACACAGTATTTCAGAAGCTCTTGTACCATCGTGTTAGCAGTGGAAGTAGTTCAGATGTGCCATCATCGTTGGAGCTTCGCTCTTTAGGACGTTGATTGACATCCGTTTTTTCTGCTGTTCTACGATTGGAAGCCTTTAAGTTAAGTGGCCTGTTTGTATGTAAACTGTGCCCTTATACTTCTGCTGAGTCTTCTGTGTATCATCTCATTCTATATGTTATATGTCTATATGTTATTTGTATATTTATATGTTTATATTTCAGCGGGTTCTCGGTTGGGTGGTGTCTCCGTTAGATTATGCCACGTCATAGAGGTCGTCTATTGTGAGCGTTTTCTGTAGGGTTTGCAAATTTCCGATACTGGAATTTGCTAAGCGACTTCTGTTGCTATTTATGTTAGCTGTGATGACATGTTTTAATATTGTTTTCGTTATTATTTCACATTCTTTAGTTTTGTTGTGATTTGTTTGTATTTGTTAGCCTACTCTTGTCTATAATTTAGTTTCATACAACATTTTTGTTTATACACTGTGGTGTCATGTATTTTGTTTAATTCTATCGCAGATATCGTCACATTTTTTGTGATATTTCATTAATTTCTGCTTTATTTTTAGTTGATTTCTGCGAAAGTTTTTGTATTGTTGCTGATCTTTGTTATTGTTTACATTGTTATTGTTTACATTGTTTGTATTGTTTACATTTTCAATGTTTACATTCTGCATGTGTTTACATAGTCATTGTTTACAGTTATAGTAATTAGTTAATGGGCTATGCTAATGCACTGTTACTACTATACTGATGATAAATGAATGATGAATAGTGTCGTGCACTATTGAATGAGAAGTGCACTTATGATCAAGATTTGAGTGCTGATATTTCATATACAAGTTCTTTGATTGGAGACTTGTTTCCCACAGAGACTGGGATAATATAATGTGATGTGAATATACAAGTGCTTAATTAAGACTTGTTACACTTAGGTTTGAAATAAATTAGTTAATTATTTCAGGTTTTGGACTCATATGTTAGACAACATGTCTACATTTGAGCACTTTATTGAGCAGGGTAAATTGCTTGGGAAGACTGGTGATAAGTTAGAAGAATTTGCAACTGCTCGATATGATAAAGCAATGGAAGCTGAACAAAAGAAACTGCATATGGAAGCTGAACAAAAGAAACTGCAGATGCAGGTGGATGAAAAGAGATTCCAAATGGAAATGGAAAAACAAAAAAGGGAATCAGAAGCTGAGGAAAGAAAGCTACAGCTAGAGGCTGAGAATAAAAGACTTGAAAAAGAAGCTGAGAATAAAAGACTTGAAAAAGAAGCTGAAAATAAAAGACTTGAAAAAGAAGCTGAAAATAAAAGACTTGAAAAAGAAGCTGAAAATGAAAGAAAGACTTCAAATGCAGGCTCAAGCTGAAGAAAGGAAGTTACAAAGAGAGTCTGATGAGAGGAAAGCAAAAATGGAACATGAAGAAAAACTCTTAGCTTTAGAGTTGGAGAAATTGAAATTGACGAGCATGAGTAATGGTAATGATTCAAACAAGGGTTCATCTTCTGGGAAGGCTAATAATGATACTTTTAAGATTAAGTTACCAACATTTAGTCCTTCCAGTGATGACATAATGTTCTATCTGGACAGATTTGAACAAGCATGTACAGCTCATAACATAGACAAAGCAAAATATGTTTATCAGTTATCAGGGATACTGACAGGTAAAGCTCTAAGTATATTAAATATGGTGGATGAACCTGACAAGAGCAATTATGAGGTTGTCAGGGCCGCTTTGTTAAAGAAATATCAGCTTAACGAAGACGGCTATCGTCTACAATTTAAAAACATGTTACCTGAAAATGGAGTTGAATTCTCCGAGTTTATTGCAAGAATACGCATTACTTTCTCACGATGGGTTGAACTATCTAAGACGGAAAAAACTTATGAAGGACTTATGGACTTAATACTTAGAGACAAAGTCATGTCGTCTGTCAATGAGTCTTTCCTTGCTTTCCTTCATGAACGTAAACCTAAAACAATAAAAGAAATGGAAGATTTATGTTGCCAATACGTAACTGCGCACCCACACATAACCATGGGTAACTCTAAGGTGAAAGAAGGTTTACCAGTTGCTTCGGCAGCTCCGTATGGTCAAAACTTTGCTCGTAGATCCCAACAAAATTTTGATAGAAAGGGCAGCGGTAATTTCTGTCAAAATCATGGAAACCAATTTCATGGTGATTCTTCTTCGAAGAATTGGAGACAACCTGATAGTGGTCGTTACTATCACCCTAATAATTATAAGCATTTCAAAAGAGGATATGGTAATAGAGGTTATTCCTGCCGAAGACCTCAGAACCAAACAAATAGATGTTCGCATCAATGTGAACATGATAGTAATCGTGGAAACTGGAATTCGAACCAGTATAACAATTACAATAGAGACAATAATAACTGCAGAGATAATAATAACTCTGATAACTTCAGAGGTAATAATAGTCGGGGTAGATCTCAACACAAAAAAAAGAGATATCAGCAGGCTAATGCTGTACAACAGGAAACTGAGGGAGCCTGTAATCATGTTGTTGATAGTAAAAACTTTGACGCTGTCACTAGTTCTGCTTTTGACTTTGAAAGAGCAAACAAATGCCCCCAATGCAGTACTTTATTCGAACCGGGTACCATAACTACTTTGAGTTGTGGTCACCCACTTCCCGCTCTTCCTGCTGCTGTTGCGCATGACGGGAGGGGTTCTTTAATTCTACATAAGGGTCTTGTTAATGATACTCCGGTCTCACTACTTTTCGATTCCGGATGCACCACTATTGGTGTTAGACAATCGCTTGTAGATCCATCTTGTGCTACAGGAAGGGTTATTAAATGTGTCACATTTGGCGGCACTCTAGAAAAATATCCTACTGCTGTAATTCGCATTGCCACTCCTTTCTTTACTGGAGATGTGCATGCTTGTCTCTTACCTAATCCTATTGCGGACCTTATTATTGGTCGTATTCACGGAGTTAGGGAGTGTACCCCACAGCAGATTGCTGCTTGGGAAGATAATAACATGCAAGCTACAAATGCAGTAGTTACAAGAGCACAAGCTCTACAAACACCCGAAACTTCACTGAATAGTGATAATGAAGTTGATAGCCAAGATAGTCACTTAGTAATTACTCGTGACTCTTTCATAAAATTGCAAGAAGAAGATCCTTCTTTAAAAAAATTCTTCGTTCTTGCGAAGAAAGGTGATCCGAATCAGGATACAAATAGAAAATCTTGGATTGCAATGAGAAACGGCGTACTTGTACGTATGGTACAAGATTCGACTACGTCGGCACATTCGCAAATTCTTGTTCCCAAGAGCATGAGAGTGCAAATATTACAACATGCTCATGACTCGCAATGTGCTGGACATATGGGTTTTTCCCGTACGAAGTCGAGAGTCCTTGCGGCTTTCTTTTGGCCTTTTGTCAATAAGGACATTCGTATTTACTGCCGATCATGCAAGGTATGTCAGGAGGTCAAATCTAGAGGACCACGACATGCTGCGCCTATCCAGGCTGCTGACATTCCTATTCGGCCGTTTCAGAAAATGGCCATAGATATTATTGGCCCTTTTAAGGTCAAGTCGGCCAGAGGACATCAGTTTATCCTTACATGTGTCGATATGTGCACACGTTGGCCAGAGGCTATTCCTCTTAAGAGCATATCTACTACAGATATCGCAGATGCTCTTTGGTTGATATTTTCTCGCTTGGGGTTCCCCAGAGAAATATTGTCAGACCATGGCACTCAACTCATATCTGACACTATGTCACAGGTAATGTCTACCTTACATATTGAACGATCTCTCAGTAGTATCTACCATCCTATGTCTAATGGGTTAGTTGAGCGTCTGAATAGAACGCTCAAGACTTTGCTTGGTAAGATAACTGAAGATCATCCTCAAGATTGGGACAGGGTTTTACCCGCGGCTCTCTTTGCCTATAGAGAAGTCCCTAATGAACACACAGGATTTTCTCCCTTCGAACTTGTCTTTGGCGCGCGTCCACGCGGCCCTATGTCTTTATTACACGATCTCATCACTGCCGATGATATTAGCGATGAAACTCAATCCTCATATGAGTATGTCATTGCTCTTAGACAAAAGATCAGTGAGGCATGTAAGCTAGCAACTGCTTCATCAGAAATTGCTAAAGAGAAGGCAAGGCAGTTTGCTAACAAGAATAGATGTCTACGACAACTTTGTCCAGGTGACAAAGCATTCGTCCTACTCCCCAGTAGGGAAAATAGACTTCTTATTGCATGGAAAGGTCCGTATGCAATAGTCTCTCGGATTTCCGATGTTGACTATGTGGTCGATATTGATGGAAAGCATAAAACTTTCCACATAAACATGCTTTCGGAATTTCACGAACGTCCGGACTATTTGCTGCCTATTTTCCAGGCAACGGATGATGCTCCTGCACCTCACGGTCATTATTCATCCCTGTCTGTCATTCAGGATGAGGAAGCTACCTTCTCTGATGTCAACCTTCCCCTTCCAGTGGTTCCATTACATTCCACGGAATCTTGGAAAAAAGTTTCTGTTTCTCCTAATCTTTCTGGTGACGAACATCGACAAGTCTCGTCGATGTTACAAACATTTCAGGATGTTCTCACTGACATTCCTGGACACACAGATGTCATAGAACATGACATAATTCTTACCGACAATAATCCAATTAGGGTTAGGCCGTATCCTATTCCTATACACTTTCAGTCGCAGGTGGAAAAGGAATTGGATGAAATGATTCAATTAAATATAATTGAACCATCGACTTCACCATATTCTTCTTCCATGGTTATTGTCCGGAAGAAGGATAAGAACATACGAATTTGCGTTGATTATCGCAAATTGAATCAGGTCACAAAGTTCGACGCTGAACCGATGCCTTTGTTAGAAGATCTACTGATTAGACTTTCTAATTCTAGATTCTTCACTAAACTTGACTTGTCTAAAGGTTATTGGCAAGTGCCTTTAGCAGAGCATGCCAAACCTCTTACTGCTTTTTCTACACCTAGGGGTCTATTTCAATGGAATGTTATGCCTTTTGGTCTCATGAACGCCCCTGCCACTTTCGTTCGCATGATGCGTCGAATTCTGTCACATCGTTCGGATGTCATCGCATACTTAGATGACATCTGTCTCTTCAGTGATACCTGGGAAGATCACTATTTAGGGTTATATGACTTACTGTCCACTCTACGTGAGAATAATTTGACAGCAAAACCTTCTAAAGCTTTTGTTGGTTTTGGTGAAATCTCTTTCCTGGGTCATCGTGTTGGTCATGGTCTCTTGAAGACAGAAGACCACAATACTTCCAAAATACTGAACATCTCTGTTCCTAAAACGAAGAAACAAGTTAGGAGTCTCTTAGGTTTAATTCAATTTTATGGGAGATTTATTCCAAATTTAGCTTCGATCATGGCACCTCTCTCAACATTGTTGAAGAAAGGTTCGCCTAATCTGGTCCGTTGGTCTGAAGAATGCCAATCTTCACTAGACCAAATCAAGAATATATTTTCTTCTCCTCCCATCTTAAGATTACCGACTCTTGATAGGACTTTTGTTCTTCGGAGTGATGCTTCATCCACTGGGATTGGAGCAGCACTGATGCAAGAATATGCAAATACTCTGCATCCTGTTATGTACATTTCTAGAAAACTAAATGCGGCAGAGAGGAACTACTCGGTTTTAGACCGTGAGTTGTTAGCGATGGTTTGGTCAATTCTAAAGCTACAAAGATTCCTCCTGGGCGCACATTTCATTCTAGAGACTGATCAGAAAGCTCTTACAGCTATTCAGACTAAGAATTTGAAGAGTTCGAGATCCACTCGATATGCTATAGCTCTTCAACCTTTTCACTTCACGGTACGAGCTATCCGTGGTGCGGATAATGTGATGGCTGACATTTTGTCTAGATGCCCACATGACTCCAACTAATACTTCTGTCCTATATTTCCATATATTACAGAGTCATAACACACCTATATTACTACAATAGATTAGCACATCTGTACTTACTTTATATGTACACACTATCGTGCTTTGTTGTCATCTTCTTCTGTTCGTTTTTTTAAGATGATAGAGGAGGACTGAGTAGTTAATATAAGGGCCGTTAGTTTACTAAACAGCCACAATTATTAATAATGTATTGTACCTTATGAAGCATATTAGTTATTAATTAGCATTATATTGCTTGTACTTTCTCAGAATGTCATTGTTGAGCTGAGGACTTACCTTACGAGTTCTAGATTGTGTACTTACCCTCGGAATACCAGAGCATATGTCCTGGATCGTCATGTAGTTTAACTTTACTATGTACTTATGTCATTACATGTCAAAGAATGTACTATTTAAATTTTCCTATCAGATTTGTACATCCATTTTTAAAGACAATATTAGAGTATGCTGTTTAATGATGATTATAGTAACTTGCATACGTATATTGTGTTTACATGCTAACGTGATGTGTGTTGGTGACACCTCCCCGATGTGAATATTTTTTGAGACATATTTATTTTTCTGTTGAGGTATATCCTCACCAGACACTCTATAATTAGCCTATTGTTTGGCAATTTAATTAATTATCAGCGCATAATTCGTGCGTTTTGAGCCGCTTATCGCTTGCTCTTTGATATTGAAAAAAAAATATGTTCCACATTTTTTTTTTATCGGGAGGAGGTGGTGATATGTTGCGTGATAAATTCTCGCAACATCGTTTTATTTCAATATCTGTTTTATAACGCAAGGGCAACAACTGCTTGAAATCTATAGTCACTTTTCTCGGTAAGCATTTGTCTTCTCGCGTTAGTATCGAATGCAGTTAACTTTTGAGCTGTGGTCATTTTTGCGCTGGACTGCGCATGACTTGTCTTGCTTCTTTGTCGATCGGTTTCCGCCCACCACTAGTGGGAGTGAGCGATTTGGAATGGCGAAAGAGATGCCTCGTTGAAGAGGGGATCTCCGCTTTTTTTTGTTCTGTCAGGGATGTGTAGTCCTCTTATGGATATTTCGTTTAGTCGAGATAATACCTCTAGTGTTTTCCCACATGTCGGGAGGCGTGATATTTCTGTGTATTTCATGAAAGCAAGGTAAATTGACTTTTTCATTAACTCTATCGATTTTGGGTCGTGAGCGATTTCGATTCATAGCCTGTCTCCGAAAGTCGTCGTCACGAGATGTTCTTTCCCAGCTCACATGTCGCTGCATTGTACTGCATCGGTTGATGCATGTACCAAGGACCATTACTTGCTACTTTGTTAAATGAACTAGGTTTAGAAAACCTTTATTATCTAGAGGATATTCTTGAGGACATTATTTATACTTCGGCAGACGTGTCTGTCTTGCTGAAGTCAAACTAAGGAGAGTGAACTGATCTCATACATCTGGTTATCTCCTGGCTGTTATAGAAAAGGATGGAGTTGTTCACCTGACTACATTTACAGCACTTTGAAATATAACATGCATCTGACTCATCATTGTAATGCTGTCTACCGTTTATTGCTGTATTGAATGTTGCTGTGATAATGACTGTTTGATGTGCCTACACATTTGCGTAACCATTTTGTCACTGTGGCGTCCACAATAAATAATGAAGAAAAACGTCAACGGCTGTTTCAAGACTCATTGACTTTATACGTCGTGAGTTTACTGACGTCCTATGTGGATTGCCCTGTTATTGTTGCATGAACATTGTTTTGACTGAACACATCTACACACTACACAAAACCAGACATGCGGATGCCATCCATCGTCATATGGCATCACGCATCACACACATCAGCTGATTTTGCCCGCCAAAAACTTAAATAGTCTTTTGCGGTGCACACGAAAATTTTATACCCGGTGTCAGAATTCCGGTCACCGAAGCTAAAAGAGCGCTCTGCACGGCTGTTTGCGAGCGATCTTTTAGTTATTTCCCCTTTTCCCCCGACCGCGCTATTTATAGCCCACTTGACAGAGGTCACGTGGTCAGCTTCCTAATGGGAAAAACATGTGGCGATGTTTACTTTTGATAGGGCTTAATTAATGCTTTTAGGCTACTTTTTTATTATAAATACCGGCTTTAATTTTGCGTAAAGCTAGACTAGAAATGTTAGAGTAAATTTTCGAACAAGAACAAACATTTTATCACAATTAGAACAGAAGATATAACAGTCTGAAATAGTGTAACATTTACGTTTTTTAATATTTTGTTATGGTTTGTTTCTAATGCAATTTACACTAAAACGGTCACAATCAACATGCATAACAAATTACAGAAATCAAAAGTAGAAAACCTGCAGAAAATGGATATCAAAGTTTTATTTTGGTTTCATGCGTCAAACATTAATTATTGAAACATTAAATTGCAAGTCCACATTTATTACCTTAAAATAACACACCCAATTGTCCCCAAAACATGAGAGCTGACAATTATCTCTCAATCATACATTACGATGGTCATGTAAAAACGAGTAGGGTCATGAGTAAAACGAAATGTTCAATTTAATAGATAAATAGGTGTATTTAATAAATACATCTATTAAATGATTTCCACACTCTGTTAATTCTGTCACTCTCACGCAACAACTGCCATAATTTGCTCTAGCCCGAAAATGTCGCTCAATTATCATTCACACTTCCTTCTTTTAATAAGAGGAATCTGTACATTTACAGATGGAGAAATTTGTAACAAATGAATTTCCGTTATAAATTGTAATTGTGAAGTTATATTTTTAATACCGCTGGCGCGTCTTTCAATTTTGGAAATAGTGGAATGTATAAATTCTCCTCTCATGTGCCTGCTGCAGGTCTAGTGAGTCAATTGATGTTTCAACAATATGTTTCCTAACAATGTGAAGAAATTGAGATCGCTTACGTTTTGTTTGGCGTTCTGGTGACTGATGTTTCTCTTCTATGTTTAATTAGTTTTTGTAGCACAATAGGCTGTCCTCTAGATTTGCATTTTATGATATTATTTCTTTTGCTGTTTCTAGTTTTTTTCTAACAATGGATGTGAATAGGGGTTCTTCCTTTTGTGTTAGTGGTTGTGAAGGTGGCTTAGCAAGTAACTGTTGTACTGTGATGTCGCTTTTGAAGACAGGCGAGGTGGATGTACTTGTCGTATGTATAACTGACGTGGTAGGTGTAGATGTGGCAACAAAAACTGGCATGCTAGGGTGAGTAGTGTTATCCACCTCCAAATGAATAATGGTATCGCCTTTAATGTGAGCTGACACATCAACCTCCAGTTGAACAATATCATCCCTAATGTGGGCAGGCACATCAACCTCCTACTGTACAGAGCTATCCTGACTACAGCTAACTGACTGACTACAGCTAACTGACTGACTACAGCTAACTGACTGACTACAGCTAACTGACTGACTACAACTAACTGACTGACTACAGCTAATTGACTGACTACAACTAACTGACTGACTACAGCTAAATGACTGACTAGACATGGAGGGGTCAGAAAGAACATCACAGGGGATAGAGCAGCTTTTTGTTTTTAAAACACCAAAAGATGTCTTTGCAACATAATTGCACAGTTGACATTCACTTATAGTTAAATTATGGTCATAGTCTTTCCAGATGTGCTGACTGATTTCCGATAGTAACTTGGCTGTTTCAAGACACTTCTCATTATGCCTCCTTTTTGAGTTTTGTATTTGTAAGTAACACTTCTTACAAAATATAGTCGAATGCTGTGTGGGTTTATCATCTGATACGTTAATTCCAAACACAAAGAACAGATCATTAACGTAATTAGAACAGTTCAGTGCTTTCTGACTTGAAAGATAGATCAAAGTATGTGGAAGTAATCTATCTATAGCTTTACATGTTTTCTGACGCTTATATACGTAGCTAAATATCATTATAAATGAACGAAAATACAAAAACAGATGGTGCTTTACAAAAAGTTATTTTTTTACAACCTTATTCAAGATTTGTGAGTTTCAGGAATGCGTTTACAGTGATTTAAGTGTTATAAAATCTGGTGACAATATGATATATGGATGCGAGTCATGGGCAATGACTACAACCCATAAAAGCCAGATCCAAACCTCAGAAATGAGGTATCTGAGGAAGGTGGTTGAAGTAACAAGAAGAGACATGGTACGCAACCAGACGATACGTCAAGGCCTAAAATGCCACCCCCTACAGACCCAAGTAGAACATTCCCAACTAAGATGGTTTGGCCATGTCTGCAGAATGGGAGAAGATCGGCTACCACGACAAGCATGGGAAACAAAGAGCCAAGAATCCAGACCCCGAGGACGATCCAGAGTCCGATGGGAGGACAACATTAGACAATCTTTGAAGGACCGAGGACTAGAATGGAACCAGGCCAGGAGGAAGACAGCCGATAGAATAGTCTGGCGCTCTCTCTTCCAAACCTCTACACCTCATGGTAGAAGGGGAACGACTAAGTAAGTAAGTAAGACAAAATGCTTGTTCTTGTAATGCCAAACTCACAAAACTGACTACCACGCATTCTCAAGATATTAAACCAAAAAAAATGTATGTGGAAATAATCGTTAGCTTTCCTTCGAGAAGTCTTTATAATTATAAACTCAAACGAATGGGCCGATTTTTAGATATTAAATTAATAAAAAGATTACTTATTTTATAAATTTCCTTAGATGATGACGCTGTTTTCAAAAGTCTGTAACTCCGTCAAAACTAATTTCAAACAAATAAAAATGCAATCCAAAATAGAGCGGAGAACAAAGTTATAGTACACAAAAGAATTTTAGCGCTGTGTTTATCCAAAACGAGTGTGTAATGATTTATATTTTACTGATTTTACACACACATCAGCTGATTTTCCCCGCCAAAAACTTAAATAGTCTTTTACGGTGCACACGAAAATTTTATACCCGGTGTCAGAATTCCGGTCACCGAAGCTAAAAGAGCGCTCTGCACGGCTGTTTGCGAGCGATCTTTTAGTTATTTCCCCTTTTTCCCCGACCGCGCTATTTATAGCCCACTTGACAGAGGTCACGTGGTCAGCTTCCTAATGGGAAAAACATGTGGCGATGTTTACTTTTGATAGGGCTTAATTAATGCTTTTAGGCTACTTTTTTATTATAAATACCGGCTTTAATTTTGCGTAAAGCTAGACTAGAAATGTTAGAGTAAATTTTAGAACAAGAACAAACATTTTATCACAATTAGAACAGAAGATATAATAGTCTGAAATAGTTAAAATTTACGTTTTTTTTATATTTTGTTATGGTTTCTTTATAATGCAATTTTCACTCAATCGGTCACAATCAACATGCATAACAAATTATAGAAATCAAAAGTAGAAAACCTGTAGAAATGGATATCAAAGTTTTGTTTTGGTTTCATGCGTAAAACATTAATTATTGAAAGTTTAAATTGCAAGTCCACATTTATTACCTTAAAATAACACACCCAATTGTCCCCAAAACATGTTTGAATTGCTTTTATGCTACTTTATTATTATAAATACCGGCTTTAATTTTGCGTAAAGCTAGACTAGAAATGTTAGAGTAAATTTTAGAACAAGAACAAACATTTTATCACTATTAGAACAGAAGATATAATAGTCTGAAATAGTGTAAAATTTACGGTTTTTTTTACATTTTGTTATGGTTTGTTTCTAATTCAATTTACACTAAAACGGTCACAATCAACATGCATAACAAATTACAGAAATCAAAAGTAGAGAACCTGCAGAAAATGGATATCAAAGTTTTGTTTTGGTTTCATGCGTCAAACATTAATTATTGAAAGTTTAAATTGCATGTCCACATTTATAACCTCAAAATAACACACCCAATTGTCCCCAGAACATGAGAGCTAACAATTATCTCAATCATACATCATGAGATCTGATCCAGTCTGCGCAATGTTTTTCTAATATGTGATGTTTATGAAATGTCTTACTAGGGAATAGCTTTCTGAACAAAGACATATAAGTCTCTATCGATGCTGTTATTGATTCTTTACTAATTGGTTTACTGTGTGATATTTTGTTGTGTACTTTCTCAAATGCTTCTTTCAGTGAGTTGAATTGTTCTTGGGCAATAAAAGCTATGTTAGTTATATCTTGTTTGTCTGTAATTTTCAGTGTTTGTGTAATGATTGCTCTTGTAAGATCTTTATAAACTTTTTGTGTAAGATATCTGTGGCAGTGATTCCCTATAAATGCTCTGCTATTATAAGCCTGTTGTATGATTTTGTGTTTGGCTAGTACCTTGTCCATGTGTGAGCAAACTGGACCAGACCTAGTACACAGATCTTGAAACTGAAGTTTGGCCAGCGCATCTTGTGCATTTTCAACTCTAACTTTAAAATTATCTGTCTCCTCCTTATCCTCACAAAGTTCAATACCTACCTGAAAAATTCAATTTTAGCTCCTAGTTCTTCTGCCTATTTCCAGTTCCTACTAAATCTCTTCAAGTTCTTAAAAGTACTAATGTTTGCATGTATCTCTTGCGAATTCTCAAATATCTTTGCGTCTATTGTATCAGCTACCTGTTCTAGAAGTCTGTGGTGTTTCAAAACAATGCCTAATAAAATATGAAGGTAAGGAGGAGCTACATTTTCAATTTCAATCTCTAACATTGGTTTGTGTAAACAATTATGGTAATGTGCCACTTGCCTTTTATTCCCTTTCCCATATTTCATATATCTATTGTAATCTCTTATCAACATGGCCAAACTTCTTGGTTTGCAAGTTGTATGCTCTCTGGATGTCTTTGATGAAAATGTTTGGTTTGTCTGGAGCTCAAGGAATATACCCATGTCTGTGGTGTCTCCAGCAAAACAAGGAAATAATCCCCGAATAAGAAAACAACAACTTGTTTACCATCCCACTCTAAATATTTTAGTGACTCTATCTGAGCTTTCATTCCATTCATAAATATTTCTAAATTATCATATGTATCTCTGACTCTAGCCAATGATAAAAGGATGGTATTAGATTTAGAATTTGGTTTCTCTAAATTTACTACCTGCATTGTAACTTTGAATGAAAGAAGATATACAAACAGTTACTTAGAATTCGCTGGCAGCCGTCGTGTGCACATGATTGTCTACCAAAGAACACCAATAGAACAGTCCTTATCTCACACACAATTAAAAAAAAATTCATATTATAAATAGAAGATTAACAAGACTTGAAAGATAGATCAAATTATGTGGAAGTAATCTATCTATAGCTTTACATGTTTTCTGACGCTTATATACGTAGCTAAATATCATTATAAATGAATGAAAATGCAAAAACAGATGGTGCTTTACAAAAAGTTATTTTTTTTACTACCTTATTTAAGATTTGTGGGTATCAGGAATGCGTTTAAAGGGATTTAAATGCTATAAAATCTGGTGACAATATGCTTGTTCTTGTAATGCCACACTCACAAAACTGACTACCACACATTCTCAAGATATGAAACCAAAAAAAAAAAAGTATGTGGAAATAATCTTTAGCTTCGCTTCGAGAAGTCTTTATAATTATAAACTCAAACGAATGGGCCGATTTTTAGATATTAAATTAATAAAAAGATTACATATTTTATGAATTTCCTTAAATGATGACGCTGTTTTCAGAAGTCTGTAACTCCGTCAAAACTAATTTCAAACAAATAAAAATGCAATCAAAAATAGAACACAGAACAAAGTTATAGTACACAAAAGATTTTTAGCGCTGTGTTTATCCAGAACGAGTGTGTAATGATTTATATTTTACTGATTTTACTCACACATCAGCTGATTTTCCCCGCCAAAAACTTAAATAGTCTTTTACAATGCACACAAAATTTTATACCCAGTGTCAGAATTCCGGTCACCGAAACTAAAAGAGCGCTCTGGTATAAGCCAAAAACAGCCGTGTCTGGTATAGGGCAAAAACAGCCGTGCACGGCTATTAGCAAAGCCTAAATTTGGAAGGAGGTAAGACACGTCTTCACGGCTTGACGGACAACGTAACAAGGGTCCGGTATCTAAGTCACGAAGCGTGACCTTATCGACGCTAACACGTCTCAATTTGACCGTGTACTTTGCGTTCACTAATCCGTGACGTATCAACTTCAATCTATATTAATTCTATTGACCTAAAATTGCGCACTGCCAACTATAGCAGACGATATCAATAAAACCACTATAACAGACTGGCCAAGCACTCAGAGCGCTTTTCTCTGTGGCACAACTACGTTTAAGTCGTTACAGTTACAACACCAACTTACGCTGGCTTCTATTTGGCTGTAAAAGATTTTTTTTAATTTTATTTCTGTGTTCTTAATAAGGTTATAGGAGGGACCTCATAATACCAGGACAATTATAACTAACAGCAACCACATTGATTGTTTCAAAAATTGTGTGGTGTTCTGACATTTGTAAACTGATTCTCAGCTTACGTGTTCTAGAATGTACTCAACATTATAAATTCTCGACTTACATGATTTAGACATTACCTCATATTTATTACGGTGACAGTTCTAAATACATGCAGATTATGTGCTTTTCTGGAACTGGAAGAATGGTCTACCTAGTTCTACAAACTCCACACCAAAAAGTCACAGTTAATATAATAAATAGACGTCAAAACTAATACCATTGACTTACGTAACGGAAAGATAGGATTTTCAGAACATATAGAGCAGGGGTTCCTAGCCTGGGGTACGCCTACCACATGGGGATACTAGAAACATTTCACAGGGTTACGTACAATATTTGGTCAATAATTATGGGGTGGGTGAAACGTCTGGAAATATAGGCAGTTTGTCTTGTATACAATTTTTTCTCCCTTCTAACTTACATAATATGTTTTGTCAGTGCCAATATGGATTCGACATTAGCAGCAGATGAACGCTCAAAGATTGTTCTCAAGTACACAAGAGAGTGATACTCACAAAGAGAAGTAGATGCCGAATTCTCTATGAATTCAGACTTTTGGGACATACTGTAATTCATTCAACTGAAATATTCCAAAAGTAGTAGTGTTAGTGAGAAACAAAGTTGTGGAATGAAGAGAGAACGACGAGTTCTTAATCTAATCCGAAGAAAATAAAACTGGTGTCTAAATATGATAATACAGAACCTGTACCAAGAATAAAACTGTTGGTTGACAAGACAAAGAATCAAAGAGTATAACTAATTCGTTTGAATGTATTCTGATAAACATAAACAAGACAATTCTTTGCTTAAAATGTTGTGACATAATAAATAATATTTTCTTTATGACGTCATTAATTAACCTGTTTGTGACGTCAGTCCTATTTATACGTTCCATTTTTCTCTGCCCATCATCATATAGTTAAATAAATTCTCCACTAAATGACCAAGAATATACTCAATATTATGGCATCATGGGCACCCAAAAGAGAAATATTCCCACACTATTAATTTTTTTAAATGAAAGTTTGTTCCCAGTGAAACAATCGCGCCATGTTTTCGAGAAGATACGGAAACGGTACACTAAACACTGTGACAGCTAAATTCAATACTCTGTTACAGAACACGTATGCCTTTCTCCTTATTATTTTCATGGTGCATTGTTGACTTTGTTAGAAATATTGACCAAATTGGTTACTGCCCCGAACTAAGTAATGGAAAAAAGGAAAGCATATTTCTCAGAGCTCCTGGACGGTGAGCAAGGTCAAGCATCAGAAAGGACAACCACTAGCACAGAAGAGAAAACCAATTAAGGTGAAGTTGACATGAAGATGGAAGAACTGAAGGCAGCACTGGAGAAAATCAAGATGGGCAAAGCAGCAGGGCATGATGTTATAACATCAGAAATGGTTAAGTACATGGGAGCATCAGGCTACCTATTACCGTTAAGGGTCCTACAGGCAGCGTGGTACAACAAGACCATACGAAAGGATTGGGAGCTTGCCATCATAACACCAATTTTCAAAAAACGGTGACAATCGACAATGTGGAAACCACAGAGGCATATCCCTTCTCAGTGTCCCTGGTAAAATCTACTCTAGAATCCTAGAGCAGAGACTCCGACGCCTACGTGAACCACAATTGGATGAGCAAACGGAAGTACTCAAGACCTAATCTTCACACTGAGTGAAAAGGTCTTTCAGTAGAAGAGTGAGATCCATCTTTGTTTCATAGATCTGGAAAAGGTGTTTGACAGAGTCCCCTGGAGCAAACTTTGGGACTGTTTGTCAAGGAAGAACATTCCAGCACCTCTGATTCATGCGATACAGAGCTTCTACAAGTCTTGCAGAAATTATGTCAGGACGGCAAACCATAAATTAGAAGAGTTCAGGACCACCATTGGTGAGAGACAAGGTGATATCCTGTCACCTCATCTTTTCATACTTCTCATGGACGATGTCATCAAGGCATGTAAGGAGAGAACAAGAATGTATTCAGTGGGGTACTGGAAGATGAAACAAATCTGTATTTCAGAGGTGGCATTTGCTGCGGATGTTGCCCTGATTGCTAAATCAGAGACACATCTCCAATCCAACCTGCAAGTCTGGAAGGCAGAGCTGGAGAAGAGAGAGATGGTCATAAGCAGCTCTAAAACAAAATCCATCGTGATATCACGAGACGAAAGAAGACATCAGATTAAGCTGGGAGAACAGGTCCTGGAGCAGGTCGAAAACTTTAAATACCTCGGAGCTATTATAGACCGAAAGGGAGGCATCAAAGAAGAGTTGGCAACTCGAAAAGCAGCGGCTGGGAGACTTTTTCAGACCATAAATCGAGGATTCCTCAGCAAGAGAGAGGTTGGTAAGAAAAGGGATGGCTGAATACCGCTCCACCTATGTCCCATTCTTGACATATGGATGCGAGTCATGGGCAATGACTAAAATTTACAAAATCCTGATCCAAACGTCAGAAATGCGGTATCTGAGGAAGGTGGTTGAAGTAACAAGAAGAGACATGGTCCGCAACCAAACGATACATCAACTCCTAAAATCCCCACCCCCCCCCCCACCCCCCTGCAGACACAAGTAGAACAATCCCAACTCAGATGGTTTGGCCATGTCTGCAGAATGGGAGAAGATCGGCTACCACGATTATCATGGGAAACAAAGAGCCAGGGATCCAGACCCCCAGGACGACCCAGAGTCCGCTGGGAGGACAACCTTAGACAATCTTTGAAGGACCGAGGACTAGAATGGAACCAGGCCAGAAGAAAGACAGCCGATAAGATAGTCTAGTGCTCTCTCTTCCAAACCTCTACACCTCACGGTAGAAGCTGAACGACTAAGTAAGTAAGTAAGAAATATTATCACTGGCGTTTCGATAAATCTACGGAAACAGTATTCGTTAACTTGTACTTGAGAGAACGTTATGCTCAGACAATTCGTACGAGGTGACTAATATGAGGTGGTACATGAGACTGGCAACATCATCATGACAAACTAATTACAATAGAACAGACCACTACAACAGTCATGTGACTGTTTGGTGCAGGCTTCCTGCGAGGGTACCAGCTGTAGTGGTGGTCCAGGCTTCCTGCGAGGGTACTAGCTGTAGTGGTGGTTCTATGCTCCACAAGGAACACAACAGAAAATAATGATGACGATATAGATGTCAAAGGTCAAAGTTTACTCGGATTTCTTCGCAAGTAACCGGTCAAGAATTGGTCAGTTTGATATTTTTGTATCATATTAAAAGAGCCACCAAATACCTTGTCATGTTTTTGTTTTAAACTTTATATTTAGGGTATTTTTTGCAAACTGTTATTAAATTTTGACATCTAGACTGTTATCTCAGTCGTTTGTTTTTATTATTTGTATTTATTTGGTAGCATAGTTGTAAGCCCTGAAAAGAGCTTATCGTATAAAGGACCGTGAGCAGGTTGTCTGTAGTTGTCACGTCGTGCGTTTATTCTAGCATTGTTGCGTATTCAATGTGTGTATTTATTTCTTTTTGCAAGTGTGTTACTTTTATTTCTACAGCTATTATTACTGGTTCAACGGCAGCTCTGAAAAGGACACGTCCTTGAAATGTCAACTAGCAGAAATTTAGACGCATGCGAGTTTTTGGTTGGATCAGTTTGTGTTTACCTCTCGTGTGTGCCGATAGTGTCGTCTTCCTTAGCTGGGGGGGGGGGGGGGGGGGGGTGGCGCGGCGAGGGGGGGGAAGCTATTATAGATCGTGAGTTTGGTTAGTCCAGTATGGTTGCATAATGTCAAAGTTATCAGCATGCTAGTTGTGAGCTCATAAATATTGCCTACACTTGGGTAGGTAGATAAGATACATACGCAGACCGCTGGTTAGGATCAGGTCTGGACAAAATTAAAATACATACGAACATTTACAGGTAGTGTTATAGTTTTACACATTAAACAACGGACATCGCACAGGACAAGGCTTTTCTTCTGTCGATCCAAACACACAGACAGATAGATACGCTACTCTGCTCTGTGGCTTTGTTTACACACACTTCGCTGGCTTGCTTGTTCTGTCGAGACGGGTGAACAAAACCCGTCGCTCAGCGAGGCTGGCGAAAATACTCATTCGTTCACATTTAGGACGAAGCACATGCAACAAATAACACTCATAGAAAATCAATAGCGTCACAATTTCTAACAGGTCGCTTTCGCATTTTAAAGAAAAATTGTAAGACACTACTATAAACCCATAAAACAAAAATGGAATAATTACAGGTCTACTGTTAATCTGTCAGTCACAAACAGTTTCTCCGTCTATAAAAATCTAAACTCGCTATTCTTGACTTACTTACTTACTTAGTCGTTCCCCTTCTACCGTGAGGTGCAGAGGTTTGGAAGAGAGAGCGCCAGACTATTCCATCGGCTGTCTTCCTCCCGGCCTGGCTCCATTCCAGTCCTCGGTCCCCCAAAGATTGTCTAATGTTGTCCTCCCAGCAGACTCCGGGTCGTCCTCGGGGTCTGGATCCTTCGCTCTTTGTTTCCAATGCTTGTCGTGGTAGCCGATCTTCTCCCATTCTGCAGACATGGCCAAACCATCTTAGTTGGGTCTGTTCTACTTGGGTCTGTAGGGAGTGGCATTTTAGGCCTTGACGTATCGTCTGGTTGCGTACCATGTCTCTTCTTGTTACTTCAACAACCTTCCTCAGATACCTCATTTCTGAGGTTTGGATCTGGCTTTTATGGGTTGTTTGCTATTCTTGACAACAGTTCATTTGTCTATCTGGTTTTCGCCAAACAGCACGTCATGGTCTAATCTAAACGCAATTATTCTTCTGTGTCTGTGAGCGTCTTCTAATTATTCTTCCCCGTCTGCTGTGTTTCTGGCATTTGGAACCCTTTTATATACCGTTGAATATATATATATATATATATATATATATATATATATATATATATATATATATATATATATATATATATATATATATATATATATATATATATTATATATATATATATATACAGTAGCAACTAAAGTTGTTATAACGGTAGAAACATAAAAATAAAGGGGCGGGGGGGGGGGGGGGAAGTTTAGAAAAATGAAAATACGTATTTACATTTTTGTTATATTTTAAAATAAACTCTTTCTTTTTAAACAAACTGACCCCCCCCCCCCCCCCCCCCCACCCCCACCCCCACTCGTAATAAATCAATGGTCAAATGTGAAGTTACCTTTAAATATACTTATTTTGTATGCGATCAGTGACTGACAGCGTCTTCTAATTTTTCTTCCCCGTCTGCTGTGTTTCTGGAATTTGGAACCCGTTTATATACCGTTGAGTATATATATATATATATATATATATATATATATATATATATATATATATATATATATATATATATATATATATATATATATATATATATATATATATATATATATATATATATATATATATATATATCACAAATATACAGTAGCAATAAAAGTTGTTATAACAGCAGAACCATAAAAAGAAGGGGGGGGGGGGGGGGGGGGTTAAAAAGTAATATTGAAAGTGGAGAAATGTTCTAAATCTCCCGAAATAGATTGAACTGTTGTGAGCAATATTAAAGACAACGTGACTTGTTTTAACTTGTCCCACATCATGTGACCATGCATTTACCATACACAGCTTGTTATGTGTGTCTTATCTGTTTATTTGTTACACGATCATGTACAACGTTCCCAGGATATTTCTCATACATTTTATTTCTATAGATTTTACTATTCACTCTAACCCATCTGTCAATGCTCAAGTGTCGTATCATGTGTGTCAGTACTCACAATCACATGTTCACATACGTAAACACTGTGTTGTCAGGTTGACACAAATAAATACCGATATTCCCTTTAACTTTGTGATTTTCGAAAAACATAGATGTCTGCATGGTCCTAATATGTCCCAGTGGTGTACATATGTCTGTAACAGAATTTAAGTTGTAGTCATAGTGAGAATTTGGAGTATTACGGTGAGGTTTAACATACTTCTGAAGATAAAAATAATGCTATAGATTTTCCTATGTAAGTCGAGAAACCAACTTCTACATGTTAGAAAAGCACAACTTATGTGAAGTAATAAAGCTAATGGGTGACGGTTTAAACATCTCTTGGTATTTGGAAGCAGTCGTAGAAATTACGAAAAGCACGTAAATAAAGTCATTGTACATCTACACAGAAATTTCTTTAATCTTGCTCTTGTGTGTAACTGGCGATACGCCAGTGTAATATGTATCTAGTGCGCAATTGAAAGAGCGGTGCTTGTAGGTTCATTTGTTTGGGATGATAGGAAACTCTTTACAGAGCGATACAACAGTAAGCAATCTGATCATCAGAAGAAGTCCCCCCATCTGACAAGTGTTTCGGCTCGATTACTCCTTTACACTCTAAGGGGGGGCGGGCCCACTTGGGTCATGACTCCCAAGCGTCTCAGCTTCCTGTTGTCTTGTATCGAAAATGAACCCATTTCACTTACGGTAGCAACTTTTAATCCACAACGCCAGCCGTGGGGGCAATTGTGAAAGTAACAAAGAAAAGACAAATTATTCCGTTCGTTCCGTCGCCCTTCACAACTAAGGACACACACTGAGACACGAACGCGCAGCCGACGAACCTTAGCCACTGCGCGCCGCACGCCACTGAAATTCTGTACCTGACACACTCCCTATAGTATACATCGCCTGTTGCCCCAGAGTCGCAGCCCCCTCACTAGTACACCATAAAAACTCAGCGCTGTGGATTTAGAAAAATTTTGGTGTTTTCTGTACCGCAGCGTTTACCGTCACGATCTCCATTGCCCACTGCGGTTGTTCCACAGCCAGCCTGATGCCTTTTCGGCAGTTTCGCTAAGCCTCTTCAGTGCCCTTGTTCTAGACTGTCCCTTCAACCCCAACAGTTTCACTAAATCATACATTGATGCAGCCACAAGCTCTCTTGCGCCCACTTCAACCGCCATGACCCTTGCACTGAATCCATCGTGTCTCAGATCCGCGGCTAGATCGCTATACTTGGCCGCTTTGAATGAATGTTGCTCGTCTAATCTGGATTCAAATGGCACGGTCAGTTCAATCAGTATGACCTGAAGCGTTGCTGAAGAATGAAGCACTATATCCGGCCGTCTCCGCGATTTTCTGATACTCTCTGGATATGCCCCCCGTCCAGGTAGGTCCACCGCCATCTCCCAGTCGTTTGCACAGTCGAGAAGAGATGGTAAACTGCTACCAGGTTTACTCGGTTTGGGGTGTGCTGACTTTCCTGCCCTCAGAAAGTATGTGTTTGTGGTGTCTGGCCGGACTTTGCTATTCGCTTTCATTCTTGCCTGATCTATTGTCGCAGCAAGCTCATTTAGCACTTTGTTATGGCGCCAAGTGTATCGTCCTTGCCCTAATGCCACCTTACACGCTGAGAGCACGTGTTCAAGTGTCTGCCTCCCCTGGCACAGGGGCACTGCTCATCATCCGACTTTCCCCATTTCACAAGGTTGGTGGCCGACGGCAGCAGGTCATACATTGATCTAACCACGAAGCTGAGCCTAAGAGGTGCCATATGCCATATATCATTCCATGTCAAGGATCTCTGCAGGGCTCCTTCCCATGTAGTCCATTGGCCTTGTTGGACCTGCTGCACTGCTTTTAGCAACCTCTTATCATTCGCAGCTCCTCGTATCTCCTGAACTACCATGTCTCTGCGTTCCCTGCTTGATGCCTTGGACCACCAGCGGATGTCACCATGCCCAAATCCCCGTCTATTCGTTTGTGTGTATCCGATTACCTCTCTCAGTTTGAGTGACTCTTCAGCAGCATCAACAGCTGCTTCCACTCTCCACTTCCTTCCCGTTTTCAGTGTGGGCTGAATGGACGTAACCACGTCATCAGCTGACTCGCGTAGCATCATTGCAAGCCTTGCTTTTCCAACTTTGTACTCTTCAACAACTGACTTGAAGGGAAGCAGACGTTTTGACTTTTTGCAGTACAGTGCTACATCTGACAGACCTGGTGGTACCCCTAGCCATTTTCTCATGAACTTGTTGACCTTCTGCTCTATAGCTTCCACTGTACTTGTGCTTACTTCATATATAAGCAGTGGCCACAGCAACTTCGGTATGAACATGAACTGGAGGCACCACAGTTTGAACTTTCCCAGGAGTCTGCTTTGGTCTATGATCTGTAGTCCTCTGTCTGCCATTTCTATTGTCTGTTGCACTGCCTTCGAGTCTTTTAAAGAGGCATCGTACACCCTGCCAAGACTTTTAACAGGTTCCTCAATGACAGTAGGGATTCTTTGGCTAGAAACCGTGAATATGACCTCTGCTATCTTCCCTTTCCTGACTGATAGGCTTCTCGACTTCTTGGGTTTGAAGCTCATTCTGCACCATTCTATGTAATAAAAAATATTCGTTAGACTGATTAAACGTTCTTTTGCGCCAAGAACATATTTTGTTTTTCAGATATTACGGGTATAGTAGTAACATTGAATGGATACAGCACACGTAAGTGTTCGCCCTTAAAACTGTGTATCAAGTGCAGCTCTTTAATATGCTTATTAAATGCTACATTTTAAATAACAAAATTTAAAGCACGTGCCAGTTGTTCTAAAGATCCTAGTTTAGAATTAACTTTGTCATAAATTTGAGAAGCACAATTTGGCAGATTTAAAAATGCATGGAACAATTTTAAAACATTTGTTATGTTTTTATTAATAAAATTGTTTCCCTTGAAAAGACAGAAGTTATTTCCCTTTACAAAAATGTTGTAATATACACACTTCGTATTACATGAGCCAGTAACCCCTCACAACATGACGAGTTAGAATTACAGGGAGCTATTTCTGCTTCATGTATTGATGATATCATTATTTCTCCTGTAGTCATTTCACTATTATACACTCCATTTTACACTCATTGGATGTAGTCAAACTTATCTAGACGCACTGGCTAAGAAGCCAATGAGAAACCTTAAAAAAAAAGATACGGAAAGAAAACCTTACTTACATACTTAGTCGTTCCTCTTCTACCCTGGGGTGTAGAGGTTTGCTAGAAAGAATGTCATACTGTATTATCGGCGGTCTTCCTCCCGGCCTGGTTCTAATCCAGTCCTCGGTCATTCAGGGATTGTCAAACATTGTTCTCCCAGCAAACTCTGGTCGTCACGGAGGTCTGAATCCCTGGTTCTTGGTTCCTCATATTTGTCGTGGTAGCAGACCTTCTTCCATTCTGCATATATGGCCAGACTATCTCTTCAGCAGCATCAACAGCTTCTTCCACTCTCCACTTCCTTGGACTGTCCTACTGGGGTCTAAAGGGCTGGGTTTTGAAGTCTTGCCGAATCGTTTGGTTGAGGACCATGTCTCTTCTTGTTACATCAACCACCTTCTTCAGACGCATGTCTGAGGTTTGAAGCTGGTTTGTGGGTTTTAGCCATTCCCATAACTCGCATCCATATTTCACGATTGGGACATAGGTGGAGCTGTTTACAGCGATCTTTGTTCTCTTTACAATATCTATTTTGCTAAGGAGTCCTCAATTTATTGCCTTAAATAGTTTTCCAGTTGACTCTCTTTGGGTAGCCAACTCTTCTTTGATGCCTCTCTTCGATTCTATGATATATCCAGGGTATATAAAGTTGTTGACCTGCTCCAGCATTTGGTCTCCAAAGCATAATATGATGCATATTTCCTCATGAAATCATGACTGTTTTTTATTTGGAACCGCTGATAACCATCGCTCTCTTCTCCGGTTCTACCTTCCAGACTTGGAAATTGGATTGAAAATGTGCCACTGATTTAGCATTCAGGGTAACATCATCAGTAAATATCAGCTCTTAAATACAGACTTGTCTCATCTTCCAGTACCCCACTGAATACTTTCTTGTCATCTCCACACATGCTTTAATGACTTCGTCCATGAGGAGTTTGAAAAGATAAGTGACCGAATATCACCGTGTATTATACCAGTGGTGGTCCTGAACTTTTCTGATTTATGGTTTGCTGTCCTCAAATAATTTCTGCAAGTCTTGTAGAAGCTCTGTATAGCATTGATCACTGTAACGAGTGGAATGTATAGTGGTTGTTGTCTTGATGACAGTCGATGATAGTTCAATAAAAAATAATAAACTACAAGATATACCACAGTCTTAGAAATGAGCACTGGTGTACGACAGCGCAAATGATAGTCAGACAGTAAAGACCCCTGCTCCTGTGGTAATAAGAAGATCAAGAGCCTAGAGTGCCTTCTCGTAATAACTATTCTAGGCTTTAACTAACAATGAAATTGAAATTGAATGAATGGTAACTTTATGAAATTAAAAAAATCTGAGTCACAATTAAAATTAATTTATTTATATTGATTCTCTTTTCTTCCGTTCTTGGAATTAATGGATATGTTACATGGATATGAAATTTCTTTTTAAACAATATCCAGAGAAATCACAGTGATATTATAGTGTTTACTTTAACTTAATTACAGTGTCTCTGCTTTTCTGACAAAACTTTAATCAGTCTTTTTCTTCAAAAAACTTGACTCTTCACACATAAATTGATCTAATGTTCTTCTATTTCTGCACTTAACTGGGTGCTCCAGATGATGGCTGACAGTGTTGGTGGGATCCACACTGCTTTATAGACTCGTCTGATCTTCCCATGTATTAGGGATACCAGCACAACCAAGTAGACCAGATTTAGTTCTCCGTGTCGCTGTGCAGGATAACACTTGGGTTCTCACTTCTGGCTTACGTTCTATATGTATGACCGAAACCGTCTGGTCTTCTCAGAAATACACTAACAGGACTACTTCTGGCAAAGGCAGGCCATCACAAATACTCAATGGTGAAGGAATATGTGACTAGCTCTCTCCTGTTGTCCTCTGCGTTCTTCCATTTCGTGTGTGTCCTCCCACTGTTGTTGTTTTTGTTGTTGTTTTGATGAGGTGATGGGTGGAGGGCGGGCACTTGACAGCTGACCGTTATTGCCTCTTCTAGTTCCATCTTGGTCTACCCTGTTCAACCTGAAATTTGGTTATAATTGGAGTATTTATTGTCATTTCACCTGTCCAGTCTATATTGTGATTCCTATAGTAAGTTTTTAATTCAAGCCTTTGTTGTCCATACTTTTTACAGTGGATCAGGTAGTGGTCTATGTCATTCTCTTCCTGACATTCTTGGCAGTGTGGTTCTTTTATCATAAAGTATGCTGCACCGAGGCGGAGACGCCACAATTGTTTGTTTGATGGTATCTTTAATTCTTCTCTGACTTGGCACTGTTAAGATCAGTCTGTTTTTTAAGCCAGGGATGTTTTCTTTTTATCTGTGGTCTAAGGGAACTTACTGGTTGTATCTTTTTGGTATAAGTTAGATTTAGTTGTTATCTTCCCTTGACTTGACAAGTTGTCCATTTAAGGAGTTTTATAGATCAGTTTCCAGGAAAAGTTCTGGACTGGTCCCGTGTGAGCTCAACTCAGGGCTTGAGACTATCTGGGTATGCGCAATGATTCGCGCGGGACCGGTGAACTGGGTCCTTTAAGACAGTCGCCTGTGCGTTTTCGGCTGAGAAGGTGGTCAGCCTGTATTTTCCTCTGCCCGTGTGATCGGGAATAGAGTTTTCTGAGTGTTAGAATATGTTTGAGATTTTCCCCCGATATTTCTCGATGTTTCTGAGTGCCAAGAAGATGAGTTATATTAAGTGATTTATTCCTGGATTGCTGTAAAGGTAAAAAGTACTTTTGACTCTATTTTGTAGCTTAGATGAACGTTGCATATTTGAAGTCCAACACTCGTGTGGTCTTTACCGCCAAAAGATTTACATGACCCTGTTTGTCAAAGGGAATCCAGAGAAGATTTACATATTTGAAGCCCGGCACTCGTGCGGTCTTTACCGCCAAAAGATTTACCTGACTGGTTGTGGCGGAAGAAATATAAAGGATATTAGGTATTTGGAGCTCGGCATTTATGCAGCTTAATTCTGCCAGAGTCTTACCTGGCTTATCTCATCAGAGAAGGTAGCGAGAAATTATTATCATACTACTAACACCACGATATATGCCGGCTGCTCAAGAGCCATTGATGTTATAGAAGTATTGAACATTTTTGTTATGCCTATGACGTGCTTGAACCTTGTCCAACTGACAGTGTATGTGTTCGATGTCAGCGTCTTCGTACTGTAGTGTAATAAATCGTACACAAAATGTACCACATGCGTTCTACAGTCCTTCAATATTATATGTGTATTTTTTGGTGTGTGATCATCACTGTCTACATTAGAACCACACCCATTCACGTACTCATTGACTTTTCTATATACTCACACACCACGTCCGCCACTCCTGATCTTCACCACACCACAAGCACCCTATAATACCACCATTCTACAGCGGTGGCCATTCCATCAGCGGCAGTAAACAACAACCAATACAATACCCAGAAATCGTCATGCAACAGTGGTTAGCCAGCCTGATGGGGCTATCTACAGTGATGTTGTCAAGTTCAACAGTAGAGCACATCATTAACTGAAAGTACCCAGCGTTGTCCGGAAGTTTTTCGATCTGACTGCAGTGAAATCCAATCCTGTTTTCCTGTGCGGAAATGAAACAGAACTTAGGGTGCAATAGTGTGGAATTTTGTTGTCAAGTACTCAAGACGACTTGCAGTGTTGCCAGTACGGATTTTCTTCGAGTAAGCTCTAGAGGTCAAGGATCTGTATGATAAAATATACCTGTTCCTTGAGTTCCTGTATCATCGTTGATGCTATTTTGCAGACCAGTTCCTGTATCCCTTCAGTGTTGGATCTTCTTCTCGCTGAACTGTGTTTGCTGAGAACTTCATTGTCGCTCTGGTTTCGGAGGCCAGGATTATTTTTTCCAGTAGCAGATAAGTGGCTATATGTTTTGTGAACTGTGCCGCTGTATGTGGTGTAATTAGGCCTTCCTTTCAGCACACTTTATCTATATTCCTTGTTTTTTTAATGTTACATGTTTCTATGTTTTTTATGTTATATATGTGTTTATATTTCAGCGGGCAGGTTGAGCGGAGTCTGCTGTAGGATACATCCCACTTTACCGAGGGCCTACGACAGCGTTCTTTAGGGACTATTTGTCTGAATTCGCACTGAATTTTGTCGTTTATTGTTTAGCTGTGACGAGATGTGTTAGTGTCATTTTAGTATATTTTTCTCCGTTCTTTAGTTTTGATTAGTTTGTTCGAATTTGTCTGTCTCCCTCTTTCTATCGTTTATTTCTTTACAGCTTTTCGTTTATACACTGTGTTGTCATTGTCTTATTGTTATATTCGCAGCTGTCATTACAAGTTTTGTAACATTTTGCTATAGTTTCGATTTATTGTTCTTTTGATTCCTGCGAACGTTTTCATTTGTGGTTTACATTTTGTTCGTGTTACTTTTGAGTGTACTGTATATGTGTTATACACTGTCTATATTATTATGCACAATATGTATACAAGTGATTGATTATATTATTGTCAAGTAAGGTAATTATACAAGTTCTTGTGCAAAGACTTGTCACCAACTGTGTTGGGATTAAGTGAGTTTCTCAAGGGAAATATTTACACAAGGTATTGATCTCATAATTAGACATAATGTCCACGTTAGATTACTTTATTGAGCAAGGAGGGAAAGCCCTTGGTAAGACTGGAGAGAAATTAAAGGAATTTGCGCTTGCGGAATACGGCAAAGCGCAAAAGGCTGAAGAAAAGAGACAAAAAATGCAAGCAGAAGAGAGAAATACCAATTGGAAATGGAACAAAAGAAATCAGAAAGAGAAGATGAAGATAGAAAAATACAATTGGAAATGGAAAAACAGAAGCTAGAAGCTGAAGAAAAAAAACAGAAGCTAGAAACTGAAAAGCAGAAAATGGAACACAAGGAAAGAATCTTAGCTTTGGAGTTGGAGAAAATAAAGTTGGCAAATATGAGTTATGCACAAAATGAGACAAATAATTCTGTCAATAGAGCAAATATTAAACATTGTGATATTAAATTACCTGCTTTCAACCCTACCCACGACTATATTGCATTTTATCTATGTAGATTTGAACTGGCATGCGACTCTCATAAGATCGACAAGTCGCATTATTATGATCAACTTGGTAGGTTACTTACAGGTGATGCTTAAAAAGGTTATGATGTCGGTGGAAGATAATGACAAAAATAACTATGATATTGTTAGAGCAGCCCTGATAAAAAAAATACCAACTGGATGAAGAAGGTTATCGCCTACGCTTTAAGTCTCTATTGCCAGAGATGGAAAGATTTTTCAGACTTTATATCAGATATTCGCCTGACTTTTTCTCGTTGGGTGGAGTTGTCAGAAACTGAACACACATACGGGGCCCTTGTTGACTTACTGCTTCGTGCCAAAGTTATGTCATCAGTTAGTAAACCTTTTCTTTCCTTCCTACATGTCAAAAAGTGAACACACTCGATATGCTATTGCTCTTCAACCATTTCACTTCTCAGTTGGAGCTATCCGTGGTTCGGATTATGTAATGGCAGACATACTGTCACGATCCCCACATGATTCTATTTGACTCTCATTTTTTAGACCTCTTGATAGATTTCGGGTTTATTTAGATACCCGTGGTTGTGGTGGATTTGATGTTATGAATTGTTGTTATGTAGTAATATGTTAATAAATGAGATTAGCTATGAAGGTCCCTGAAGTTACCCAATAGTATTGTGAACTTTTCAGGGTACTTTTCAGCTACCACCTTTTTTATCTCAATTTTATTCACTGTCACTTTTTATATTTCTTCTTATAAAGTTCTGTAGTTGAGCTCTCAGGTGCCGAACGAGAACTTTTCTTGGCAGTAGAATATAGGTGGAACCTTTCCTCTGCTCGCTTGACAATCTGTTCCTTGTTTGATAGGCAATGGCCACTAGCATGGGCTCGCAGTAAACAGGCAGAGTCCTGAATCAATCAGTTTTCAAGCCTTTGGTACCACATTAACGTCAGTACCCAGGACCTCTGAAATGTGAAGGTATGCATCCTTCGTAATATCTAGCATACACTAATAGTCCACAGTTAAGGACATGTACATTACAAACAAACAAAAGGGTCATATCCTTATTCAAACCTACGCCACCATTTTCTTTTGATGTGACAATGTACACCAGTATTCCTTTCCCTAATAGTTACAACGCCACTGCAATTCGAGCTGTAATCTCTTCCATATAATAGGATAGGTGTTATGCTCCTTTATGACAATCATACATATTCTTGTAGTTTTACACCTCTCTGACAGTCTATCACATGGTGGATCAATCTTTAGGCTTTGCCTCATGTTCGCTATACACCCACTCATGTTAAGACATATATTATTATTTCACATTCAATTTTTATATAAAATACAGATTAATAAATGTCAATCTTACCACACTTTTGTTCAATGAAATACGCAGAGACGATGACTGACACAGTTTCGATCTGTTTTGTTGTCCAGGCTGCCCAAAATTGTATTTAAAAGCACAGCCTGATCTCATCTATCGCTGGTGAAACTTTTTTAGTAATGGCGTCCCCCCTAACGCTTTTTCTGACAATATCGATTCAGTTAGCCAATCACTCTTAATTTTACAAGGGTAAACAGTCTTTAAAAAAATATCATTCAAACCTTTCTACGTTACTAGGCTATTTATGTTTATTCAAAGGTCAGCCAATAATATTTCGCCTCACTTCAAATGCCACCCAATCGGATTCACTGTACTATCCTAGCCTATCTGTCACCTACTTTTTTCCAAAAAAATATGCGATCCAATCTAAGCAGATATAACTTGACCTGACAGTATATCTGATCTCTATGTATGGTTTTATCATTATTTGATTAGTTAAGGGACAATTTAGATAACTAATAACATATTCTTGGTCAGCAAGTCTTCAGGTACACGAATCTACGATTTTTAAGGGGCTATGTGGTTTGGTTCAAAATTCTATCTTTTTTTCTATGTTAGTCGTTTATTTTTAAACTACCTCTCGTTCACTCTTTTCCATGTAATATCAAGCTGAATACGAGAGCTTAGGTCATTCATAATAAGAGCTAAACATGTTTCCATGACCGTAGTGTATACATTTCTAACTTTTTCATCGTATTGGGGAAACCCCTAAGGCAAGGCTTGCTACTGTGCTACAGTTGGCTTTTAGTTTAAAATCAATGCGAAACGAATTAGCATTTCATCTATCCTTGCCCCTCCTCGTTCCACAATGCATTTTAGGATAATATTTTCTTAGAACTAGGAAAAGTGGGTGTTTATGTCAAGGACGAATTTGAAAAATTGGGTACCGTTTTGTTCGGCTATTCGTTAGCAAATAACAATCTGAAGGATTAGGCGACACCAACCGTTCTAGCAGAAAATTCTTTTGTACTTTCTTATCTTTGCCTTTATGCCCTTTACTGTTATATATTAATTTAGATATTGTATTTAGAAATCACTACAGTGGTTATAAATTAACACTCGGGTAGAACATTTCTATGATCCTGATAAGTCAAGACTCTAAAATAGTCTGTACTACTATCTCTGCTACCGTTTTTAGGTTAACGGAGGAAGGTTTGATTATATACATACAGGGGCCGTAAGTCTACACGGCCACATTTAATAGATAGAAATGTAGGATTGACTATTGTATATTTTATAATCCTACGGTTATCAAACAGAGATTCTCATTTGTATTGTTTCACAGCGTAAACTTGTTGATGTGACTTGACGCTGTTATATGGAGAGTCTCATCAATTTTGCCAGTTATTTCGAGATTTGACGTCTGTGATACCCTCTTGAGTGCAGAATGTTCTCGGACTTCGGTACCCAGCATTTTATTGTGCGATTGTGGTAGCGCCTCTTTTATATAATGTTTGAATTTTGAGAAAATATTTTCTGTAAGGTTGTGAGATATTTTTTTCTTCTCACTCGATGCTCCATTGTGCGTCAGTATAGCCTGATATTATGGCGGTATATATTTCGATGCCCTTCGTCAGCGCATCATTTGTGCGTTGTGAACCGGTTGTCTAGGTTATCATGCTTATTTTGGGGTGTGTATGTAAATTTAGATTGTCTTGTATGATGCTATATTTCTATGATATTCATTTACGCCATGCATTTGATTACCATGTCATTTTGTTGTCTTTTTCTTTCTTAGGGCATTGCTTCCCGACAATCTTTACTTTTTTCTTTCGTACCCCATTCTGTCTTTGTTCACTCTTCACTTTTCTTCTGATATCTTGTCGTTCTATCTACATCCCTCTTGATTACTCTTATTACTCTAGTGTTTATGCCTTTATATAGACTATACTTATATGTAGATATTTGTATGCTACCGCACTCATTTGTTCTATGTATTTTTTTTTTTAAAGTTATCATTTTTTCTCCGGTGGGTGCGGTAGACTGTTAAGGTCAGTCTGTTTTTTAAGCCCGGGATGTTTTCTTTTTATCGGTATAAGTTAGATTTAGTTGTTATCTTCCCTTGACTTGACAAGTTGTCCATTTAATGAGTTTTATAGATCAGTTTCCAGGAAATGTTCTGGACTGGTCCCGTGTGAGTTCAACTCAGGGCTTGCGACTATCTGGGCATGCGCAATGATTTGCGCGGGACCGGTGAACTGGGTCCTTTAAGACAGTCGCCTGTGCGTTTTCGGCTGAGAAGGTGGTCAGCCTGTATTCTTCTCTGCCCGTGTGATCGGGGACAGAGATTTCAGAGTGTTAGAATATGTTTGAGATTGTTTCCCGAAATTTCTCGATGTTTCTGAGTGCCAAGAAGATGAGTTATATTAAGTGATTTATTCCTGGATTGCTGTAAAGGTAAAAAGTACTTGTGACTCTATTTTGTAGCTTAGATAAACCTTGCATATTTGAAGCCCGGCACTCGTGCGGTCTTTACTGCCAAAAGATTTACATGACTTGTTTGTCGAAGGGAATCCTGACAGATTTACATATTTGAAGCCCGGCACTCGTGCGGTCTTTACCGCCAAAGATTTACCTGACTGGTAGTGTCGGAATAAATATAAAGGATATTAGGTATTTGGAGCTCGGCATTTATGCAGCTTAATTCTGCCAGAGTCTTACCTGGCTTATCTCGTGCAGAGAGGGTAGCGAGAAATTATTATCATACTACTAACACCACGATATATGCCGGCTGCTCAAGAGCCATTGATGTTATAGAAGTATTGAACATTTTTGTTATGCCTATGACGTGCTTGAACCTTGTCCAACAGACAGTGTATGTGTTCGATGTAAGCGTCTTCGTACTGTAGTGTAATAAATCGTACACAAAATGTACCACATGCGTTCTACAGTCCTTCAATATTATATGTGTATTTTTTGGTGTGTGATCATCACTGTCTACATTAAAACCACACCCATTCGCGTACTCATTGACTTGTCTATATACTCACACACCACGTCCGCCACTCCTGATCTTCACCACACCACAAGCACCCTGTAATACCACCATACTACAGTGGTGGTCATTCCACCAGCGCCAGTAAACAACAACCAATACAATACCCAGAAATCTTCATGCAACAGGCACGTCCTCCTTGGTTCTTTCAGCAGTTTGAACGCATGTCTGCCTTTTCTACTGTTCTTCCACGTTGTCTTCCATTCCTTGTTTATAGTTATCTTCACTTGGCTCTTAATCTTCGATCTTCCCAGTCCTGCTCTTATATTGTTTTAACTTGTTCTTCCATTCTTGGCGTTCTGATCTGCCAACTCGTTACCAGCAATACCTATGTGTGCTGGAACCCACACTAGCCTGACACTACATCCTCTGTTCCCTAGTGATGTATTAATTGCTAGAATTTCTTCTTTTATGTCTGGCCGGCTACATTTTCCTGGGTGTTCTAGTGCTTTTAGGGATGATAGTGAGTCTGTAAATATCGTAACAGCTTCTGGTAGGTGTAGCGAAAGGTTTTCCTATTATGATAATAGTGGTAGAGCAGAAGTAGAATCTCTCTCCAGAAAGTATGAAGTTCCAGTGCCCGAGAAGTACACTGGTATCACAAGTGAGTTACAGCTGTGAATACTCTGAGCTGGACAATAGATTTAGGTTTCAGAAGTATAAGATGCTACTTTCGCTATCGTAACCCTATGTGATAATATAATTAAATTTGAAAAGGTAACTCAAAATTTTAACAGTTAAAAATTTAACAAGTCAAATGAGTACAATTATCCAATTTATTATGTACATCTATATATTCTTGTAATGAGAAATGGTTGTTGTAAGATGGTAAAATGTATGATTATTTACAGTTACAAATCAAATAAACAAGCTAAAAAGTCTTGGATTTATCTTCCACTGAACTTATAAAACAAGTTTGTCACATTATCTCTTGCCATCTAGTTGTCATCATTAAACAGTCGTTTTAGAAACTGCTCACAGGATTTGTTGGATGGATACATATACACTTATCCTATGTATTAGTCACGTCTGCTCGAGGTTCCTCCGACACACTGGAGTACGGAAGACTTTCCTTCAGCCCGCCCGATAACTACGGGGGACTAAGGTGTTGAAGAGTGGTTGACCTCTAGGCTTCAGTGTGCTGGATCAACTTCTACAAGTCTTTAGTTACTCGATCAGGAATGATCATAAACATTGATCATAAAAACCTGGAACAAAAGGTAATAGGTGGCCATTTTGTTCCAACAATCTCACCACCAACTGCTGTTCATGATGCGACCATGTCTTCAGTGTTTGTATATAAATGAATGAATCATGGTAGTATGTTACAGAGATAGCATGATAAGATAATGTATAATGTGCAGAATTAACAATACACATGAATAAATCACATGTTATGATACATGGATACGATATAACCTTTGCCTTCCACTTATGGATGTCAAGTCACTTATGTACTTGCTGGTATGTCGTAAGCTTCCAGGCAAGAACTAGCCATGATATATGTGGTTAACCAATTAATGGTTATGCTTCCTGACAATGCCGGTGAAGGTTATCTCTGGTTAGCGTCATTCCCTTTTTTATTATATCTGCTACAATCAATCAGAAATAAAATCTGAAATAAAATGATATTAGTAATACATATATTTTTAATAAACTTACATACCCTCTTAGGATTAATAAGCTCACGGTGAGACTGTATAGGCTTAATTTAATCTGCCCTGCATGCAGCGTGAAAACAAAACTTTTCTTGCAGATGCTGTCTTCCAGTTTCTCACTCTGGCTTCTGGATTTAGTGTGTGATTTCCAATGCGCCGCTCTGTCCTTATATTTCAGTCTCTCGCCCGTACGAGAAAGCAGCTCCCAAATTCCCCAAAAGATTTTAGTTTCATCTCCTGATTTGAGGCGATTTGAAGCAATCTGTGTTTTTCCTGTACTTGTTTTTCTCTTCTGTTCACTACACACTTATATTCTTCCGTCCTTCCTATGTATCATTCCCTTTTCCCCATATGAGGCTTTCATTCCATATAAGTTTTATCCAAATCCGTTGAGGCTTGTTAGTGTAATAAATTTTTAAAGATTATTAGCTAACTTTTAGCCGATGTGATGAAGGTGAAAAATATTAATTATCTTTAATACTATTTATATTTGAATAATATCCTTTTGGATATAATTCGTAGTCTATCTCCTTTGTTGAGTTATATTTATTTAATATTATTCCAACCGGGCGTTCTCCGGTAGTTAATAATTTAATTTTCAGTAAATGCATACTTTTAAAGTCCGCCATACATTTCTATATAGCTATTTCCTCATTCTTTAGTAATATTGTCTGGCTTCAACCGTAATTCACATTTCCGCTGTCCTTAAACTTCAAAGAAAGACCTCAATTCTTGTTCTACTTTACTCCAATAGTTTAATTAACCCAGTCTAATTTTAAAAGCTCTTCGTGAACAAGATGTAGAATCATACATCAATTTGTGCAGCTATATAAACACTGTTGGAGAGTCAGACAGTGATATCAACATACGAATACAAAAGGTTAGATATTTCATTGCACTGAGAAATATATTGAGGTCAAGAGAAATCAAGTCCAACACAACAATTAGAATCTTTCTCTCTAATGTCAAATCAGTCCGGGTATTTTAAGACCGCCTAGATCTTTATGTTTGAAAATAATCACAAAATTAAAAAACCTATCTGTATTGACTTGTTTCAACCTGATCACGCAGTATTTACGTATGTGAGCATGAGATTACTTCTAATGAACTGTTTGATGAGATACTTTGATTTTGGTTGCAGATTTAGAGAGAAGAAGATCAGAAGTGCTAAAGGACGCTATGAAGATCGTCTCACAACAAGAAATAGACGGAGACTGACATTGCACGTGACTTATCTGTTAACGGTTGATTTTGGTGGAAAATGTTACCTTTTTTTATTTAACCCAAGAGAAAACATTGAAATAATGTGTTGTTTAAGTGCTGGCTAAAAACTTTGTTCTGTAGGACAATAATTATTTCTAGTCAGACAATTACTTACGACATACAGTATACGTGTCTATATTATTTGTTTATTGTTTTTTTCGTTGTTATGTTGTAGATGTATTTTAAAAATATTTCATTTGATAAACTTGTTACAGTAGTTAACACTAATCTGCTCTACAACCTCTTAATTCTGTGTTTGACCCAATTTCTGAAGCTTTACTTGGCACACAAAAATGTTTAGTCAGCGCTGTAAAAGCGCTCTTCATTAACCTCATGAGCATACTGTATTACAGAACATCGAGACAAACGTGGCTATGACCCACACTGGTTTAGATATGTACCATCGAAATTATTGCAAAGATAAACAACCATTGTAGAGAAAATACAATCTTAATGAAGCTTTGTTTGGTTACCACAATTTAAAAAAAAATGATCATTTATTGTAGAGCCATTTACAAATACAAAGAGTTTTGAAACCGATCAACTAGTAATTTCACTGTTTGAAATATGTGGTGTTTTTTCTGTCATGAATAAATTTATTCTAAACTCATGTGATATAGAAGTCTGCCAACATTATAAAAACCCGAGAACCCAGTTGTTATAGTGACAAGAGCTGATACAAGCTGATTATTTTATACGTTAACTACAACAATCTAACAAGACCTGTTAGAACTTGGAGTCAATGGTCGACCTAGCTGTAGAAAATTGTACTCCTTAAAGTCACATCATTATTTCCCTTTTCATCCGCTATAAACTATGTTGTTACTTCCCTTGTTGGACGCAGTTGTTTCTTTAGCAATTTATTTTTGGTAGTGAGGTTACCAGCGCTATGCTGAACCTCCTATTAGTCTCCTACTACGACGTGCTTGACAGATGAGTGGACACATTCTTTGTCTCCTTCTACGACATGCTTGACAGATGAGTGAACACATTCTTTGTCTCCTTCTACGACATGCCTGACAGAAGAGTGGACACATTCTTTGTTTCCTTCTACGACATGCCTGACAGATGAGTGGACACATTCTTTGTTTCCTTCTACGACATGCTTGACAGATGAGTGGATACATTCTTTGTCTCCTTCTACGACATGCCTGACAGATGAGTGGACACATTCTTTGTCTCCTTCTACGACATGCCTGACAGATGAGTGGACACATTCTTTGTCTCATTCTACGACATGCCTGACAGATGAGTGGACACATTCTTTGTCTCCTTCTACGACATGCCTGACAGATGAGTGGACACATTCTTTGTCTCCTTCTACGACATGCCTGACAGATGAGTGGACACATTCTTTGTCTCCTCAGAGACACCTCAGAAACTACACGGGACCTGAAGGTTAAGGCTGGCTGAGAAAGACAACATGGAAGTCACTGACCTTATTGTGACCTTCAGAAATGTTGTGAGAGTAAGGAACCCGGAAAGTGGACACTATTCAAACTCAGGAAGAGAAGCACAGTTATAGAGATAATAGCAATAATACTAAATATCCTCAACGACAAATGACAAAGAAAGCACACAGAGGCAGATATAACAGAGACATAATATTCCTTACCAAGAAGAGATCAAGTAATAGTATTTAAATTAAGAGCCGGCTACTGTAGAATCAAATTCCAACTGTTCAACAAATTAACAATCAAACAGAAGTGCGGACGTGAGAGAGAAGACTGTACACAGAAGAACACATCATTTATGAATGTCGGCTCCACAAAAAGAGCAGACTGACAACGTGGCTTTCACCAACCCATATGAGGATCAACGAGAGAAGCCTGAGACAGACTGCCAACGTTATGACACAAATAGATGTCGTTATATGAGAACGAAAGATGAATATGAAGAAACAACGAGAAATCTGGTAATCTTTACTGTGAAATTCCAACTGCTCCAAATCTGTTTGTCAAAATTCTGTAACAGACATACGGGCCGTGCCAGATTGTTGACATCTATACAGGCATCAGAGTTGATGTCAATCAAACATACACTACTCACATATACGATAGTGATAACACTACATAACATACTCACATTCGCTTTGTATTTATATTCGTCTTTGTGTAATTACTAAATTAATTTTCAAATAAGGAATTAAAAATTTTTTTTTAATGTAGTAAATAAAATAGCTGTACAGTAACTCAATCATAATATCTTGCCAATAATCCCATTTTCACAAGAAAATGCTCTGTCAAAACCGAAAAGTGCTAGTATTAATCTCTGGACCATTCTGTATTTCAAACATGGCAGACACAGTACGAGTCTACGGCAATCTGTTTTCAGTACATCCCTGTTCTACAAGAGTTCTTAGTACGACAGGACGTCTGGCAGCTCAAACATCATATCACTGGATGGTCAGGTCTAGCTTGTTCAGTCATCTTCTCTGGTACTCCTGTTCATTCGATCGTTCATGTCGCCAGACTTACCTTTCTCTTGTTTTACTACTAGAATTATAACTAGACCACAAGAAATTTTATATTTGGGCATGCCTGCAAATAATATCAATGTAGAAATGAATGTAGAGATTA
>JAMPIV010012369.1:0-89972 GCA_024509875.1 Oreohelix idahoensis
ATCTTGACCATCATTGGTTTTCTCTTCTGTGCTAGTGTTTATCATTTCTGATGCTTCACCATGCTCATCATCCAGGAGTTCTGAGAAATATTCTTTCCATTACTTCCTTCGGGGCAGTAAGCAATTTGCCTTGCCTTCCTTTATAAATTTGAGAGGGCATTGTTTTTCCTTCCTCATGTTCTTTAGGGTCTTATAGAACAATTTCTGGTTTTCTTGTGCATCTTTTTCTAGCTTTTCTCCAAATTCTTCCCAGGACTTCTGTTTTGCTGCTAGCACTTTGTTCTTTGCTTCTGTTCTGAGTGTCACATATTCTCTATATTTTTCCATTTGTCCTGTTGTGTTTTTTAGCTCCTAAGTATTGTTTCCATGCCATTTTCTTCTCTCTTATTTTCTCTTTGACTTCCTCTGTCCACCAAGGTGTCCTCTTTCTCTTGTTCCCAAGTCGGACTTCACCGCATGCTTCTGCAGCAGCTGTCTTTATGATATCCTTGAATTTAATCCAGAGGGTTTCCAAGTCATCAGGTCGTTCTTCTGTGCAGCAATAAGCCCCTGATATCTGGTCTTAATTTCTGGCTCTCTCAGCTTATAGGTCCTAATGCTCATTTCTCCTGCTCGTTTACTTGGTTTCTTGCGTGATGTTGGGCAGTTCCTAGGCTGAGCAACTCTTTCAGTTGTTCTTTTGATTGTTAGCAGGTAGTGATCACTTCCAATCTCTGGCCCCCTCCAAACTCTAGCATCTCGGACATATTTGAATGAGCTTCTCTGAACAATGGCATAGTTGATCACTGACTTCTCATTCTTTGTTGGTTCACACCTAGTGTATGCATGTATGCGCTTATGGGGGAACTTTGTGTTTGTAATGATCAGATTCTGCTCGCTGCAGAATCTAAGGAGTCGCTTTCCATTGTCATTGAGAGTATCTTCTCCATATCTTCCTGTAACTCCACCCCATCTAGCATGGTCATTTCCAACTTTGGCACTAAAATCTCTGAGCATGATAACTTCATCTAAGCAGTCATCCACTGTCCTTTGAAGCAGCTCGAAGAATTCCTCCTTGACCTCTGCTCTCTCATCCTCATTTGGCCCATACACTATGACCAGGTTGACTATGGTTTCTCCTTCTTTTAGTTTTACAACCATAATGCGCTCCGAGACAAAGTTCCATCCCTTGATACTATCTTTTTTTTTTTTGGGCCACAATGCAACCCACGCCTCCTTTAGCTCTTTCAGATATGGGTACACCACTGTAGAGCAGCGTGTTGCCATCGAGATCCATGACTCCTTGTCCTTTTTTCTTTGTTTCCGTTATAGCCAGGATTTCTAGTTTTGCTTTCCTCATCTCTTCCACCAGCTCCTCTTCCTTCCCATTTATACTTCTTGTGTTCCAAGTTCCATAAGTCGTAGTCCGTTCCAGTTCGTCGCCTTTAGAATCAGTCCAGTTTTCTCTCTTGTATTGCTCGTAATCGTGATTTAAAGCAAACAGGTGATTGGCCTGTTGTGCCTTTGCATGGTGGAGGGGCTGCCTCCTTACGGCCTCCATGCAGGCCGCCCTCCTCCTTTTTTATCCGGGCTTGGGACCGGCATAGGCGGAGTTGTTGTCAGTTATTCACTGTTTAATTTTTTCTTTGACTGCCCTCTCTGACACAGTACTCCGTTTCTTCCATTGCAGCCCATGTTTTCTTTGCACCCAGGAACATAGAAATTTATTTGTAAGGCCCTCCCTACTTCTGAAATTATCAAGTGCTGACAATATGGAATTGGTCATCACAAAGTCAAGGGGTGGTTCGTAGTCAGCAGGACTGGACAAAAGGTTTTTCCTAGTCAAATTGATTGATGAGAGTACCGTAGCTCAGGAAGCTCGTCAAAATATACATCATTTGCTAAATACTGTTGCAGCTCATGATCATCGCCTCCAGTTAGAAAATGCGCAGTTTGCAGGACTTTCAGCACTCGGTGCTTCAGCCTTCCTTTAGTGACAGGTTGCGCTGGAAAAGCTTGAGGAACCATGCAGTCACCTGATGGATGGATAGATGATGAGTATGAACATTAGTCTACCTGGGTTCAAAGGTTTGAACATGTGGACATATAAAAAATAATGAATTCATTCATGTTTCCTAATCATCTTATAAACTTATTCACACTTATTGTGTTCTTCGTCGTCACTCTTGCATTCTCTACTTTTATTTTATCTGCTCCTCCCTCTTCTCCATTTCACTTTTTATCTGCTTGTAGTGTGTTACTTTGTGGTCTGAAGCTTTATGAAAAAGAAAAAAAAAAAAATACAAGCAGTCTACCTCAAGCCATGTTGCATTCCTATCCTCCTTCAGATAATAAAGTTGTGCAAGGACCTTGTTTGTCAGTGTGACAGCTGGCACCTTTGGACGGCGGCCCTTCCCAGTCATTAAAAAATGGTTTTTTATACCATCGTAGTATGAGTCATCTGCAAGTGCAACAGTAAAATTCTAGAAGTGAAATTTTCTTTACATGTATAGAGCATTACATGTACTATTATTATATATATATATACCATATAGCTTTTATATATATATATATATATATATATATATATATATATATATATAATATATTATTTATATATATATATATATATACATACATGTATTGCATTGAAAATCAGGACTAACCTTAAAACTTGAAAAGTGCAGTCAGCTTAAATTAAGATGTACATTAATTAACATGAATACGTGAGTCTGAACTATTTAAAGTGCATTTCATGAAAGCTGTTTATATATATTTATGTTCGAGGTAAGACTATCAAAGGTTGTTATTGCCGGGAGTTGTAGTGAGGATAAGCTCTCACTGCAGATAAAATACTTCTATGGCACGCGCCTCAAACAGCCTCTGACAACCAAGTCCAGCTCCCGGCCTTCACGTGTGGCTCAATTTGAGCCCGGCGGAACTGTTTCCACTGACGGGAGAAGGGGCAAAGGCGAGCGACTGGCGCCTTAAAACCAGCAGCTTCGGGCAGATAGGGCTCGTGATCCTTGGTTTGTAGCTTATCTAAGAGAAGGAACTCTGAATTCAAACCACCGCTGCCTTGCGGGAATATCCATTTGTGGAATTGGCTTCGGGAGTAAACCCTGAGGATAAATCCGGAGTCGGAGTCCCTAAGGCAGTCTAATGTCGATTCGACATTATTCTGGCAACTCCTGCGACATTACTGGTACCAAACTGTATCGGCTACTGCCGTTCCTTTGGATCTACCGGCTGTGTGGAGAGGGGGAACATGCTGCATGGGCAACAGCTTGATCTCCATATAACTGTGCCCAAGCTCGCGCCCTGGAGAGGACACTCCAGCTTCACCCTATAGGTGTCGGCAAAACACGGGAAGTAGCAGTTACCGGTTATAAGCATTTTGCCCAATTGGCGTAGGGCATGGCGCCAGGGGCTACTTCCGCCAGTGGGAGAGGTTCTAGGATCTCACTGGACAGCTACCGCCCGCTTCAAGCTGGGCAGCCCCCAGTCAATAAGGTGTTGTCCCGCCACTGTCTGCTTTCCCCATTGGGTGCATGGGGATTAGGGTCAAACCCGAACTGTGGACAGAAAATTTTGCACCAAGCAATATCGAAAAAATAGAAATAAGCAAACTCTCAGATTGGGATGCTGGAACGTCCGGACTATGTTGACTGGACTATCCGAAAACCTACAGGATGTAAACGATGTAAGGAAGACAGCCATAATTAATGATGAGCTTAAACGACTTCAGGTGGATATAGCTGCACTTCAGGAAACGCGCCTGGCGGGCTCTGGAATGGTGAGCGAGAAGGACTACACATTTTATTGGCAAGGGAAAGATCTTGATAAAGCTAGAGAACACGGAGTAGGTTTTGCGGTCAAAAAATCGCTAACTAACATGGTTGAACCAGGCGAGAATGGATCAGAACGCCTGTTAACGCTCCGCCTGCAAACTAGCACAGGTCCCATCACCCTTGTCAGTGTGTATGCTCCTACTCTGTACTCTGCCTCAGAAGCTAAAGATGAGTTCTACGAGAATCTAGCAGCAGTCATCAAAAGCATACCTAGGCAAGAACAGCTTGTTCTCCTTGGTGACTTTAACGCTAGAGTGGGTGCCGATAATGTTTCATGGCCTTCATGTCTGGGCAGGTTTGGTATTGGCAAGATGAATGAAAATGGACAACGGCTCTTAGAGTTGTGCGTCCACCATGACCTCTGCGTGACCAACACCTACTTTCAGACAAAACCCCAGCATAAGGTGTCATGAAGACACCCACGATCCAAGCACTGGCACCAACTTGACCTGATTCTCGTCAGAAGGCCACTCCTCAGGTCTGTGCTCTCCACGCGCTCGTACCATAGTGCAGACTGTGACACAGATCACTCCTTGGTTTGCTGCAAAATCAGAGCACAACCAAGAAAACTCTATCGTGTCAGACATGAAGGGAAACCACGCATTGATACCAGCAAGATGTCAGACCCTTTCATGATTGCTCAATTCACTGAGACCTTCAAGAAAGTGCTCAGTAACCCTCAGCATGGTGATACTATTACAGAGAACTGGGAGCATCTACGGAACACCATTCAAAGTACTGCACTTGCCACCTTTGGTAAGAAAACAGCAAAGTCAAATGACTGGTTTGACGCTTCATCAGATGTGATGGCACCTGTTATTGAAGCTAAGCGCAGTGCTATGAATGAATACAAACGTTCACCGAGTGCCAGAACCCTACAGATCCTGAGGGCTACGAGAAGCAAAGTTCAACAAACTGCTCGACGCTGTGCAAATGATTATTGGCTCCAGCTCAGTGAGAGCATCCAGATCGCAGCGCAAACAGGCAACATTAGACAAATGTATGACGGTATAAAGAAAGCACTTGGCCCCCATAAAAGTAAGACGGCACCGCTAAAAAACCATCAGTGGAGAGAAGCTAACCGATAAGGGTAAGCAGATGGAGAGGTGGGTCGAGCACTACTCTGAGCTTTACGCTAGAGACAATACCGTTACGCCTGCAGCCCTTGATGCTGTCAATAGTCTGCCAACTATGGAGGAGCTGGATGCCGAACCAACATTAGAGGAACTCAGTAAGGCCATTGATAGCTTGGCCTCTGGCAAAGCACCAGGCAGTGATGGGATTCCTCCTGATTTAATCAAATGCTGTAAGAGCACGCTATTACATCCCCTGCATAGGATGCTGTGCCAGTGCTGGGAAGAGACTACTATTCCTCAAGACATGCGAGATGCCAAGATTGTAACACTGTATAAAAATAAAGGAGACAGAAGTGATTGCAATAACTACAGAGGCATCTCTCTTCTTAGTATTGTTGGTAAGGTTTTTGCCAAAGTCATCTTAATGCGACTACACAAGTTAGCTGAGCGCATATATCCAGAGGCACAGTGTGGATTCCGAGCTGGCAGATCAACAACAGACATGATCTTCTCTCTCCGCCAGCTTCAGGAAAAATCAAGAGAGCAGAAAAGACCATTATATATCGCCTTTATAGACCTCACAAAAGCATTCGACCTGGTTAGTAGGGATGGGCTCTTTAAAATCCTCCTGAAAATAGGCTGCCCTTCTAAAATGCTGGAAATGATAAAGTCATTCCATGACGACATGAAGGGAACAGTCCAATATGCTGGAAGCACGTCACAGCCCTTTGATATACGAAGTGGCGTTAAACAAGGCTGTGTTCTGGCTCCGACCCTCTTCGGAATCTTCTTTGCCTTACTCTTGAAACATGCATTCAGAGATGCAACTGAAGGAATATGCCTTCACACTAGGTCAGATGGCCGTCTGTTTAATCTTTCAAGGCTGAAGGCAAAAACAAAAATCAGAAGGGTCACTATAAGAGACTTGTTGTTCGCTGATGATGCTGCAGTCGTCACTCAAAGCCAACAGGAGCTTCAAGCTTGATGAATCGCTTCACTAAAGCATGCAAGGACTTTGGCCTCACAATAAGTCTAAAGAAAACGAATGTGCTGAGTCAGGATGTGGGTGCTGCACCAGTTATCACTATCGATAACTATGAATTGGCAGTGGTGCACCACTTCACATACCTAGGGTCTACCATCAATGACAAACTCTCACTGGATACAGAAATCGACAGCCACATTGGCAAAGCTGCAGCTACCTTTGCCTGCCTCACATCGCGTGTTTGGGGAAACTCTAAACTCACAATGAAGACCAAAGCTGCGGTATATAATGCCTGCGTCACCAGCACACTCCTATATGGCAGCGAGACCTGGACGACCTATGCTAAGCAAGAAAGAAGGCTCAATACCTTCCATTTGCGGTGTCTACGCCGCATCCTCGGCATCTCGTGGAAAGATAAAGTGACAAATGTCGAGGTGTTGTCACGTGGTGGCCTTCAAAGTATGTATACGCTGCTTAGACAGCGCAGACTTCGCTGGCTTGGCCATGTTCGCCGCATGGAAGATGGTCGCATCCCAAAAGATATCTTCTACGGACAATTAGCAGATGGCAAGAGAACAGTTGGGCGACCACAGCTGAGGTTCAAAGATGTGTGCAAGAGAGATATGAGGGCACTGGACATGGATCCAGCAACATGGGAGGATGAAGCTGCCGATCGCACTAAGTGGCGATGCTATTTACGGCACCACCTCAGATTGGGCGAAGAGAGGCTCACACAAGAAGCAGAGGTGAGGAGAAAACGTCGAAAGGAGCACCAGGAAAATAAGCAGCTGAGGGCTGCCACCTCAGGGGCGCATTCCCATAGTCAGTTATGACTGAAGGGGCTATTATTATTATTATTATTATAAGACTATCAACTAGTGCCTGCTAGTCCGGACATTTCAGTACACCATCAGCTACTTTAGTTATGGTATTTTCCGGTTTCCTAGCCTTGACTCAGTATGTCGGCCATTGGCATTGGGCCTTGCGATATCATTCGCTTTTGAGATCATAATTCACCCTATTATGTTGCAAAAGAAACCTTCATTTAATTACCAATTAATCAAATATGCATCTTTTATTCAAATTGGTAACTTTCTTAGCTTTTCAAGCTCTTGAAAAAATTAGATTGATGTGCGAATGTCTGAAGTGGTGATAACAATTCAATCCACGCTGTTACACAAAAACTGTGCGATCATGTTAAATTGCTAAATAATATTAAAACTATTGTAAATTTTACATTTGAAGTTCAAAACATTGTTAATAAGTGATATACTTACGTATAGTCAACCTCAAATCTGAAGATGTGATGATGTTTGAACATGAGCCAATATAAGTGGCGTCCCGATCTTGATTGACATCGGGAGTTATCACGACCAATGGAACAGCCTCGCTCTCTATCCTTCGCTAAAATTCTAGGCCTAACTTGAGCGATACAGAACTTACTCAAAGTCAATTCTCTCGACCGCCAAATATCAGAAGTCTTTAAAATTATACACGAATACATTGCAAACAATTATAACACCATTTAAAATGTCAAATTTGGTAAAATTTCAACTTCACTTCGAGATATCGACGTTTTACACTTTATTTTCTACAGTTTGCAATATATGAAACTAAAGATACACTTTTCCCCCTAAAAGTTGTGAAAACAGTGTGCAAATTGGTGGTTTGGCGGTCGAGAGACCCTTATTTGAACGAAGCGGGGTGAGACGAAAACGTTCGGAGACACAGCGCGCCGGGGCAAACTACGTGTAACGTTGCTGTTTGTTTTTATTAGTAAAAAAATACTTTAATAGCTTTTATTTTTTAAAAATCAATACACTTCAAAAGAGAAGTAGATAAAGAGTATCGTGATATAAATTTTATTACAATCCGCTTAAAAGCAAAGGGACAGTGACGACTTAAACTTGACGAATTTCCCTCAGTTTTCTCCACTTTCATCCGTTTTCAACAGCTCGAAGCGGGCACTTTGTGGTACCTAGTAAGATACTTAACGTAAATGATCTACAGGAAAAAACCACTAGAAATTACACCACTGTTCTAGCAATATACAAGATAATCCTGATCACAAGAATACCGGCAAGAAATGTGAACCACAATGGCATTCAAATAATCCCAGCAAAAACCGCTGACAAAGGGACCACGTCCTCTCAGGACGGCAGGCATCACGTCTAATGATTTGCGCCAACAAATTTCATATCCTCTTCTGTTCTGGCTTAACTGACCAAACCGGTTTTTTATTCTAACAGCGTTGCCACTCTCCAACGTGACCAACTTAATATTTCGGCGAATGTCTATCCTGTGACAGATGGAAATAAATTGTAAATGAAATAGGTGATGACAAAACATTCCCGTATTAGAGAATTACCTTATTAGTAATGCAGTCCCACCTGTTCAAACCAAAGTTGCAATCTTTTCATGGCGCTTTTCGGCCGTGGATCTAAAGTGCGAGCCTGGTGAAACAATGCGCATTTCTTCCCAATATACTTTGTGGCACAAGAAGTTTTTAGAAATTTCATGCCTCTGTTGCTTTTAGGTGACATCATTTCTGGAATTTTCTCCATTTATATTAAGCAGTTCAGGTCAGTATGAACAAGCATCTCCACCATATATTTATATATTTACCCAGTGAAGCCTCATTGCTCATCTTAGATGAAGCTTCAATGCTTTCAGGAGAATTTAGTGCCGTCATCAGGGCATGCAGCAGAACGAGCACAACATAATTATTTCCTACCATGTTTTGGGGGGGGGGGGGGGGGGGGGGGGGGGAGACTTATTTGTCATTTACATAATCTTGAAAACTGGGAAGGACTGTCAGTACTTGTGGCAGCAGTTGATGATACCATGCACCAAAGGAGAAAAAGGTAAAGCCCCTGGAACAAATAAAATAGCAATAGTAGAAAATTGAAGCTGTGGGAGAATTTGAAGAGAAGCAATAACAAAACTGTTAAATAACAACCTGATAATAAAAAATCCACATTCTTAGCTTTACCAAACCAACAAAGTGACATCAGATTTGGAGTCGTAAGAGGCACATAACCAAAATTGGTGACGAACAATGCAGATTCGTATAAGACAAAAGTATAAGTGCCAGACAAGAACATTAAATAAAATAGTATATAAAAACAAATCTATATTTGTGCTTTATATACTTTGTCGTAGATTTGTGATAGGTGATTAAGACTTAGTTTGGTCCCTTCTGAATAGACATAGAAATAAGTGATAGCTCAGTGGGAGGTGATAAAATAGAAATAGATTTCACGGGTGAGATGGAGGAAATATATTAATATATATACTCCTCACATACACACACACATAAGTGACTACAATAGACACACAGACGTAAAACTATGACAAATGAAAATATAGATATTTGGGAACGAACTGACCGCCACACTGATTAAGTTTAAATGTGAAGTTTAATTATCAAGATAAACTTCCATCACAACATATAAAATTACATCAAACATATATATAAAGTCAATGAATTGCTACAAGAATGATAGACCCATTGGTATGATCCTTTCCCTCGATGTATAGCCCACAGTCCTGTTAGAAGAAAAGTGATAGCCCCAAAGAGTCATGGATACATATGATTTAGTCTAAGATTTCCCTTTACAGGTATGAACAGACTTGGATACTCTGATCTATCCTAAGGAAAAATATTGTTAGCAACAACACTTGCATAAAGAAATTTAAGACAGCAAAAAATGGGTGCCAAAATACAACAATAAAAGAATCGCTCAGTCCTGCATTCACTCTATTCAGTCAGCTGTGATCACTAGCTTTCGTTCGTACTTACAGCTTTGGTAGCAACTTCTGGACAAACAATTTTTAGGACATGCACATACAGAATCTCCAGGGTTAGACATTGGCCAAGGGAACCCCAGCTCCAAAAAGATAGGTTGAATTCGCTTCTTCAGGGAACGTTTCCTTGGTATTTCTTAATTAGGGATATCTGGTTCTGTCACATTAAAATTGTCCAGGCACGAACGTTAACAGCGAGCAAAATGTCAATAGCTTAGATTTCTAGGAATGTCAGGTAACTGCCTTCTCTCAGTATAGGATTTTATTTGGTCATACCACATACTAGTCACAACTCCGTCGGAATGTTTATCTATTTTAATATTACTTGCCACAAAGGCTGAAATGTACTTGAGGTTTCTCTCAGGAAGAAATTTAATCTGGCGCAATAGGCCCGTTACTTTATTTAAATCTTAAAGTTTATGGAATGGGTACTCTGTCGTTCTGGATGCCAATGCAATGCCAGACAGGTTTTACTTTATACACCCAGGTCTTTAAGAATAAAATGTTTATGTTCTTCACAGATACTACTCAGTACTCAACGCTGGCAAAGTTGGGTCACCCCAGTTTCACTGAATAAAGAGAAAACAACATATAAAATACTTATACATACTATTCCCTTGGTTATAACTTACATTATAAACTGCAAGCATAGAGCTTGTCGTATCATTTAAATCTCCCGTGAAATAAGTTATATTCACAAAATCAGTCATCATGAATTAGAAATACATACGTATTTCGTCAATACTCAATGATGAATCAGTGCAGTTATAAGTTAGTTAAAATATTCTCGACTGATTATTCAGTTTAATTTAATTCATTTACAGCTGCATGAGTTTAAGCTAGAAATTATAATATATTCTGCTTTCCACTGTAACATGTGAACTAGCGAATATAACAGACTTAATATTAATTTCTTCTGCACAGAAATCTAACTAGAAAAATGAAAATAAGCGATTTATCACTAAAACACTCAATTCTACTAGATATATATATTTACCTCCACACAGAACTACAGATTAATATCACGAACTAGAATCCTTCAATATAATGGTAGTCTAGAACTCGGCAAAATGTTGCCAAGAAACTCAGAACTTGGCAATATACAAGATATCTTCTAGCACGAGTGATCTGTCTACTGCAGATTTAGGAGTATGAATGACTAGCCTAAGCCACTCGTGTAGATATATGAAACAGACAAAGGATGCGCACTATTTCACAAAAACCCCTGTCTCCCCCTCTCTTTCTCTCTTTCTCTCTCTCTCTCGTAACACTTCCCATTAACATAGACGTTGCCCATAACTGCCAAACGTGCGTCTTCACACCTTCTACGACGACCTGTCTCATTTCTGAGCGATGCGGATGGCAGTTTCCACACCTCGCCGAGAAACTTAGCCGAAGAAAACTCGTGTCAGGTGGAAACGCTAGACTCTATGTCTGCCATCCCATGTCTATCGAGACGGATTTCACAGTATTTCGTCCCGTCCAGGGACTGACACGATTATGCAATTCAATGCGTTACCAGTATGAGAAAAAGAAACGGTAAAGCCAGAATGGGAAAATAATATTTAGTCGCAAACGAACGAATGCGAAAAACAGGAAAAGGATAAAAGAGCGATAATAAAGTAGAGGACACGGGTAGAAAAGGAAAGAATATAGAAAATTTATTGATCATAAATCTCTATGCGACAGAACATCCCCCCTTTAAGATATGGAAGCACTCCATGTCTACGTTATGGAAATAAATTTCCTATATCCGTAGCTTCAGAATGACTGTTCTCTTCCCTCTCATCTCCCCCCGCCGTCTCTCTCCAATTCCTACTCAAGTCCCCTCCACCATTCTTCCTTTTCTGGAATGTCTTCTGTGCGCGCTTGAAAAAGCGTCACCGCTTTTGACATTTTTGAAAGATTTCGTGTGTGTGCAGTGGAATTTCCCTGCCACTATCGTCATCTTCGTCAATTTTGGCAAACGTCAGGAGATGTTCGGAGGTCGGCACCGGTCTTTCCAAGTATCTCTTTAATAGATTTAAATGGAAAACCTTCTCCTTTCCTTCAATAGAGATCTGGTAGTTAGCCTTAGAAATCTTTTTTTCAGGACGGTAAACGACTGTTGCGGACAGTTTCGCTGAGTTTATAGTTTGTTAAATGTACCTGTTTAAGTTTGGAGACATTAGTTGTTAAGATTCTTGATCGAAGGGGAGTTACTCATTTTTTTCTTGGGTTGAAGTCAACAGTGGTTGTTATCCTGGCGGTCTAATTTTAGAACCGATGTCTTGTTACCTGACCATATATGGCTTGAATGGTCAGCCTTTCTTTGAATATTTCAGATCACCCCGCTTGAGTCTAACTCAGGGGTTTTGCGTCTCAAGACGCATGCGCAAGTTTTTGTGGCGCGTTAAGGAAGTCTGTTTGTTAAAGAGACGAGCTGTGGTTTTCAAACGGTCAAGACGTGTTGGCGTCTTTGATCTGGCTTTATGCCTGGGGAAGGAAAGTCCTATGTGTGTGACCAAGATGTCTAAAGATTGTTTCCCCATGTTGTATTCTATGCGCCTAGGAGGCGATTGTGTTTTTTGGTGTTTATTCTGAAGAGATGTCAAGGTAAATTATCCTTCAAATCATTTTCCTCTATTGCCAGAATTATGAATAACATTTGTTACCAGCTTAGGGACTTTTCCCTGGGCGGGAAAGAGTCCATTGAGAATACTAGGATCTGAGCTCTCGAATTATGCTGACATTGTATGTGTCGGGTCTGTGAATGCCCAAAGAACTTTATATTATCTTGGACAAGGTCTGACGCACCTTGTTTGCTAAAGGAATACCACAGAGGCCATTGTATTTAGGGGCCAGCCATATTTCGCGGCCTGCTGTATACTAGAAAATGTATCTGACTTGCTGGTGTCAGAAGAGAGTTGGTTTAAACTCATATATTTGAAGACCCGCTGGCAATGCGGGGTATTTTGCTGTAGCTGAAGAGAGATAGTTGGAGGTCAGCATCATATATGCACAGCTTACTGATGAACTGTTGATGCAAACTGTACTGAACTGTTGTCATATTTACGATGTCCTGAGTTTTTGTCAAATGACTGTCTATATCTTAATGTCGGCGTCCCTTGTAATCGTACTGCATTAAAGTGTTGAAAACGTCAGAGGTGTTACCAAGCTCCATGACTTTCTACGTTGTGGTGCAAGAGTGTATTGTCCAGTAGATGACTGTCTTCCACGAACCTTTACACACCCATTCGCACTCTTTGATGTCTACTCACGCACCACTACTGTAACACATCAACGCTTTGAATTCAAGACATGAATGTCATCATTATGGCGGCCAACCAGGGCCTACAATATTTATGATAGCCTATGTGGCGTTTACTGTTACAACGAATACAGGACATTACATCTATGGTGGCCACAGAATCGACCTTTACATTTATGGTGAGCGAGCTTGACGGGGCTATTGTCGTGCTGATGTCAACTTCATGATAACTGAAAGTACCCGGCGCTGCCCGGTAGATTGTTGACAATGCAACATTTCCAACTCCGCCTATGCCGGTCCCAAGCCCGGATGAAAAAGGAGGAGGGCGGCCTGCATGGAGGCCGTAAGGAGGCAGCCCCTCCACCATGCAAAGGCACAACAGGCCAATCACCTGTTTGCTTTAAATCACGATTACGAGCAATACAAGAGAGAAAACTGGACTGATTCTAAAGGCGACGAACTGGAACGGACTACGACTTATGGAACTTGGAACACAAGAAGTATAAATGGGAAGGAAGAGGAGCTGGTGGAAGAGATGAGGAAAGCAAAACTAGAAATCCTGGCTATAACGGAAACAAAGAAAAAAGGACAAGGAGTCATGGATCTCGATGGCAACACGCTGCTCTACAGTGGTGTACCCATATCTGAAAGAGCTAAAGGGGGCGTGGGTTGCATTGTGGCCAAAAACCAAAAAGATAGTATCAAGGGATGGAACTTTGTCTCGGAGTGCATTATGGTTGTAAAACTAAAAGGAGAAACCATAGTCAACCTGGTCATAGTGTATGGGCCAAATGAGGATGAGAGAGCAGAGGTCAAGGAGGAATTCTTCGAGCTGCTTCAAAGGAAATGGATGACTGCCTAGATGAAGTTATCATGCTCGGAGATTTTAATGCCAGAGTTGGAAATGACCATGCTAGATGGGGTGGAGTTACAGGAAGATATGGAGAAGATACTCTCAATGACAATGGAAAGCGACTCCTTAGATTCTGCAGTGAGCAGAATCTGATCATTACAAACACAAAGTTCCCCCATAAGCGCATACATGCATACACTAGATGTGAACCAACCAAGAATGAGATGTCAGTGATCGACTATGCCATTGTTCGGAGAAGCTCATTCAAATATGTCCGAGATGCAAGAGTCTGGAGGGGGCCAGAGATTGGAAGTGATCACTTCCATCTAACAATCAAACGAACAACTGAAAGAGTTGCTCAGCCTAGGAACTGCCCTACATCACGCAAGAAACCAAATAAACTAGCAGGAGAAATGAGCATTAGAACCTACAAGCTGAGAGAGCCAGAAATTAAGACCAGATATCAGAGGCTTATTGCTGCAGCGGTGAGCAACACAGAAGAACGACCTGATGACTTGGAAACCCTCTGGATTAAATTCAAGGATATCATAAAGACAGCTGCTGCAGAAGCATGCGGTGAAGTCCGACGTTGAAACCAGAGAAAGAGGACACCTTGGTGGACAGAGGAAGTCAAAGAGAAAATAAGAGAGAAGAAAATGGCATGGAAACAATACTTAGGAGCTAAAAACACAACAGGACAAATGGAAAATATAGAGAATATGTGACACTCAGAACAGAAGCAAAGAACAAAGTGCTAGCAGCAAAACAAAAGTCCTGGGAAGAATTTGGAGAAAAGCTAGAAAAAGATGCACAAGAAAACCAGAAATTGTTCTATAAGACCCTAAAGAACATGAGGAAGGAAAAAACAATGCCCTCTCAAATTTATAAAGGACAAGCAAGGCAAATTGCTTACTGCCCCGAAGGAAGTAATGGAAAGATGGAAATAATATTTCTCAGAACTCCTTGATGGTGAGCAAGGTCAAGCATCAGAAACGATAACCACTAGCACAGAAGATGAAACAAATGGTGATGAAGATGACATAAAGATGGAAGAACTGAAGGTAGCACTGGAGAAAATCAAGATGGGCAAAGCAGCAGGGCATGATGGTATAACACCAGAAATGGTTAAGTACATGGGAGCATCAGGCGACCTATTACTCTTAAGGGTCCTACATTCAGCATGGTACAACAAGACCATACCAAAGGATTGGGAGATTGCCATCATAACACCAATTTTCAAAAAGGGTGACAATCGACAGTGTGGAAACCATAGAGGCATATCCCTTCTCAGTGTCCCTGGTAAAATTTACTCTAGAATCCTAAAGCAGAGACTCCGACGCCTAGCTGAGCCACAATTGGATGAGGTCCAGTGCGGATTCTGAGCAAACCGAAGTACTCAAGACCTAATCTTCACACTCAGACAGCTGAGTGAAAAGGCCCTTGAGTATAAGAGTGAGATCCATCTTTGTTTCATAGATCTGGAAAAGGCGTTTGACAGGGTCCCCTGGAGCAAACTTTGGGACTGTTTGACAAGGAAGAATATTCCAGCACCTCTGATTCATGCTATACAGAGCTTCTACAAGTCTTGCAGAAATTATGTGAGGACAGCAAACCATAAGTCAGAAGAGTTCAGGACCACCACTGATGTAAGACAAGGTGATATCCTGTCACCTTACCTCTTCATACTCCTTATGGACGATGTCATCAAGGCATGTAAGGAGAGAACAAGAAAGTATTCAGTGGGGTACTGGAAGATGAGACGGGTCTATATTTCGGAGCTGGCATTTGCTGATGATGTTGCCCTGATTGCTAAATCAGAGGCACATCTCCAATCCAACCTGCAAGTCTGGAAGGAAGAGCTGGAGAAGAGAGGGATGGTCATAAGCAGCTCTAAAACAAAATCCATGGTGATATCACGAGAAGAAAGAAGACATCAGATTAAGCTGGGAGAACAGGTCCTGGAGCAGGTCAACCACTTTAAATACCTCGGAGCTATTATAGACCGAAAGGGAGGCATCAAAGAAGAGTTGGCCACTCGAAAAGCAGCAGCTGGGAGACTTTTTCAGGCCATAAATCGAGGATTCCTCAGCAAGAGAGAGGTTGGTAAGAAAAACGAAGATGGCTGTATACCGCTCCACCTATGTCCCAGTCTTGACATATGGATGCGAGTCATGGGCAATGACTACAACCCATAAAAGCCAGATCCAAACCTCAGAAATGAGGTATCTGAGGAAGGTGGTTGAAGTAACAAGAAGAGACACGGTATGCAACCAGACGATACGTCAAGGCCTTAAATCCTACCCCCTGCAGACCCAAGTAGAACAGTCTCAATTAAGATGGTTTGGCCATGTCTGCAGAATGGGAGAAGATCGGATACCACGACAAGCATGGGAAACAAAGAGCCAAGGATCCAGACCCCGAGGACGACCCAGAGTCCGCTGGGAGGACAACATTAGACAATCTTTGAAGGACCGAGGACTAGAATGGAACCAAACCAGGAGGAAGACAGCCGATAGGATAGTCTGGCGCTCTCTCTTCCAAACCTCTACACCTCACAGTAGAAGGGGAACGACTAAGTAAGTAAGCAACATTTCCTGAGCCTGAATAGTTCAGAAGGTCACGTTCCTATACCATCGTTGTTGCTGTAGTTCAGAAGGCCAAGTTCCGGTACCATCGTTGTCGCCGTTATTTTGAAGGTCAAGTTCCGGTACCATCATTGTTACTATTGTTCAGAAGCAAGTTCAGATGTACCCTTCAGCGTTGGATCTTCTGATCCTCAGAATGCTGACTATAGTGCTTCATCGTTGCTGTTATTGACGATAAGATTGTCATAAGATAATTGGCCTCTTTGTTATTGTGAACTGTGCCTTTGTATTGTGTCTGAACTAAGCCTTCCGCATTTACACATCCTTTATATGCTATATGTTTATGTGTTATATGTTTATATGTTACATGTTTTTTATATGTTTATATTTCAGCGGGTTTTTGGTTGTGCGGTGTCTTGCGGTAGGATATCCGACTTAATCGAGGGCCTACTGTAAGCGTTCTGTAGGGACTTTTGCAAATTTCCCTCAGTGGAAATTGCTAGCGACATTTGTTGCTATTTTTGTTTAGTTGTGACGAGGTGTACTTTTCGTTGTTTTCTTCATATTTTTTTTTGTTATTTAGTTTTGATGTGATTTGTTTGTATTTGTCGGCCTCCTCTTCCTTCCGTTTAGTTCTATACACCTTTATGTTTATACACTGTTGTGTCATTTGTTTCGTTTTATATTTCGCAGTTATCATCACATGCTTTGTGATATTTTCTTTATTTTCGCTTTATAATTTATTTGACTTCTGTGAATGTTATCGTATTGTCCTTGATGCTTGTTCTTTGTTTATGTTATTCATTGTTGTCATACGCTATTTATATATAGACTTGGTCATGCACTATTGGCAGAATAGTGCACTTAGAATATAGAAGTGATTATTGGTCATATTATTATAAAGGTGATTATACAAATTCTTTATTAAAGACTTGTCTCCCACTGAGGTTGGGATAAAGTGAGTTATTTTTTAGGGTATTGATCTCATATTATTAGACATAATGTCTACACTAGAGTACTTTATTGAGCAAGGGAAATCCCTTGGTAAGGCTGGTGAGAAATTGGAGGAATTCGCGACTGTTAATTATGCCAAGGCACTGAAGTTGGAAGAAAAGAGACTAAAAATGGAAGCTGAACAAAAGAAAATAGAAGCTGAGAATTTAAGATTGCAGATGCAGGCAAATGAAAGGAAATTCCAGATGGAAATGGAAAAACAAAAAAAAAAGCTGAGGCTGAAAATAAAAGATTAGAAATGGAGGCTGAAAGTAAAAGATTAGAAAAAGAGGCTGAAAATAAAAGGTTAGAAAGAGAAGCTGAGGATAAAAAAATCCAACTACAAATGGAGAATGAAAATAAAAGGTTAGAAAGAGAAGCCGAGCAAAAAAAGATAGAAGCTGAAGAGAGAAAAGCGAAAATGGAACATGAGGAAAAACTCTTAGCTTTGGAGTTAGAAAAATTGAAGTAGATGAATATGGGCAATGCTAATGATCCAAATAATCAGTCAACTTCTAATAAGGCAAATGTTACTACTTATAAGGTCAAGCTACCTGCTTTCAATTCTTCCAGTGACGATATAACGTTCTATCTGGACAGATTTGAACGGTCATGTCAAACTCATAAAGTGGATAAGTCACAATATGTTAATCAGTTGTCGGAGATACTTAAAGGTGAAGCTCTAAATATGTTAAGCATGGTAGATGAGCCTGACAAGAATAATTATGATGTTGTCAGAGCGGCCTTATTAAAGAAATATCAATTTAACGAAGACAGTTATCGTCTTCGCTTCAAGACTATGTTACCAGAAACTGGGGTAGAATTCTCAGAATTCATCTCAAAAATACGTCTTACGTTCACACGATGGATTGAGCTGTCTAAAACAGAACATACATATGAAGCCCTTGTGGACTTATTACTTCGAGACAAAGTTATATCATCTGTCAGTGAGTCTTTTCTTGCTTTTCTACATGAGCGTAAACCTAAGAACATAAAAGATATGGAAGAATATTGTTGCCAGTATGTCACTGCGCACCCTCATGTAACTGTTAGCAACACTAAAGTTAAGGAAGGTTTGCCAGTTGCTTCTGCAGCACCATATGGCCCTAACTTTCTTCGTAAATTTCAAGGTGCTCAACACAACTTTAATAGGAAGAGTAATCGTAATCATGCTCAAAATCAAAGCAATCCATCACATAATGGTTCTTCTTCGAAGAACTGGAGGCGATCTGACAGTCCTCGTTATTTTGGGTCCAACAATTATAGAAACTTTCGCAGGGGTAGTCACAATAAAAACTATCCAAGCTATTCTTCACGGAGACAACAAAAACAAACTGATAAATATTCTCATCAATGGGAAAATGACAATAGTGACTATGGAAACTGAGATTCAAACCAGAACAATGGTTACAGTAGAGCAAACAATGACAATTTCAGAGGAAATAATAATCGCGGTAGATCTCAACACAACAAATATAGATCATTTCACCAGGCAAACTCTGTACAGCAGGAGTCTCAGGGAGCCTGTAATCAAGTGAACGATAATAAAAACTCTAATGCTATCACTTTTTCTGCTTTCGATTTTGGGAGAGCATCTCAATGCTCCCAATGCACTACATTGTTCGAACTGATTACTGTAACTACCTTAAGTTGTGGTCACCCTCTTCCCGCTCTATCTGCTGCAGTTGCGCATGACGGGAGAGGATCTCTTATCTTACATAAAGGTCTAGTGAATAATAATCCAGTCTCAGTCCTTTTTTATTCTGGGTGCACTACTATCGGAGTTAAGCAATCTCTCATAGATCCTTCCTGTGCGACGGGAAAGGTAGTCAAATGTGTGACATTTGGTGGCACTCTGGAAAAGTATCCAACTGCTATCATTCACATTGCTACTCCCTTCTTTACGGGAGATGTCCACGCTTGTCTTCTACCTAATCCTATTGCGGATCTTATCATCGGTCGTATTCACGGAGTTAAGGAATGCACCCCGCAGCAGATTGCTGCTTGGGAAGAGCAAAATATCCAAGCTGCCAATGCAGTAGTCACAAGAGCACAAGCTCTTAATATGCCTCAAACTACATCGACTGAAAGTAATGAAGTGCATAGCCAAGATGGTCACTTGGTGATTTCGCGTGACTCTTTTATAAAACTGCAAGAAGATGATCCTTCTTTAAAAAAATTCTTCCTTCTTGCTAAAAAGGGTGATCCAAATCAGAACACAAATCGCAAATCTTGGATTACAATGAAGAATGGTGTACTAGTGCGTATGGTACAAGACTCGACTACGTCTATGCATTCACAAATTCTCGTGCCCAAGAGTATGAGAGTCCAAATTCTTCAACATGCTCACGACTCTCAGTGTGCTGGACATATGGGGTTTTCCCGTACTAAGTCGAGAGTTCTAGCGGTTTTCTTTTGGCCATTTGTGAATAAAGACATACGCATTTATTGTCGATCTTGCAAAATATGTCAAGAGGTCAAATCGAGAGGTCCATGGCATGCAGCACCTATCCAGGCTGCGGACATTCCTATTCGGCCGTTTCAGAAAAAGGCAATAGATATTATTGGCCCTTTTAAGATCAAGTCGGCCAGAGGACATCAATTTATCCTAACATGCGTTGACATGTGCACACGTTGGCCAGAGGCTATACCTCTTAAGAGCATTTCCACTGCCGATATCGCAGACGCTCTTTGGCTGATATTTTCTCATTTGGGATTTCCCAGAGAAATATTGTCAGACCATGGCACCCAATTAATACCTGACACTATGTCGCAGGTAATGTCTACTCTGCATATTAAAAGGTCTCTGAGTAGTATTTATCACCCAATGTCTAATGGGTTAGTTGAACGTTTGAATAGAACACTCAAGAATTTACTTGGGAAGATAACTGAGGATCATCCTCAGGATTGGGACAGGGTTTTACCCGCGGCTCTCTTTGCATATAGAGAGGTCCCCAACGAACATACATGGTTTTCTCCTTTTGAACTTGTCTTTGGCGCGTGACCGCGCGGTCCCATGTCCTTGCTTCATGATCTTATAACTGCTGATAATATTAACGATGACACACAATCTTCATATGAGTATGTCATTGCTCTCAGACAGAAGATTATCGAAGCATGCAAACTAGCAACTTCCTCATCCGAATTTGCTAAAGAAAAGGCAAGGCAATTTGCAAATAAGAATAGATTCCTACGACAACTTTGTCCTGGCGGCAAAGCACTTGTTTTGCTCCCTTGTAGGGAGAACAGACTTATTATTGCATGGAAAGGTCCGTATACTATAGTCTCAAGAATTTCCGATGTCGACTATGTTGTCGATATTGACGGAAAGCATAAAACCTTTCATATAAACATGCTTACGGAATTTCATGAACGTCCAGACTATTTGCAGCCTGTTTTCCAGGCAACGGACGATTCTCCAGTCCCACATGGTCATTACTCATCCCTGTCGGTTATACAGGATGAAGAAACTATTTTCTCAGATGTTAATCTTCCTCTTCCAGTGATTCCACTTCATTCTATGGAATCATGGAAAAACGTATTTTTCTCCTAATTTATCTACTGAGGAACAACGACAAGTCTCTTCTATGTTACAAACATTTCAAGATGTCCTTACCGACATTCCTGGACACACACATGTCATTGAACATGACATAATACTTACTGACCATAATCCTATCAGGGTCAGACCTTACCCAATCCCTATTCATTTTCAGACACAGGTCGAGAAAGAATTGGATGAAATGATACAATTGAAAATAATTGAACCATCAACTTCAGCATACTCTTCGTCCATGGTTATTGTTCGAAAAAAGACAATAACATACGCCTTTGCGTCGATTATCGCAAATTAAACCAAGTTACAAAGTTCGATGCTGAACCTATGCCTTTATTAAAAGATCTACTTACTAGACTTTCTAATTCTCGATTCTTTACCAAACTCGACTTGTCGAAAGGTTATTGGCAAGTTCCTCTAACTTACCTTGCCAAACCTCTTACTGCTTTCTCAACACCTAGTGGTTTGTTTCAATGGAATTTCATGCCTTTCGGCCTTATGAACGCCCCAGCTACCTTCATACGCATGATGCGTCGAATTCTCTCATATCGTTCAGATGTCATTGCATACTTGGACGATATCTGTCTTTTCAGTGATTCTTGGGAAGATCACTATTTGAGTTTATATGAATTACTGTCTACTCTACGCGAGCATAATTTGACTGCAAAACCATCTAAAGCCTATGTTGGGTTTAGTGAAATTTCCTTCCTGGGTCACCGTGTTGGTCATGGTCTCTTGAAGACGGAGGACCACAACACTTCTAAGATACTAAACAGTTCTATTCCTAAGACCAAAAAGCAAGTACGTGGTCTCTTAGGTTTAATACAATTTTACGGAAGATTCATTCCGAATCTGTTTTCTATTATGGCACCTCTTTCAACCCTATTAAAGAAAAGGTCTCCTAATATGGTGCGCTGGTCCCAAGAATGCCAGTCTTCATTGGATCAGATTAAAACGTTATTCTCATCTCCCCCTATCTTAAGGCTACCTACTACTGATAAGACTTTTGTTCTTCGTAGTGATGCCTCATCCACTGGGATCGGGGCGGCACTAATGCAGGAGTATTCAGAAACTCTGCATCCTGTAATGTATATCTCTAGGAAACTGAATGCGACAGAAAGGAATTACTCGGTTCTAGACCGTGAATTGTTGGCTATGATTTGGTCAATCCTTAAGCTACAAAGATTCCTTCTTGGCGCGCATTTCATTGTGGAAACCGACCAAAAAGCTCTTACAGCTATTCAGAGTAAGAACTTGAAGAGCTCGAGAACCACTCGATATGCCATTGCTCTTCAACCTTTTCATTTCACGGTACGAGCTATCCGTGGTTCGGATAATGTGATGGCAGACATACTGTCTAGATGCCCACATGACTCCACTTAACTCTTGTGTCCTAGATTTCCTGATACACATCTAGACTTATGACAGTTCTTTACTATAACAATATATATTAGCACATTTGTTTTCACCTTAGAATTGTAAATTAAGTGATTTCTTTCTCTGTTACCATCTCTGGTATAACGGAGGAAGGTTTGGTTATCACAATATAAGGGCTGAAAGTTCGCACGGCCACAGTTAATGGTTAAGAATGTATGTTTGATTACTGTATATTAGAAAATCTAACGGTTGTCAAATAGAATTGTGTTATTTGTATTTTCCCAGCAAATCATTGATGTTTTGAGAGAATCTTTACATTTTGCCAACCATGACGTATTATGATGGTCCATACTTACCCTTCGGACGACACTATAGATGCGCCCGCTTAGACTATGATCTTGGACTTCATTGATCATCTACATAGTTAATATAGTATATAACATTGTATTAAAGCAGATATTACATTTTAAAATGATGTAACCTTTTGTTGTTAAAGTGATTGTATCACTATACTGCGGTACATTAAGATAATGACACCGCTGGTTTTTTGATGATTTTTTTTTCATTGCTAAACATGGAAATAAGGTACTTGATGTGATATATAAAATTAACTTTTGCTTGCATTGTAACATTGCCAGCACTGTAGTGTACGTTGGTGGCACCTCCCTGGATATGTGTATGCTTAGAGAAATGCTTTCTCTAATGTTCTGAGATATATTCTCACTTGACGCTCCATGCGTCGAGTTAGCCTCACATTAGACGTCATTTATTTGTGATACTTCTCGTCTGCGCATCATTCGTGCGTTATGAGCCTGTTGTATCTTGCTCTTGGATGTATTTTTTTTTAAATGTTTCTTTTTTCCCGGGGGGTGCGGTAAACTGTTGCTGTAAGTTTCGCTGAGTTTATAGTTTGTTAAATGTACCTGTTTAAGTTTGGAGACATTAGTTGTTAAGATTCTTGATCAAAGGGGAGTTACTCATTTTTTTCTTGGGTTGAAGTCAACAGTGGTTGTTATCCCCCTTGTCTTTTACCTGGCGGTCTAATTTTAGAACCGATGTCTTGTTACCTGACCATATATGGTTTGAATGGTCAGCCTTTCCTGGAGTGTTTCAGATCACCCCGCCTGAGTCTAACTCAGGGGTCTTGCATCTCACGACGCATGCGCAAGTTTTTGTGGTGCGTTAAGGAAGTCTGTTTGTTAAAGAGACGAGCTGTGGTTTTCAAACGGTCAAGACGTGTTGGCGTCTTTGATCTGGCTTTATGCCTGGGGAAGGAAAGTCCTCTGTGTGTGACCAAGATGTCTAAAGATTGTTTCCCCATGTTGTATTCTATGCGCTTAGGAGGCGAGTGTGTTTTTTGGTGTTTATTCTGAAGAGATGTCAAGGTAAATTATCCTTCAAATCATTTTCCTCTATTGCCAGAATTATGAATAACATTTGTTACCAGCTTAGGGACTTTTCCCTGGGCGGGAAAGAGTCCATTGAGAATACTAGGATATGAGCTCTCGAATTATGCTGGCATTGTATGTGTCGGGTCTGTGAATGCCCGAAGAACTTTATATTATCTTGGACAAGGTCTGACGCACCTTGCTTGCTAAAGGAATACCACAGAGGCCATTGTATTTAGGGGCCAGCCATATTTCGCGGCCTGCTGTATACTAGAAAATGTATCTGACTTGCTGGTGTCAGAAGAGAGTTGGTTTAAACTCATATATTTGAAGACCCGCTGGCAATGCGGGGTATTTTGCTGTAGCTGAAGAAAGAGAGATAGTTGGAGGTCAGCATCATATATGCACAGCTTACTGATGAACTGTTGATGCAAACTGTACTGAACTGTTGTCATATTTACGATGTCCTGAGTTTTTGTCAAATGACTGTCTATATCTTAATGTCGGCGTCCCTTGTAATCGTACTGCATTAAAGTGTTGAAAAAGTCAGAGGTGTTACCAAGCTCCATGACTTTCTACGTTGTGGTGCAAGAGTGTATTGTCCAGTAGATGACTGTCTTCCACGAACCTTTACACACCCATTCGCACTCTTTGATGTCTACTCACGCACCACTATTGTAACACATCAACGCTTTGAATACAAGACATGAATGTCATCATTATGGCGGCCTACCAGGGCCTACAATATTTATGATAGCCTATGTGGCGTTTACTGTTACAACGAATACAGGACGTTACATCTATGGTGGCCACAGAATCGACCTTTACAACGGCCCTTGCCATCCGATCCTCAGTTTGTTGTTCCCGGTAGGGAGTAACACCAAAACTTTCTCTCCTGCTTCCAGTTCTCTCTCTTTCGCGACTTTCCTGTATCGGTTAGCGTGCTTTGTGTGTGCTCGCTTAAAGTTAGTCGTTGCTAGATCCCATCCTAGTTTCAACCTTTCCTTCAAAACCGACACATATTTACTTGCTGAGACAACTGTCTCATTCGCCTTCTGGTCTGTCAGCGACTAAAGTAAGGCTTCAAGCGGGCCCTTAATGGGTCTGCCGAATAAAAGCGTGGCTGGCGGAAATCCTGTGGAAGTATGAGGAGATTCTCTGTAGCCAAATAAAGCTGCAGGAATACAAAGATCCCAATCTTCAAATTTCACTTGTGCCAATTTACTTAACATCATGTTAAGGTTTCCGTTAACACGTTCTACTAACCCACTTCTGGCCAGAGTGTAAGGCTTAGTGTAGATGTGCTGGTCCCTCAAGCTCTTAACGATCTCATCCATCAACAGGTTTTGGTATGGAGATCCGTTATCTGTCAACACTTGCTGAGGGAATCCCAACCGAGTGAAAATCTGCACGAGGGCTTCTGCGACATGCTTGGCATCTGCGCATGTTAGCGGGATAGCTTCTGCCCATAAAGTGCATATGTCGACTAAGGTCAGGATATACCTGTTCCTTCTTTTAATCCTTTCTAAGGGTCCTAAAATGTCGATCACATCCCATTCAAATGGTGTTCCCATTATTGGCATTTCACCCATGTGGACTGGGGGTGTCCAATGCTTGGGTGGTACACGTTGGCACTGGGCACAGGATTTGACATACCTGATAATATCAGTATTTACTCCTGGCCACCAAAAATGAGTAGTTATCCGTTGGTTTGTGGCATTCTGTCCCATATGTCCGCTGAAGGGAAGAGAGTGCCCCATTTCTAGGATTTGGCTTCTGTGCTGTTTCGGTACTAGGAGCTGGTTGTAACCTTGGTCAGGCTTGCCCGTTCTGCGATAAAGTACGCCATCCTTAGAAAAAATGTCCCCGTGCTGTCTGGGTTCCTTAGCCATGGGCAGTTTCCTAAAGCAGGGTGCCAAAGTAGAGTCCTTTTGTTGCGCTTCTTTAAGATCCATAGGTAACAAATTAGGTGCAGGCTCCCGTTCCTTCTTGGTTTGCTTTCTTGTAGTTACTGCTGCCACAATCGGCTCTTCCGGTTTCCCAATAAACACGTATCTACTGCCAAGTATGACTGGGTAGATGGGGTCATCCATAACAGCCGCTTTGATCACGCCTCTGACAAAATCAGAGTGGATCTCCACCAGTGCGACTGGAAGCGTTGTTGGTGCCTCACTCTTAGGAACTCCACAAAGTTGGACGGTCTCTCCTGTCTCTTGACCGGGTTTAACCAGGTTTCTGGCAACAATGCAATCATAAGAAAGCCCCGTGTCAAATAAACAAAAAGTTTGAGAACCGTTCAAAATAACAGTACCTCGCGTTGAGGGTCTCTCTCCCTCAGGTTGGGAATCACTGTCAATAATTCCGCCTTGCGAGACTGTTAGCAAGCATCCGATGCGTTTAGGCTCAGTGTGCTCGCCCTGATCATTAGTCCCGTGCGCAAGGGTTTTCCCTTTGTCACCTTGTCCTCGCTGGCTGCGGTGCTCTAGGCACTTTGTCAAGTATCCCTTTAGACGAGAGGAGAACTGCTGAAAAGTTTCAGAATTCTCTTTTCTGCTGTTGCAAAACAGTTGCAAAAATTTGCGCGCGTTCATTTCAAAATGCTCCAGAAACGCTTTCTTCAAGACGTCGTAATTGTCTTGTTGGCTGCTTTCAAGTTTTGCATACACATCGTAAGCAGAACTTTTTAAAGCCTGGGAAAGCTTCATATTCCAACGCGACCTCTCTAAACCGTACAGAGTTGTAATTTTTTCAAATTATTCTGGATACGTGTCAATCTTCTCATTAGGACAAGGGAAAGATTCTAGTGCAAAAGACATAGTGGTGAGATGAGGAGATTGAGTGTTAGAAGGATCAGTTAAGGAAGAATGAGGAGAAGACTCTCCATTGCTGGAGGTAGAGGCAGCACCACGACTTTGGACTTCTAGAGCTTTAAGAGCCAACTCATGCTGTCTCTCTTTCTCTCTTTCCTCGTGCTGTCTCTCCTTCTCTCTTTCCTCCCGCTGTCTCTCCTTTTCTCTTTCCTCCCTCTCCTTCTCTCTTTCCTCCTGCTGTCTCTACTTCTCTCTTTCGTTTGCCCTGCGAATTTCCATTTCCTCATCCATCTTCTTCTGCTCTCTAGCTTCGGCTGCTTTTTCCTTCTGCTCCGCATCATATCTCTCAAGTTCGTCGCTGACGAAAGCTTTCGCTTTGTCGCCGTCCAGTCCCTCTTCCATTGCTTCCTGTCTGAGCATCTGCCTCAGTTTCGCCCTCTCGGCCATAATAAATCAGTGACTGAGACTACTCAAGGAAAAAAAGAAAAATTATAAACTGGTTCCTTCCACTTGCGAGAAAATACCAAAACAAAAGATGATATACTTTAACCTGGGATACCTCCTCCTATGATATATAGTGTCTAACTATCGCTGCTATTAATCGGCAATTAATCACCTAATGCAAACGACTACGCCAAATGAAAGGTAGTTAAGATTAATCACTGAAAAATAAGTTGCTATAGTGGAAACAAATAATTATTACAAAAAATTTTAAGGAGAAAAAAAAATCCCTTAATTTTTAATCCACTATCAAGTTCACCCCTGAAGACAGTTAGGGTAAGGGAGGCAATTAACAAGACGTAATTGTCTGAACGCACTCCTTAGCTTAGCTCAAACACCTACTTCTTCAGAACCCTGTGATTGCTAGACAATCACAAACTTTACCAGCGTTTTGTATTACAAAATCAATAATTAACATATATTCCGACAAAATCAACCTGTAACTCAAATGTATATTACTCAAAATGCTGTGGAAAAACCAATTATTAATTGTGTGGTCAGCACGCCCATAAACAGATCGTTGGTCTAGGGGAATAGTTATTTTTTTAAAGATACACAATACCACGAGACAATAACACTCTTACTCTATTTCAGAATAAAGAACATAACAGACGTGCTAATATATTTATCGTACTCGTCTTCCTATTCTAAGTTCACACACAAAAAATCCTACGGACGAGACCACATTTGTCGTTCTTGCTCAGGATTTTTAGTTCAATTTCCGGAAACGAGCAACCATTTGTCTTAGATTTGTGATAAGTGATTACGACTTAGTTTGGTCCCTTCTGAATAGACATAGAAATAAGTGATAGCTCAGTGGGAGGTAATAAAATAGAAATAGATTTCACGGGGGAGATGGAGGAAATATATTAATATATATATACTCCTCACATAAACACACACATAAGTGACTACAATAGACACACAGACGTAAAACTATGACAAATGAAAATATAGATTTTTGGAAACGAACTGACCGCCACACTGATTAAGTTTAAATGTGAAGTTTAATTATCAAGATAAACTTCCATCACAACATATAAAATTACATCAAACATATATAAATAGTCATAAAGTCAATGAATTGCTACAAGAATGATAGACCCATTGGTATGATCCTTTCCCTCGATGTATAGCCCACAGTCCTGTTAGAAGAAAAGTGATAGCCCCAAAGAGTCACGGATACATATGATTTAGTCTAAGATTTCCCTTTACAGGTATGAACAGACCTGGATACTCTGATCTATCCTAAGGAAAAATATTGTTAGCAACAACACTTGCATACAGAAATTTAAGACAGCAAAAAATGGGTGCCAAAATACAACAATAAAAGAATCGCTCAGTCCTGCATTCACTCTATTCAGTCAGCCGTGATCACTAGCTTTCGTTCGTACTTACAGCTTTGGTAGCAACTTCTGGACAAACAATTTTTAGGACATGCACATACAGAATCTCCAGGGTTAGACATTGGCCAAGGGAACCCCAGCTCCAAAAAGATAGGTTGAATTCGCTTCTTCAGGGAACGTTTCCTTGGTATTTCTTAATTAGGGATATCTGGTTCTGTCACATTAAAATTGTCCAGGCACGAACGTTAACAGCGAGCAAAGTGTCAATAGCTTAGATTTCTAGTAACTAGGAATGTCAGGTAACTGCCTTCTCTCAGTATAGGATTTTATTTGGTCACACCACATACTAGTCACAACTCCGTGGGAATGTTTATTGATTTTAATATTACTTGCCACAAGGGCTGAAATGTACTTGAGGTTTCTCTCAGGAAGAAATTAAATCTGGCGCAATAGGCCCGTTACTTTATTTAAATCTTAAAGTTTATGGAATGGGTACTCTGTCGTTCTGGATGCCAATGCAATGCCAGACAGGTTTTACTTTATACACCCAGGTCTTTAAGAATAAAATGTTTATGTTCTTCACAGATACTACTCAGTACTCAACGCTGGCAAAGTTGGGTCACCCCAGTTTCACTGAATAAAGAGAAAACAACATATAAAATACTTATACATACTATTCCCTTGGTTATAACTTACATTATAAACTGCAAGTGTAGAGCTTGTCGTATCATTTAAATCTCCCGTAAAATAAGTTATATTCACAAAATCAGTCATCATGAATTAGAAATACATACGTATTTCGTCAATACTCAATGATGAATCAGTGCAGTTATAAGTTAGTTAAAATATTCTCGACTGATTATTCGCAGTTTAATTTAATTCATTTACAGCTGCATGAGTTTAAGCTAGAAATTATAATATATTCTGCTTTCCACTGTAACATGTCGACTAGCGAATATAACAGTCTTAATATTAATTTCTTCTGCACAGAAATCTAACTAGAAAAATGAAAATAAGCGATTTATCACTAAAACACTCAATTCTACTAGATATATATATATATATTTACCTCCACACAGAACTACAGATTAATATCACGCTGCCACTATCGTCATCTTCGTCAATTTTGGCGAACGTCAGGAGATGTTCGAAGGTCGGCACCGGTCTTTCCAAGTATCTCTTTAACAGATTTAAATGGAAAACCTTCTCCTTTCCTTCAATAGAGATCTGGTAGTTAGCCTTAGAAATCTTTTTTCAGGACGGTAAATGGCCCTTGCCATCCGATCCTCAGTTTGTTGTTCCCGGTAGGGAGTAACACCAAAACTTTCTCTCCTGCTTCCAGTTCTTTCTCTTTCGCGACTTTCCTGTATCGGTTAGCGTGCTTTGTGCGTGCTCGCTTAAAGTTAGTCGTTGCTAGGTCCCATCCTAGTTTCAACCTTTCCTTTAAAACCGACACATATTTACTTGCTGAGACAACTGTCTCATACGCCTTCTGGTCTGTCAGAGACCAAAGTAAGGCTTCAAGCGGGCCCTTAATGGGTCTGCCGAATAAAAGCGTGGCTGGCGGAAATCCTGTGGAAGTATGAGGAGATTCTCTGTAGCCACATAAAGCTGCAGGAATACAAAGATCCCAGCTTCAGGTTTCACTTGTGCCAGTTTACTTAACATCATGTTGAGGTTTCCGTTAACACGTTCTAGTAACCCACTTCTGGCCAGAGTGTAAGGCTTAGTGTAGATGTGTTGGGTCCTCAGGATCTTCACGATCTCATCCATCAACAAGTTCGGTATGGGGATCCGTTATCCGTCAACACTTGCTGAGGAAATCCCAACCGAGTGAAAATCTGCACGAGGGCTTCTGCGACATGCTTGGCATCTGCGCATGTTAGCGGGATAGCTTCTGCCCACATAGTGCATGTGTCGACTAAGGTCAGGATAAACCTGTTCCTTCGTTTAGTTCTTTCTAAGGGTCCTAAAATGTCGATCACAACCCGTTCGAATGGTGTTCCCACTATTGGCATTTCACCCAAAGAGACTGGGGGTGTCCGTTGCTTGGGTGGTACACGTTGGCACTTGGCACAGGATTTGACATACCTGATAATATCAGTATTTACTCCTGGCCACCAAAAATGAGTAGTTATCCGTTGGTTTGTGGCGTTCTGTCCCATATGTCCGCTGAAGGGAAGAGAGTGCCCCATTTCTAGGATTTGGCTTCTGTACTGTTTCGGTACTAGGAGCTGGTTGTAACCTTGGTCAGGCTTGCCCGTTCTGCGATAAAGTACGCCATCCTTAGAAAAAATGTCCCCGTGCTTTCTGGGTTCCTTAGCCATGGGCAGTTTCCTAAAGCAGGGTGCCAAAGTAGGGTCCTTTTGTTGCGCTTCTTTAAGATCCATAGGTAACAAATTAGGCGCAGGCTCCCGTTCCTTCTTGGTTTGCCCTCTTGTAGTTACTGCTGCCACAATCGGCTCTTCCGGTTTCCCAATAGACACGTATCTACCGCCAAGTATGACTGGGTAGATGGGGTCATCCATAACAGCCGCTTTGATCACGCCTTTGACAAAGTCAGAGTGTATCTCCACCAATGCGATGGGAAGCGCTGTAGGTGCCTCACTCTTAGAAACTCCACAAAGTTGGACGGTCTCTCCTGTCTCTTGACCGGGTTTAACCAGGTGTCTGGCGGCAATGCAATCATAAGAAAGCCCCGTGTCAAATAAACAAAAAGTTTGAGAACCGTTCAATATAACAGTACCTCGCGTAGAGGGCCTGTCTCCCTCTACAGGATGGGAATCACTGTCAATAATTCCGCCTTGCTAGACTGTTAGCAATCATCCGATGCGTTTAGGCTCGGTGAGCTCGCTCTGATCATTAGTCCCGTGCACAGGGGTTTTCCCTTTGTCACCTTGTCCTCGCTGGCTGCGCTGCCATGTAGGGCGGTCGGGTTGATCAGACTGTTTACTGTGGTTGGGGTACTTGTTTTTGTAGTACTTGGATTTTTCAGGAGGGGGGTTTTGAGGTAAAGTTTCTCTGTGGTTATTCTGGTTAGAAGAATGAGAAGCATGAGAAGATTGGTCTAGATTATTCTTTCGAAAATGCTCTTCTGTCGGTTTACGTTTTGAGGCCGGTAGTTCAGCCAGCGCATTGTGATATCGCTCAGACTTTTCCAAAATGTCTTCAAGCTTTTCTGCACCTTGCTCAGCCAAAAATCTCCGGGTGTCAGCAGACAAAGTGTTCTTTATTTGTTCAGTTAGAACGAATTCCTCAAGACCTTCATAGGTAGAGGGGAGCTGCGAGAGCTCAAGTCACTTTGTCAAGTATCCCTTCAAACGAGACGAGAACTGCTGAAAATTTTCAGAGCTCTCCTTCCTGCTGTTGCGAAACAGTTGCAAAAATTTGCGAGCATTTATTTCAAAGCGCTCTAGTAACGCTTTCTTCAACACATCATAGTTGTCTTGTTGGCTGCTTTCCAGTTTGGCGTAAACATCATATGCACTGCTTTTCAGCGCCTGAGAAAGCTTCATATTCCAACGCGACCTCTCTAAACCGTACAGAGTTGCAATTTTCTCAAATGTTTTTAGATACGTGTCAATCTTCTCATTAGGACAAGGGAACGATTCTAGCGCAAAAGACATAGCAGTGAGATGAGTAGATTGTTTGTTAGGAGGATCAGTTAAAGAGGAATGAGAAGAAGACTCTCCATTGCTGGAGGTAGAGGCAGCACGACGACTTTGGAATTCTAGAGTTTTAAGAGCCAACTCATGATATCTCTCTTCCCTCTCCTTCTCATGCTGTCTCTCCCTCTCCTTCTCTCTTTCCTCATGCTGTCTCTCTTTCCTCATGCTGTATCCTGCGAATTTCCATTTCCTCATCCATCTTCCTCTGCTCTCTATCTGCGGCTGCTTTTTCCTTAGCTTCCACTGCTTTCCTCTCCGCATCATTGTTACGGTATTTTATTGAAGTCGCCTGTTATGGTTGGCAGTGTGCTATTTCTAGGGTCACAGCATTTAATATAATTTGATGTTAAGAATTCACGGACTACTGAACGCTATGTACACGATCGATTTATGACGTGTTAGCGTTGATAGGTCACGCACCGTGACTTAGATACGAGACCCTTTTTACGTTGACCGTCAAGCTGTGAAGACGCGTCCTATATCCGTCCAGTGTTGGGCATTGTATTGCCACATATATGTATATTTACTTCGAAGTAGGGACTCAGGGTCAGTCCAAAGTTATGTGAATCAAATAAGATAATAAGGTTAGTATATAACCGACTTCAAGGAAAGATTATTAACCAGTCCATAATATTATATTCGTCAGACTCATACGCTCACTGTCGGCTGTTGGAATCCCCAACCGCGCGTGCATATAGCTATGCTGTTCTGTCTATACTAATTCATTTACTGGACACGGACTGAGAATATTATATGGATTCAAATGTACTCAATTGCAGATGTATGCTTGTAATGAATAATACTTGTGATGTGTTATCGTCAATAAATGTCGGACTTGTGGACTCGAATACTTGGACTTATCAAGTCAATATTATTCCACTGTTCACCAGTTCTAACCAGTACCCAGCATTCGCGTAATAGACAATAGAAGCACGATGATTCAAAGAATGAGTGAGAATTAAGGAATTAATAGACATGGCCAGACTTTGCAATAGTATTTATTAATTACAAGTGGGGCGTTGACATGTAAAGGACAATGATAATGCAACCATTAACAAATGGATTCTGCGACAACCTAAAACAACCCCAGCAACAACAGACCAACGCCTATTAACAACTGGTGACCACTGTGTTGGGGAACGAAATTTTTTCCTTCAAAGAAAAAAGTGACCAAAATCTCATTCATACGGACTAGAGCTGTTTACAATTACAAGACGCTCACGTGATTGCAAAAATATGACGCGACACGCATAACTACTATTAACGGTCAAATATACGTCATCATTCTTTGAGTACTAGCTGAAAGTCAATTCGGCAACCGTTTACACAGCCTCTTCAACAAATGGAATGTATCAAGAAGAAACCCTTTGCCAAGCAATGGAAGAGAAAACTCATGACACTTGTCTATGCCGTTGGTGCATACTAGCATTGCTGGTGGTAAATAATCGAGCACAAAAACATAAGTTTTATTATAACCTTTGTCGGTTAACCGTGCATCTATGAGTCCATTTCGCCACGATAGGCATGTCTTGGCAACTCGTTTTTAAATGTTGAATGTTTTATTTATATATATTATGTTGTGTGGTACATATACGTGGGCGGTAGGTGGGGATCAAAACTGATTTTATGTCTTTTCGGATGACCAAATCAGTTTTGATTGTTCTGTAGGGCCGTTAAATAATCGCATTTGGCGAAGAACCCCATTGATGATTATGCCGATGGGTTGTTTGTTCGCATTTGCTAGTATTTGACCTTGCGTGTTAGGTGTCCAGTTCTGTGAATAATTGGTGTATTTTACTGTATTCAGTTTTATTTTATTCAGTTTGGTATTATTGTTAGTAATCTATCTTGTCCTTTCTGACCTATCTTTCATTTAGTTTCATATATGTATTGTAATAACCGTTAGATGAGTCCTGTGACGTCATTAGTTTTTGGATTTGTATTTTTTTTTCTGTCTTTTGACCTAGATTCAGTTCAATCTCGATTTGGTTCAATCCTTGACCTTTCAGTACTTCCGATTTCTATGCTTAGTTTTGTAAAATCATTTTATTTGGGAAAATGTCACTTTTGTATCGTACTAATGTGTTGTAAAGCTTTAGTTAATCATTTGTATTGTTTTCATTAATCTCATAACCTAATGATATTACTATAAATTGATTTTAATAATATGTTTAATTAATTATATTAATTTTATTAAATTAGATGATGACTTCGATGATGTCATCACTTTGCAGTATTAGTCCAAGACACTATTGAGGCATTTATGTATTATGACTAGGGCATAATAGCATAATATATATTGATCAATAACTATAAAATTTATGGTCTGCCTTGAGTAGGACAGACATATAAGATATTAATTAGTACACTGTCCTAGTACTACAGTGTTTACTTGGCACATATAATTGATTAAATAGGGATTATACCCATAATTCTTCATAACCCTCCACTCCCAAAGGAGCATAGGCCTTCAACAAACACATGCCAAGTCCTCCTGTCACGTGCCATCATCTCAAGTTCTTTCCATGTTCTCCTCATCATTTTCACCTATGTTTCCAACTCTCTTCTCCATGTACTTCTTGGTCTTCCTCTGCCTCTCTTGCCCTGGGGGTTCCAGAACAAGGACTGCCTTGTAATGCTATCAACAGGCTTCCTCAGTGTGTGTCCTATCCATCGCCATCGTCTTCTTCTCATCTCTTGTTCCACTGGCACTTGTCCAGTTCTTGTCATCAGTTCCACATTGGTAACCTTGTCATACCATTTTAATCCCTCTATTCTACGCAAGCACCCATTTATGAAAGTCTGTAGCTTTTTGGTTGTTGTCTTTGTTGTTCTCCATGTCTCTGAGCCATACAATAGGACTGACTTCACATTTGAGTTGAAGATTCTTATTTTCGTGTTGGATCCTATTTCTCTTGATCTCCATATATTTCCCAATGCAATGAAAGCTCCTCTTGCCTTTTGTATTCTTATTTTGATATCGCTATCTGTCCCTCCAACTTTATCTATATTACTGCCAAGATATGTGTATGATTCTACATCTTGTATTGGTGTTTCTTCAAGTTCAACCCTGTTATCATTACCTGCATTTATTCGCATCATTTTTGTCCTCCCCCTGTGCACCCTCAGACCCAACTGCCGTGACCTCCCACCGAGTGTTTCCAACTTGTCCCGCATCCGATTACGGCTATGGGACAGGAGAGCCAAATCATCAGCAAAATCCAGATCATCCAACTGCCCAGTCAGAGTCCACTGGACTCCACCTCTGCTGTGTGCTGTCGATGATCCCACAACCCAATCCACTGCCAGCAAGAAAAGAAATGGAGACAAGAGGCATCCCTGTCGCACTCCTGTTCTGATCCCAAATGGTTCTGTAAGCTGTCCTTCATGAAGAACTCTGCACGTCATGTCTTCATAGGTTTTCTTTATTAAATTAATGATCTTCAGGGGAACTCCATAATGCCTCATCAATTTCCAAATTGATTCTCTGTCCACACTGTCAAATGCTTTTTCGATGTATAGTGGTGAATTCCATTCCAGACTTTGTTCAACTATTATTCTCAAAGTGGCTATCTGGTCTGTACATGATCTGTTTTGTCGAAAACCTGCTTGTTCATCTCTCAATTTCTTGTCTATGGACTCCTTTAATCTCTCAAGGATAATCCTGTTCAATACCTTTCCTGGCACTGATAGTAACATTATTCCTCTATAATTTGTGCACTCTTGTAGATTTCCCTTCTTAGGCAACTTAACCAGATATCCTTCCTTCCATTCTGCTGGTATCTCTTCTTTTTCCCAGACACTACCAAGTAATTTATATAACATCTCTGTAACCGTGTCGATATCTGCTTTGATGGCTTCTGCTGGAATGCCATCAGGTCCAGACGCTTTTCCATCTCTTAGAAGCTTTATGGCTTTCTTTATTTCTTCCTTCGTTGGTCTTTCACCGTTAATTTGTAGCTCTTCTTCTGCTGGCTGGATGTCCGGCGGGTTTTGTGGAGCTGGTCTATTGAGAAGGTCCCCAAAATATTCTGTCCACCTCTTCATTTGCTCTTGTATATTGCTGAGCAGTTTCCCATTCTTATCTTTTATGAGGCAACTTGTTTGCTTGTATTTCCCTGTTAGCTTCTTTGTGCTGCTATACAGTTCTCTCACATTTCCTTTGGCTGCAGCATCTTCTGCCTCTCTTGCCAACTCCTCAATATACTTCCTCTTGTCTCTTTTGATACTTCTTTTTACTTCTTGTTTGCTTCTGTGTACACTTCTTGAGCCTTGGCTTTGGAACTTCTGGTTTTGCTTGTGTTTAACTCTGCTTTCTTGTTTTTTCTATCTTTTATCTTATTGATGGTTTCTGTTGTTATCCATGCTTTTTGTTGTCTTTCCCTTTTCCCCAGTATTTCTTCACATGTCTCCTTCCATACCGTTTTGACCTGCTGCCAATAGTCTTCTGTATTGTCTACATCTTCCAACTGTTGGAGCACTTGGAATTTGTTGGATACTGTGACCGCAAATTTGTCTCTTGTTTCTTGATTTCTTAGCTGTCCTACATTAAACTGTTGTCTATAATTTTGCATTGTTGCATATCTCTTGAGTTTCATTTTTACTTTGGCTATCAGAAGATGGTGATCTTATGCCACATCTGCTCCTCTATATACCTTTACATCCTGCAATGATGATCTAAACTTCTTCTTTATGCATATATGATCGATCTGATTTTCTGTTCTATGGTCTGGTGATATCCATGTTGCCTTGTGTATTCTCTTATGTGGAAACATGCTTCCTCCTATAGCCAGTTGATTTGAAGCACAGAAGTTTGCGAATAGTTTTCCATTTTCATTCATTACTCCTAGCCCATGTTTTCCCATGACTTCTTCAAATCCGGTATTGACTGTACCTATCTTTGCATTCATGTCACCCATCAAAATTGTGATGTCTCTTCTTTTTTACTTTATCCATAATTTCCTGTAGTTTAGTATAAAATGCTTCTTTCACAGACTCTTCTTTGTCATTAGTTGGTGCATAACATTGGATGACATTGACATGAATTTTCTTTTTAGCTGTTTTGAAAATAGCTATTATTATTCTGGGTCCCACAGCTTCCCATTCAATGAGTGCTTTCTGTGCTTCTTTAGATAACATAAGAGCTACCCCTTCACTGTGGTGTGAACTTTCGTCTTCGTGTCCTGAGGACAGCACCAATTCACCTGTGATGAGTTTCTTCCTGTCTACCCCCTTCCACTTTGTTTCACACATTCCCAGAACCTCGATTTTGTATTCCCTCATTTCTGCTGCTACTTGTGCCACTTTCCCTTGTTCGTTCAATGTCCGAACATTCCAGGTGCCAAATCTGGAAGTTCTCCTAGAAGAAAGAAGGTTAGTCAGCAACACATACTCCTTTCGGCTTTCTCTGTGTTGCATCATACGCCTCCCCGCGAGAGGACCTTCCCCTGTCTTGGATGGCTGTGTTTTATTTTCTTTATTTGACTTGTCCATATTTGTTGAAGTTTTTTGTGGTTTAAATTTTTTTTACAGGATGGGGTAACCGGCCCCATGCCCAACCCTCCTTAGTCGCCTTCTACGACATGCTTGGCAGGGGACAGTGTTACTATTCTTTGCTCCCCTTTCGGGCCCCGGTAACACACGGGTGATACCCATAATTATTTGAGGAGAATATTAGATGCATGATATAATTCAGCATCATAAATTTATAAGGGTATAATACATTGGTATAATGTAATGAGTGAACGTTATTGATATATATTATTTTGTTATAAAATATTTGTGGAATTTACAACTAATAATACAATAATATTATAGTTGTTGATATTGAGTTTTCATACATTGAGTAAGTACAAATAACTACATAGATTCTATTGGTGATTACTATACATTAGTGATTGAATACTTAAAAATTTAACGTCAAGATTTTATTAAAAACGGGAAAGATTTTGGAAAAAAAGGAGAAGCTCTCGAAGCATACGCAGTGGCTGAACTTGCAAAATATAAAGAAAAACTTAGACGAGAAAAAGAAGAACTTAGACGAGAAGAAGAAGAACGTGAACTTAAATTAGAAAAGCAAAGAGAAATTGCTAGACGAGAAAAAGAAGAACTTAGACGAGAAAAAGAAGAACTTAGACGAGAAGATGAAGAACGTGAACTTAAATTAGAAAAGCAAAGAGAAATTGCTAGACGAGAAAAAGAAGAACTTAGACAAGAAGAAGAGAATAAAATGAAACGAGAGGAAATTATAAGGCAACAAGAAATAGAATTGGCACGTCTTAAGTTGGAAACTGCAAGATTACAGGCACAAAGTGCTAATACGAGCCAGAATGATAATTCTCAAAATGGATCTTCATCCAATCAAAACAAACCTTATTATAACTTTAAATTACCACATTTTAAGTTGAACTTCGACGACCTTTCATCATACCTGGCACGTTTTGAACAGGTATGCATAACAAATAACTTACCTAAACACGCATGGGCACTTAAACTAAATGAATTCTTAGATGGTGAACCATTAACTGCAGCTCAGAATGTTGACCCAACAACAGCTGGTGATTATGACGCCATTAAATCATTATTATTACGGCGTTTCCATTTGGACGAAGAGGGGTGCAGATTACGTTTTAAGAGTATTTTTCCAGATTCCAATAAAGACTTTACAGGTTTTATTGCGAATATACAAAATACTTTTAACAGATGGGTTGAATTGGCAGGTGTAAACAAATCATATGACAAACTAGTTGATTTGTTACTGATGGATAAAGTGTTATCCTCTGTCAGCCCACCGTTCTTTGCTTATTTGCAAGAACGAAAACCATCTACGATTGATGATTTGGAAAAAATGGCAATAAATTATTGTACCGCCCATCCGAATGCGAGCATTTCTAACTCACTAATAAGAGAACCTCTACCGGTGGCCTCCAGTATGTCATACCATAGTTATGACAAACCAAGAACACGCAGCGTAGATAGAAGTCGTTTCAAAGGAAATTATAATGCTAATTTTCATAAGGGGCCAAATAATTATAACAATAAGAGTGATTTTAATAGAGGAAGACCACATAATAGGAATCAGTCACCTCAGTTTAGATACAACAATAGTCAACACAATGCAAATCATAACCGATCATACAACTCTAATACTAGTAATAGTTGGAATAACTATAATCAACGCTCGAGACACAGAGATAACAGTCACTACAGGGGACAACGAAATAATTCCAATGATTATTCTCGTCAGCGATCTCAGTCTCGTAGATCGTCTCATTATGATCACCATACAGGGGCAGCAGTTACTAATAATACAACCCCAGATGTTCCACAAAACGATAAAGTAATACAATCTTCTGCTACATGTTACGCTATGAATTATAACGTGGCAAATAGTTGCCCAGAATGTAATCTTGTATTTCAGAAGGCAAAGGAAACTGTATTAAATTGCGGACACATCCTCCCAGAAGTTGGTCTAGCGGCTAACGATGGAACAGGCTCTCTTATATTTAACAGAGGGACAGTAAATGGGTCTACCGTCTCTGTTTTGAGAGATTCCGGATCCACAACTATTGGAGTTCGACAATCATTGATCCATCCAAGTTGTACAACAGGGGAATATGTCAGGTGCATGACATTTGGTGGAACCGTAGAATGCTATCCCACTGCTATAATACATGTTAACACACCTTTTTTCACAGGTAATGTTAAGGTATGCATGTTGAAAAATCCTATTGCAGATCTTATGATTGGTCGCATTCATGGCAGTAGAGATTGCACCCCAGAAGAAATTATTGAATGGGAAACAAACAATCTATACATTGGGAATGCAGTGACAACTAGAGCTCAGACGAAACTAGTAGAGAGTATCGACACTGATAAGGTGGAACCAGACGAACAGGAAGATAGTGATATTCATTCTCCTATTGACAGAGCTTCTTTTGCAAGCAAACAGAAGGAAGACAAATCTTTAAAAAAAATTTTTTACTCTGGTCAACAATTTTGATAATCTTACCTCGAACAATAAGAACAAACATTGGTTTACGAAAAAAAATGATATATTGATCAGGTGTTTTATGGATAAGTCTCAAGTAAAACAACACGTCATGGTACCTCTTGCATTTAGACGTTACATTCTTCAACACGCACATGATTCCAAGTGCGCAGGTCACATGGGATATACTCGGACACGTTCTCGAGTATTATCTTCATTCTTTTGGCCAGGAGTGTCACGAGATATATCACAGTATGTACGCTCTTGTACTATATGCCAAGAAGTTAAATCACGCGGAGCGTTTCACACGGCTCCTATTCAGGCTTGTGATATATCGGTAAGACCTTTTGACAAAATGGCCATTGATATCATTGGTCCACTTTTACCTTCGGCCAGAGGACATAGATTTGTTCTCACTTGCATTGATTTATGCACACGATGGCTAGAAGCCATCCCATTGAAGACCACCACTACAGCAGATGTAGCTGATGCACTACATCTTATCTTTTCTAGGGTAGGTTTCCCTAGGAAACTGTTATCAGACCATGGATCTCAATTCATATCCGATACTATGACGGAGGTAATGAAGACCTGGAACATAGATAGAAATCTCAGTAGTATTTATCATCATATGAGTAATGGTGCAGTAGAAAGACTTAACCGTACACTTAAACAAATATTGCATAAGGTTACGGTTAAACACCCTCAGGACTGGGACAGAGCACTCCCAGCTGTGCTGATCGCCTATCGAGAAGTGCCCCATGAACAAACTGGCTTCTCTCTATTCCAATTAGTTTTTGGTCCTCCACCAAGAGGTCCTATGGGACTAATAAAAGATTTATTAATTGACGCCGAGATGACTCAGGACATCCAGTCATCATACGAGTATGTAATTAATCTCCGTAATAACATTATTGAATCTTGCCAGATGGCAACAGCTTCTTCTGAGGCTGCAAAAGCGAAAGCTCGTACTCTGTAAAATAGAACTAGACGATTACGTCAATTATTTCCAGGAGATCAGGCTTATGTTTTACTTCCACATAATGACAATAAACTACTTGTGTCATGGAATGGTCCTTACCAGGTTATGGATAAGATTTCTGATGTCGACTATGTCCTAGATATTAAAGGACATAGAAAAATATATCATATAAATATGCTTAAACAATTTCATACTCGTCCAGAACACCTACAATCTATTTTTCACGAACTAGATGACACAGTACCTACCTGTCACTATTCTACCGATAGTACAACCTACTGAATCTTGGCGGGATGTAACCATCTCTTCTTCGGTTACACCACAACAGCATCAGAAGATTGCTGATCTCTTACAATCATTCCCAGATGTGCTGACAGACGTACCTGGTCGCACATCAGCGATCTCTCACGACATTATTCTTAATAATGATACACCAATCCGTGTATATCCCTATTCTGTCCCACTACATTTTCTTAGTAAAACAACTCAAGAACATGAGCAGATGTTGTCTCTAGGTATTATTAAGCCTAGTAACTCTCCATTTTTTTCACCATTAGTCATTTTCCGAAAGAAGGACAACAACATTAGGTTCTGCGTTGACTATAGGAAATTAAATGCACAAACCGTAGTTGATAGCGAACCACATCCAGTTCTCGACGATTTACTTCCTCGTCTATCCAACACAACAATTTTCACTAAGATAGACTTAACTAAAGGTTACTGGCAGATACCATTAACCGAAAAAGCTAAATATTACACAGCGTTTTCCACTCCACAAGGTCTTTACCAGTGGAATGTGATGCCTTTTGGGCTTGTGAACGCTCCAGCTACCTTTGTTCGTATGATGCGAAAAATTTTATCATGTAGACCAGACATCATTACATACATTGACGACATATGCTTATTTAGTTCGTCATTTGAGGAACATTTTTCGGGGCTTAGATGTGTTTTAGAAATACTAAGGGATAATCACTTAACCGCTAAACCTACGAAAATACAAATTGCGTTTCAGGAGATAACCTTCCTGTGACATTTTATTGGAGTGGGACGTATTCAAACGGTTCCTAGTACGGTTTCCAAAATCTTAAACTTATCAGTTCCTCAAACGAAGAAGCAGGTTAGGAGCTTATTAGGGTTAGTCCAATACTACAGCAGATTTGTACCTAATATGTTATCCATCACGGCTGTCTTGTCATCATTGCTAAAAAAAAGACATGCCGTTGAAGGTGACATGGACTGACGAATGCGACAAAACATTTCGTAAAATATTGACACTTTTTTCACACCCACCTATTTTGAGACGACCTGATGCTTCTAAAAAGTTTATCCTTCGTACAGATGCTAGTAATTACGGGATTGGCGCTTGTCTGCTCCAAAGTCACGGCGATATACTACATCCGACTCTTTATATCTCACGCAAACTCAAGACACCAGAAACCAAATATTCGACTGTGGATAAAGAGTTGTTGGCTGTCGTTTGGGCAATTAATAAACTGGAAAAGTTCCTACTGGGTGCTCCCTTCGTGATCCAAACAGATCAGAAGGCGGTGGCATCGTTACGTCGCTCTAATCACAAAAGCCCGAAACTTACGAGGTTTGCTATCCTCCTACAACCCTTCGAATTCACCATTGAATACATATCGGGTACAGAAAACATCGTGGCCGACGTACTGTCAAGAAATCCTTCGGAAGACGATTCATGAATGCTGATAGTCTTCAAATAAATTGACAAAAGTAATCATACCAAGAGACAGAATCCGATCAACGAACTATCGACCTATGAATGAAACGTCAACGATTATTCAGAGAAACAAACAATACAGACGTTCGTCAAACGAAATTAATGAAAGCAAGAGACATATCGTTCGTATTTACGCGTGGACTTTGGCTTGTGTCCATTCCTAATACAACTGGTTCCAAGATAGTTGGATAGAATATCTGAAGTCTAGTTGGACAAATTTCGTTATGTGACATGACTAATTGAACATTATGAACGTTATATTCATTCAGGATCGGAACATTTGAACAGTTTTCTAATGGAACTTTCCGTAAATTCTTAAGGAAAATAACGACTTCTGGATCTTCATATCCAAGATTATTTAGTTTCTACTTATTGATTGAATTAATAAATAAATAAAATTGAATTGAAATGTGAGAAAAAAAAAGAAAGAAAATGAAATATGAAAAAAATGTAAGAAAGAAAACAAATGAATCTCACACAATTTTTATATAAGATTCTTAGATGTAATTATGAATGTGATAATGATATAATATATTATTATTTAGTTAATTAAGTTAAGTAGTTAGTAATTACTCTACACACATATTTAATCTCAAAAACACCACCTACTGATTTTATACCTTATTTTTTTCTGCACTTTACTTGTCTTTACTCCTCATTTTGTCTTTTTCTTATGACATCTTCTTTCACTTTCGTTAATTAGATTTTCAATAACTTGATTCCTTACACATTCTTCTTCTTCTTTGATCCTTAGCCGCCGACCGTCAAAGCAGTCAGTGGCCATCACGCCTAGTGGCGTCTTGTAGGGCAACAACAAATTGATTCCACTTTGCTCGGTCGGTGGCCATCCTTCGTACAGTGCCCCAACTCTGGTTCATTCTTTGCATCTCAGCCTCCACAGTCCTCCGCCAGGTTGTTTTTTGTCGGCCTCTTTTTCGTTTTCCTTCAGGGGTCCAAAGCATAGCTGTTCTTGTGATGGCATCGGGGTCTCTTCTGAGGACATGACCAACCCAGTTCCAGCGTCTGCCAGCTATGATGGTGTCCTTACACATATACTATGAGTAATTAGTTTAATTTTAATTGGTTATAATAATTTCATGATATCTCACTTTCGTACTTAGTTAACACTTACGTTAATTAATTAGTTAATTATTTAACGACTGTTGACAATCCTTTGGGTAATTTAATTTACATGTATTGCATGACTGTTAATATAGTACATGACTGATATATTATCGACATGACCACAACACTGTTCTAGACAGAACATCGTAGGCCATAGGTCGGGTTTTTGTTAAATTTTTCATATGTTTGAGTAAGATAGTTCAAAAAAATCTATCTAATAGATTTTTTTCCCCGGCGGGCAGGGAATTGTTACGGTATTTTATTGAAGTCGTCTGCTATGGTTGGCAGTGTGCTATTTCTAGGGTCACAGCATTTAATATAATTTGATGTTAAGAATTCACGGACTACTGAACGCTATGTACACGATCGATTTATGACGTGTTAGCGTTGATAGGTCACGCACCGTGACTTAGATACGAGACCCTTTTTACGTTGACCGTCAAGCTGTGAAGACGCGTCCTATATCCGTCCAGTGTTGGGCATTGTATTGCCACATATATGTATATTTACTTCGAAGTAGGGACTCAGGGTCAGTCCAAAGTTATGTGAATCAAATAAGATAATAAGGTTAGTATATAACCGACTTCAAGGAAAGATTATTAACCAGTCCATAATATTATATTCGTCAGACTCATACGCTCACTGTCGGCTGTTGGAATCCCCAACCGCGCGTGCATATAGCTATGCTGTTCTGTCTATACTAATTCATTTACTGGACACGGACTGAGAATATTATATGGATTCAAATGTACTCAATTGCAGATGTATGCTTGTAATGAATAATACTTGTGATGTGTTATCGTCAATAAATGTCGGACTTGTGGACTCGAATACTTGGACTTATCAAGTCAATATTATTCCACTGTTCACCAGTTCTAACCAGTACCCAGCATTCGCGTAATAGACAATAGAAGCACGATGATTCAAAGAATGAGTGAGATTTAAGGAATTAATAGACATGGCCAGACTTTGCAATAGTATTTATTAATTACAAGTGGGGCGTTGACATGTAAAGGACAATGATAATGCAACCATTAACAAATGGATTCTGCAACAACCTAAAACAACCCCAGCAACAACGGACCAACGCCTTTAAGAATCATATCTCTCAAGTTCGTCCCTGACAAAAGCTTTCGCTTCTTCTCCGTCCAAACCTTCTTCTCTCGCTTCGTCCCTGAGCATCTGCCTAAGCTTCGCCCTTTCTGCCATAATAAGTCAGTGACTGAGACTAGTCGAGAAAGAAAATAAGAGAAGGATACACTAGTTTCTACCACTTACGAAAAAAATACCAAAAGTCAAAAGATGATATACTTTAACCTGGGATACCTCCTCCAAAAATATATAGTATCTAACTATCGCTGCTATTAATCGGCAATAAAGCACCTAATGCAGACGACTACGCCAAATAAATGGTAGTTAAGATTACTCACTGAAAAATAAGTTGCTACAGTGGAAACAAAATAATTATTGCAAACATTTTAAGGAGAAAAAAAAAATTCCCTTAATTAATTTTTTTTCCACTTTAAAGCTCACCCCTGAAGTCAGTTAGGGTAAGGGAGGCAATTAACAAGACGTAATTGTCTGAACGCACTCCTTAGCTTAGCTCAAACACCTAATTCTTCAGAACCCTGTGATTGTTAGACAATCACAAACTTTACCAGCGTTTAGTATTACAAAATCAGTAATTTACATTTATTCCGACAAAATCAACCTGTAACTCAAATGTATATTACTCAAAATGCTTTGGAAAAACAATTATTAGTTGTGTGGTCAGCACGCCCATAAACAGATCGATTCGTCTAGGGGATAAATTATTTAAAGATATAAAAACTCACAAGACATCACACGCTTTCTCTATATCAGAATAAAGAAAATTAATCCTGCAAATGAGCTGATATTCGTATTTGCTCAGGACTAGAGTTCAATTCCCGGAAAACGAGCCACCATTCTGTCGTAGATTTTTGATAGGGGAATTAAGACATGGGTTGATCCCTTCTGAATAGATTAGAATGAGTGATAGCCACAGTGAGAGATGATAGTAGAAATAGATTTCCACGAGTGAGATGGTAGAAGTATATAGAGGCTATCCCGGAAAACGAGAATCTTCTTTCTCTCCGACTATCTTCTACAACAGATCCAGAGGAGTCAGACAGTCTATAAACTATATATATTAATATATATTACCACTCACGTGCACACACACACACCATTGACGACATGTAGACACACTCACACGTGGGAAAACTATAACAATGATTATATAGATATTTTGTACCGAGCTGACCCGACACACTGATTAAGTTCAAGAGAAATTTTAATTATCATCTAAAATTTCATCACAACACATAAAAATTACATCAAAGCATATACAAATAGTCATAAAGTCAATAAAAATGCTACAAGAATGATAGACCCACAGTATGATCCTTTCCCTCGATGTTTAGCCCACAGTCCTGTTAGAAGAAAAGTGATAGCCCAAAGAGTCATGGATACATAAGCGGTAATCTAATGATTTTCCCCTTTTAAAGGTATGAACAGACTTAGATATTAGTATGATCTATCCTAAGGAAAAGTATCTTGTTTGCAACAAAACTTGCTTAAAGAATTTTACAAAGTGGGTGAAATTTTGTATACCATAATCCTGCTTTCTCTCGGTTCATTCATCAGGGCCCTGTCTCACACAACCTTACCTACAATCGTGCTGCTGTTCGCCGTCTGGCGCACGTTATGACACAATCTGTTTTATCGTTTGATGAAGCGGATACCCAGCTCTGCAGATCTTGGTTTCATCCAATTTGTCCGGGGAGCATCCTCTTCAGGCGATAATTTTGTTCATATTTTAAGTTAGTGTCACTTTATCAGTTCAGGTAAGAATTAGTTTTCAAGCGGGCTCACAGGATCAGAATCACGAGGTTTCCACTACTTAGGAACAATGTCAGGTTTGTAACTTCGATCAAAAGGTAAAAAAATTCTAGGTCACACCACAAGTTGACATAATTTGTGAAACGTTACTGTTTGTAATAGTTTACTTGCCACAAGGGCTGAACTGTACTTAAGATTTCTCAGGAAGAATAAAATCTGGCGCAATAGGCCCGTTATGTCATTTCACCTTTAAAGTTCTTGTAAAGATTTTACACCAAGTCTTTTAAGGAAAATGTTTTAGTTCTTCTCAGATATTACTCATCAGTACTTAACGCTGGCAAAGTTTGGGTTAACCCCAGTTTTCTTCACTAAATAGAGGAAAAAACACATATAAAATAATTATGCATACTATGTACTCGTTATAACTTACATTTTAAACTGCAAGCGTAGTGCTTGACTTATCGAATTAGAAATACATATAAATATATTTCGTCAATACTCATGAGGCATCAGTGCATTTACTAGTTAGTTTAAAATATTCCCGAGTGAGTATTTAGCAGTTAAATTTAATTCCTTATAGCTACCTGGTTTTAAGCTAGAAATTATAATTTATTCTGCTTTCCACTGAAACACGTCAGCTAGAGAATATAACAGACTTATAAATTAAGCACTCTGCACAAAAATCTAACTAGTTAAATATGAAATAAGCGATTTAACACTTAATCACTCACACAATATTAGATACTTAATATAATAATTACCTCAACACAGAACTACGGTATCACATCGAAACTAAGAGTTTCACTTATAAGTTTAAGTATCTAGAACGAAGTGACCACGTCTACTGCAAATGGAGAATGAGTGAAATCAAGTTTAAAACTCTGATTATATCTATCAAACAAAGATCCCACTATTTCCAAAAACCCGATCTCTCCCCTTTCCTAACACCTACGTACCTTAGACGCTGGACATAACATGCCAAACGCGTCTTAGACACCTCACGCTACGAAAGCTGGCCGAGAGTGCCGTGTCAGATGTCTTATTCTGCGCCTTGCAGATGTCGGTTATCACACCTCACGCCGGAGAAACGTTCGTGTCAGGTGAAAATGCTAAACCAAAAGTCTGCTCCTATGTCTGAGTATGAAACATAATCACACATCTCGTCTGACTGTAGCGATTGATACGTTATATAATAACATGCGTGTGCGTTTCTAAATGAGAAAAGAAACAGGCGAAAGTTTGAATGGGACAATAGTAATGTTTATAGTCGCAAACATACGAATGCGAAAAACACAGGAAAAGGATAAAAGAGCGATAATAAAGTGTAGGACATGGGTAGAAAAAGAAAGGAAATATAGAAAATTTATTGATCATAATCTTTATGCGACAAATAGAAATAGATTTCACGGGTGAGATGGAGGAAATATATTAATATATATATACTCCTCACATACACACACACATAAGTGACTACAATAGGCACACAGACGTAAAACTATGACAAATGAAAATATAGATATTTGGGAACGAACTGACCGCCACACTGATTAAGTTTAAATGTGAAGTTTAATTATCAAGATAAACTTCCATCACAACATATAAAATTACATCAAACATATATAAATAGTCATAAAGTCAATGAATTGCTACAAGAATGATAGACCCATTGGTATGATCCTTTCCCTCGATGTATAGCCCACAGTCCTATTAGAAGAAAAGTGATAGCCCCAAAGAGTCACGGATACATATGATTTAGTCTAAGATTTCCCTTTACAGGTATGAACAGACTTGAATACTCTGATCTATCCTAAGGAAAAATATTGTTAGCAACAACACTTGCATAAAGAAATTTAAGACAGCAAAAAATGGGTGCCAAAATACAACAATAAAAGAATCGCTCAGTCCTGCATTCACTCTATTCAGTCAGCCGTGATCACTAGCTTTCGTTCGTACTTACAGCTTTGGTAGCAACTTCTGGACAAACAATTTTTAGGACATGCACATACAGAATCTCCAGGGTTAGACATTGGCCAAGGGAACCCCAGCTCCAAAAAGATAGGTTGAATTCGCTTCTTCAGGGAACGTTTCCTTGGTATTTCTTAATTAGGGATATCTGGTTCTGTCACATTAAAATTGTCCAGGCACGAACGTTAACAGCGAGCAAAGTGTCAATAGCTTAGATTTCTAGTAACTAGGAATGTCAGGTAACTGCCTTCTCTCAGTATAGGATTTTATTTGGTCACACCACATACTAATCACAACTCCGTCGGAATGTTTATTGATTTTAATATTACTTGCCACAAGGGCTGAAATGTACTTGAGGTTTCTCTCATGAAGAAATTAAATCTGGCACGATAGGCCCATTACTTTATTTAAATCTTAAAGTTTATGGAATGGGTACTCTGTCGTTCTGGATGCCAATGCAGTGCCAGACAGGTTTTACTTTATACACCCAGGTCTTTAAGAATAAAATGTTTATGTTCTTCACAGATACTACTCAGTACTCAACGCTGGCAAAGTTGGGTCACCCCAGTTTCACTGAATAAAGAGAAAACAACATATACCATACTTATACATACTATTCCCTTGGTTATAACTTACATTATAAACTGCAAGCGTAGAGCTTGTCGTATCATTTAAATCTCCCGTGAAATAAGTTATATTCACAAAATCAGTCATCATGAATTAGAAATACATACGTATTTCGTCAATACTCAATGATGAATCAGTGCAGTTATAAGTTAGTTAAAATATTCTCGACTGATTATTCGCAGTTTAATTTAATTCATTTACAGCTGCATGAGTTTAAGCTAGAAATTATAATATATTCTGCTTTCCACTGTAACATGTCGACTAGCGAATATAACAGACTTAATATTAATTTCTTCTGCACAGAAATCTAACTAGAAAAAGGAAAATAAGCGATTTATCCCTAAAACACTCAATTCTACTAGATATATATATTTACCTCCACACAGAACTACAGATTAATATCACGAACTAGAATCCTTCAATATAATGGTAGTCTAGAACTCGGCAAAATGTTGCCAAGAAACTCAGAACTTTGCAATATACAAGATATCTTCTAGCACGAGTGATCTGTCTACTGTTGATTTAGGAATATGAATGACTAGTCTAAGCCACTCGTATAGATATATGAAACAGACAAAGGATGCGCGCTATTTCGCAAAAACCCCTGTCTCCCCCTCTCCTCTTTCTCTCTCTCTCTCTTAACACTTCCCATTAACTTAGACGTTGCACATAACTGCCAAACGTGCGTCTTCACACCTTCTACGACGACCTGTCTCATTTCTGAGCGATGCAAATGGCAGTTTCCACACCTCGCCGAGAAACGTAGCCGAAGAAAACTCGTGTCAGATGGAAATGCTAGACTCTATGTCTGCCATCCCATGTCTATCGAAACGGATTTCACAGTATTTCGTCCCGTCCAGGGACTGACACGATTATGCAATACAATGCGTTACCAGTATGAGAAAAAGAAACGGTAAAGCCAGAATGGGAAAATAATATTTAGTCGCAAACGAACGAATGCGAAAAACAGGAAAAGGATAAAAGAGCGATAATAAAGTAGAGGACACGGGTAGAAAAGGAAAGAATATAGAAAATTTATTGATCATAAATCTCTATGCGACATACTTACACATCCAGTATGGTGAAACACATTGAAATGTCAGAATTAAAAAGCCTAAAACATTGACAGCAAGATTTGAAATAATGAAAGTATACTGGCAACTAACAGCAGCTATAAGAATTTGCAGCTTCATAAAACAGTGTACAGGGCAAGGATGTATACTATCATCTGTTCTGTTCTCTCAGTGCAGTGAAAACATGAGATCCACTGAGAATCTGCCAGGAGTGAACTACCTGCAATAATCTTAAAAGTAAAAAGAGCTACAGGAAATCATTGATGATATTGACAGAAAACTAAATTTAAAGCCTTTGCTTAAATAACAAGGAGACTTAAGTAATGGTCATCATGAAGAAATAGAATTCAGAAGACTGTGTCACCAAAGTAAATGGGGCAGTTTTGAAAAAGAAAAAACCCACATATCTTGGCACATCAGATGGAAAAGGCATCTCCGAAATAAAGAATACAACAGCAGACGCCAAAAATGGCTTTCTGAATGCCATGCAAGAACGAGTTCTTCAGCGTTACATGTAGCAGGCACTGATATATGGAAGGGAGTTGTCGTTCAGGAACAAAATATCATTGGAGGCCACAGATGCAGTTTTACAGAAAGACGGTGAAATGAGTGCAGCTATAAAGTATGCAGTTCTCTATGCCTTATGACCCAGTAAGACACATTTTCCATTACCCTGCAGTTTTTACAGATGAGTAATAAGAATACCACAAACAGCTAATAAAAATAATGAAGGTGTCCTAAGTGAGACCATTGTGTGATGAAAGCTTTCTACATGGAAGAAGAAAGCACTCCATACTCCGTGAGCTTGTTATGAAAAAGAGAAAGCTGGAAAAATTTAATGGAAAAAAAAGTAGGACATCAAAGACAGCGGCAGTTTAATATGGCTTGAAAACGAAAAAAAAGTCGACAATAGCACTAGGACAGAAAGTTGTGGGGAGGCAATGATTGCCCATGCCAGTTGGCATGGCATGTGAAAAGGCGTGGCATCACTGAATTTGAAGCTGGAAATCTTTACAACAAATTTTTGTTCTCATGTGTTTTGGGAGGTTGGCTTAGCAGTTCTATTGAGGTGAAACAGATTTGATTCTTATTTCTCAAAGGCATTTGATATATGCTCTCAGCTAGCGTTTGATGAAGTGATTTACCTAAAGATGGGCTTTGAACAAAGTAAAAATGAAATAAATGAAGAAACACTTGACCAATGGTGCACCATTTGCTATTGTCCCAAGTACATGTGAAACGAATAATCACTTCAGTTCTCGGATTACTGGCCTCAAGAGCAATGCAGATATTTCACATCAGAAAATAATATTGGGTAAATGATGAGTGCGATATTTTACACGTAAAAAGTTAAAAATGGGGATGCAGAAAGGGGTAAGCATTAAGAGTGGATAATGTAGACAATATTAGGAGCAGCTTAGTTTAAAAAAAGATGGGAGGCTGATGAAAACATTTATTATTATGAAATGTCCATTTCTTACAAAAATGCTGACTATATTATAACCAACTGGAGGTGCATTGCTAGTCAACGCCGCCCCTGCATTATGGTCAAACCTCTGTGGTTTTTGTGAATTGGAACGTTGTCGATGGTGAGCAAATTAAACTGAATCCAGCAAGAAAATAGAAACCATACTGGACAACATGAGTGTTAAATATTTTGACATTTTATACATCAGTGCCTTTCCAGATCACATAAAATAGTGAACAAAGAGTCCACTAATGATTTTCTATTTGATACACAAGTTCTATGGCCTAAATATTTGAATTTTTCAGTTTAATTACATATCTGATCAAACTATCTTTAAAAGAAATCATAAACGCAATCGCTCAAAGTACAAAATGACTTAAATTATGCAGATTTTTAAAGCAGCACTGTATTAGTAATCAGATCTGATTTTGAACATACTGAACGTTTTTATTTTTTCTGTGATTCTGTCAAACTTAGTATAATGTTACAAGATTAAGCTTGGTAATGGACAAGCCAGAACATTAATGAGTAAAGAATTCATGAGAAAAAAAATTTTGTTTGCATTTTTTTTCTAATGGGTCATTAAAAAGTGTTGGATAAGCAGCCAGTAGATCATGTCCACTCAAGGAGAGGAGCAGAATAGCAGCATGACCTTCAACAACCTTGTTAAAAACTGAGTGGTGATGACAGATTGCCAGTACTATTAGAGGTAGATGTGGTTATATGAAGAAGTTAATGTTAACACAGAAATATCTTCAGTTGAACATTAATGAAGCCATTTCTTTATTTGATGCTTTGTACCACTGTGAGCATAGAATGAAATGACAAAATTCATTTTCATTCTATTTATTTGTTTTTTGAGAATGTATTCAGTATAATCTTTTTCTTCTTCAACACTCTTTGAACCGGAAATTTAAAAAATCATTCCGATCGTAACGATGACTTTTGAAGTAATAAAAGCACATTTTTTTTTAAATTGTGACTTCAAATCAATGTTTTATATTAAGAATACATGTTAACAATACCTCTACACCTCACGGTAGAAGGGGAACGACTAAGTAAGTAAGTAAGTAAGTTAACAATTATATCTGTGCTAAAAAATATACAGCTTTCATTTATTTTGACTTTGAAATTACACGCGGAGAAATGTAAACACAACATTTGTCCATCCGCCATTTTGGATATTTTGCAAACAACTCGTCTTAACACATCGTAAGCAAAATGCAGTCTGATAGTGACTACAATGCATCTAGTGATGTAGATTCCTGTTCTGATGATTATTCAGAGGACTTGGAAACATCTGATGAGTCGGATGGTGAAAGTACAGCTCAGAACAACTCAAATCACCAGCTGTACATGCAAAGGTAATGTTACTTCGTTACCGAAATGACAACAGCTGATTTTTAAAAGCAGTAAAACAGTCATTTTAGTGGCCTATTGTAATAAGTATAGCTGCTTTCTGTTTGTTTTGGGGAAAAAAAGAAACAAATATTTCATCATTCGAACAGTTAACAAAGAACTCATGGCACCAGGAAATAAATATAAAGGGGGTCAGACATAACCTGTGAATCAGCTGATTTTTCTGACCTCATTTGCCCTGTGTCTTTGCTTTTAAAAATTATTATTTACATCATATGACTTTATGATTGACAGTATTCCTTTGTACAGAAAATGTAATGTGTGTCAATTTTTCTGTGTCCACTAAACTGTCACTTTGAATTCTGTTGTTGACCTGTAAATATTAATTTTAAATTCTTCTTGCAGATGTTTTGGTTATGATGGACTTGATGAAGGCACACCTTCCAACCCTCCACCCTTTTTGCCTGAGAGGGTTCCAGGTCTGCAACTGCCAGAGGTGAGGACCAGAGAAAATACGAAGCAGTTTTTGAGGCCCATTGACTTCTTCAAACTGTATTTCACTGCTGACATTGTTGGTTACATGTGTCAGTTTACAAATGAATATGCACAGCAGATTGGACCTAACAAACCTGTCTTTACTGGATGGTATGACTCCAGAGGAGTTTTATTGCTTTTGTGCTTTGCTAATGTATGCTGATCTTGTACCAGCCCCAAGTATTGATCGCCTATGGTCAAAAAAAAGTCTTTACAATGTGGGCCAGGGCATTTATGTTTAGAAACAGATTCAAAGCAATAATGAATTTTTTAAAAGTTTCAGATCCAAAGACTGAAGATCCTCAAGATAAGCTATGTAAAGTGAGAATGTTGTTAACATTTATTAGAATGAAGTGCAAAAAGCTATACCAACCTGATCAAAATGTTTCTGTTGATGAAAGAATGGTTAGAATAGAAATAAAGGGCGTTATTCTTTTCGGCAAGCCAACAAAATGGGGGTTGAAGTTATGGGTTCTTGCTGATGCTGTTATTGGATATACTTATGACTTTGATGTTTATTTAGGTAGGAACACTGCAAATGGACCATTTGGTTTATCTTATACTGTAGTTATTAATCTTATGAAATCTTTGGTGAGACAAGGATATAGGGTTTATTTTGATAATTTGTATACATCCATTCAGTTACTGAATGACTTGTGGAAGTTAGGGATTGAAGCTTGTGGCACATTTCTTAGAAACAGAAAGGGGTTTCCGCACTTTCAAATATAAAGAAATTTAAGAAAAATAGTATCAGAACGAACGAACGAACAATGAGGTGGGTTAGAGATGAAGAATTACTAGCACTGCAGTGGAGAGATAACAAAACTATAACACTGGTTTCAAGCATTCACAATGCAAATGGCCATAGGTTCGCTAAGCGTAGAACTAAGGTTAATGGGAATTTTCGAGAATTTGATGTTAGACAGCTAAATCTTGTAAGGGATTACAATATATTCATGAAAGGAGTGGATAAGAGTGACCAGCTGATTAACAAGTACAAAGTTTTGAGAAAGGCCAATAAGTACTGAAAAATTGCTAGGGTAAATGCTTTCATTTTATTTCAAGACTGGCAGAAAAAACACCCAGATGTAGAAGAACTGAAAAGACCAGCTAGATATGGTCAGCTAGATTTTACAGAAGAACTAATCAGGGAATTGGGGAGCATAGGTTTGTGATGATGATGTACCACTCGCTTCAAACCTACCAGTGTTTTCTCGGCACTCCATGGACCCCGAGTTTACAAAGACAAAAAGAAATTGTAAGCTTTGCTATCAGACTGTAAAGATTGAAAGAAAAACGGGACCCAAGACGCATCAAAAGTGAGGAATGCAGTAAGCGACCCATAGCTTGACTGCCTGCGTCAGGGTCAGCGAACCAGAGCTGACCAAGACCCTACTCCACCTCCACGTGGTGGTCCCGGAAACAGGCTACATCACTGCAGTCTGGCTGAGGAGTAGGGATCGAAGAAGGAAAGCAAACCCGGTCCCAAAACATGCCGTGCCGTGCCGAAAGGCGCAAATACCGCAACTTCGCTGTAAACGGACAAAACGCAACCAACGTCCTTTTCAGGACGAACGAGGAAGAAGAAGATGAAAGAAAAACAAATGTTAAATGTAAAGTTTGTGATATTTATTTATGTTTTCGTGCAGGTGGTAGTTATCTGTCAGAATACCACAAGCCTTAATAGGAAATATATAAAGATGTGTTGAGTCTTTATTATGTCACCCTCATAACTGATTTTACTTATGTGTTAGTGATCGTACAGTGTTACACTAGAAATATGTCCACTGAAGTCATATTTAATTAATTTAGCTAAGATGTTGCAGCTATTTATAATAACTATAAGATTATTTTTCAGTGGAAGATTTTGTTGTTGTTGTTGAATATTTTCTTTAGCACAATGGACTAATCACCTGTTTGCCAGACACTTTGATTACTTGTTTTGCCCAGGAGCCTTGTGCTCTTTGGGTCCCCTCTACACCTCGTTTTACGGGGTAGAAGAGGTTCCGATTATGAGACGAGATGCGAATATTTTCTTTAAAATAAGCCTAGTTATGTAACATTTCTAAAATGTGCATAATTTTATTATTTAATGTTGAATCGTTTTGGAAATGTAACATATGATGCAGAAATGGTCAGACTACAATAAAATATGACTTGTTAATTGTTCTGATAATACTTTTTTTTTGTCCTTGTGAAATATCATGTTTATAATTTTGTGTATTTTTCCTGTTGGCTTTACTTCAATTTTAAAAAACTCATATCAATATAAATTTTAAAAATATTAATTTTACATCTAATTATCGTAGTTTATTCAATTACAAACAATTTGATGTATAACACTCTTGGGTAGACTTCGAATTAAAATGTATCAAGGAACATTAGAAGTCAGATATGTCAGAGTATGAGAAAATGATACAAAATATAAGGCCTGAAAAGAGTTAAGTGTATTATGTCATATGGCCTAAAAGTATCAAGTTTATTCCCACGGTTTCCTATCCTTATTGCTGTTTATCTATTCTGTTTTTTTTTTCCATGCCATGATGTCAAACTGCCCAGTGTCTTCTTTGTGTGTGTCTATCAATTTTTTAAATGTCAGTTTTTCCCACAGTCACAGTGCATTCCAGCAATTCTTGTAACGTGGACTACTTTTTTCTACAAGGTTCCTTTCTGTCATAGATTTTATCAGATAGGTAATAGATGGTTTATGGCCCTGTCTGAGCAGAGGTGATAGTGATGACAATGTGAAAGTAAAGAGTAAGAAATAGTTTTATCACGAGGTGATCGTGTAAGAGAAAGGACAGTCTCTGGATAGAATAATTTATCTAATCCAGCCTATCTGGATGACGATATTTAAATCAGACGCACTTTCTCTCCTTGTACGAAATACAAGTTACACTACACTCAAATGCACACAATTCTGTGACAAATACGCGCGAACGTGAAAACAAACTATGAATAACATAATGGATAGGGGTTGACCGACTAAAGGTTTAATAAAGTTTATTATCAATAGAAGATCACAACAATAAGCATATACATTACTAGATCATGGTTTACAGACAAAATTGCAAAAGAAGAAATTAATCAAATAGGTTCTCCCCCTCTGGTAAAGGAAAAGAAAAGACGATCTCAACAGAGGTTAATTAACCCAAAAGATCAAAAGTTAACAATAAGTTATGAAATAGTCAGTATGGGAAAAGAATAGGTTCCTAATGTAATCTATCCCGTGACTACTCAGATTAGTGCGATAAAAAAAGAAAGAAGAAACCACCTAAGTATATGATGTTAACAAAAGACATAAGTTTCTTTCTCCGTTCATTCAATTCACACCCATTCTGTGGCCACTTTCAGACTTTTGCTTACCCCAGTAGTTGTCGCAGGCATTCCAAGGAAATACACTAATAAGTAATAAGACTATTTAGTGTCAAATTTAAGTTTTGCCAAATCCAGCCCAGATTCGCCGTAGTCGCCGACTGCAAATTTCACGGGAGTCGCTTGAGTCGGTGATTTAATTTGTCCTGGATACAATAAGTTATCTATGCCTTCAGTTGGTTGGAGAAAGGTTCATGCATGGGGATCGCCGACGTAGGATGAATAGAACATATATATATATATAGTTTCTATGTTGTTTAGCCTCAGGTGGCTGAGACGCTAGGTTAAGTTACACAAATGTTGCTGACAATATATTTCGCCACAGCTGGCTGATGAGATTGATATAAGTAAATCTGGTAATAGTTCTGGCTCAGTTAATATTATAATTTAATGGTTCTATTCTGGTTTATCTCATGAAAATGAGGAAAATTGGACCACACAGGTCACTGCAAGAAGCTCATCAATATTAAATATCCCTGGATGCTTATAACTCCGCCTAGGCCGGTCCCAAGCCCGGATGAAAAAGGAGGATGGCGGCCTGCATGGAGGCCGTAATGAGGCAGCCCCTCCACCATGCAAAGGCACAACAGGCCAATCACCTGTTTGACTTAAAACCTGATTATGCGAAACGTAAGAGAGAAAACCGGACTGATTCTAAAGGCGAAGAACTGGAACGGACTACGGACTACGACTTATGGAACTTGGAACACAAGAAGTATAAATGGGAAAGAAGAGGAGCTGGTGGAAGAGATGAGGAAAGCAAAACTAGAAATCCTGGCTATAACGGAAACAAAGAAAAAAGGACAAGGAGTCATGGATCTTGATGGCAACACGCTGCTCTACAGTGGTGTACCCACATCTGAAAGAGCTAAATGGGGCGAGGGTTGCATTGTGGCCAAAAATAAAAAAGATAGTATCAAGGGATGGAACTTTGTCTCGTAGCGCATTATGGTTGTAAAACTAAAAGAAAGAGAAACATAGTCAACCTGGTCATAGTGTATGGGCCAAATGAGGATGAGAGAGCAGAGGTCAAAGAGGAATTCTTCGAGCTGCTTCAAAGGACAGTGGATGACTGCCTAGATGAAGTTATCATGCTCGGAGATTTTAATGCCAGAGTTGGAAATGACCATGCTAGATGGGGTGGAGTTATCGGAAGATATTGAGAAGATACTCTCAATGACAATGGAAAGCGACTCCTTAGATTCCGCAGTGAGCAGAATCTGATCATTACAAACACAAAGTTCCCCCATAAGCGCATACACTAGATGTGAACCAACCAAGAATGAGAAGTCAGTGATCGACTATGCCATTGTTAGGAGAAGCTCATTCAAATATGTTCGGGATGCTAGAGTCTGGAGGGGGCCAGAGATTGGAAGTGATCACTACCTGCTAACAATCAAAAGAACAACTGAAAGAGTTGCTCAGCCTAGGAACTGCCCAACATCACACAAGAAACCAAGTAAACGAGCAGGAGAAATGAGCATTAGGACCTGCAAGCTGAGAGAGCCAGAAATTAAGACCAGATATCAGGGGCTAATTGCTGCAGCGGTGAGCAACACAGAAGAACGACCTGATGACTTGGAAACCCTCTGGAATAAATTCAAGTATATCATAAAGACAGCTGCTGCAGAAGCATGCGGTGAAGTCCGACTTGGGAACAAGAGAAAGAGGACACCTTGGTGGACAGAGGAAATCAAAGAAAAAATAAGAGAGAGGAAAATGGCATGGAAACAATACTTAGGAGCTAAAAACACAACAGGACAAATGGAAAAATATAGAGAATATGTGACACTCAGAACAGAAGCAAAGAACAAAGTGCTAGCAGCAAAACAAAAGTCCTGGGAAGAATTTGGAGAAAAGCTAGAAAAAGATGCACAAGAAAACCAGAAATTGTTCTATAAGACCCTAAAGAACATGAGGAAGGAAAAACAAAGCCCTCTCAAATTTATAAAGGACAAGCAAGGCAAATTGCTTACTGCCCCGAAGGAAGTAATGGAGAGATGGAAAGAATATTTCTCAGAACTCCTTGATGGTGAGCATGGTGAAGCATCAGAAATGATAACCACAAGCACAGAAAAGAAAACCAATGATGGTGAAGATGACATAAAGATGGAAGAACTGAAGGCAGCACTGGAGAAAATCAATATGGGAAAAGCAGCAGGGCATGATGGTATAACACCAGAAATGGTTAAGTACATGGGAGCATCAGGCGACCTATTACTCTATTGTACAACAAGACCATACCAAACGACTGGGAGATTGCCATCATAACACCAATTTTCAAAAAGGGTGACAATCGACAATGAGGAAACCATAGAGGCATATCCCTTTTCAGTGTCCCTGGTAAAATCTACTATAGAATCCTAGAGGAGACTCCGACGCCTGGCTGAGCCACAACTGGATGAGGTCCAGTGGGATTCCGAGCGAACCGAAGTACTCAAGACCTAATCTTCACACTCAGACAGCTGAGTGAAAAGGCCCTTGAGTATAAGAGTGAGATCCATCTTTGTTTCATAGATCTGGAAAAGGCGTTTGACAGGGTCCCCTGGAACAAACTTTGGGACTGTTTGGCAAGGAAGAACATTCCAGCACCTCTGATTCATGCTATACAGAGCTTCTACAAGTCTTGCAGAAATTATGTAAGGACAGCAAACCATAAGTCAGAAGAGTTCAGGACCACCACTGGTGTAAGACAAGGTGATATCCTGTCACCTTACCTTTTCATACTCCTCATGGACGATGTCATTAAGGCATGTAAGGAGAGAACAAGAAAGTATTCAGTGGGGTACTGGAAGATGAGACATGTCAGTATTTCAGAGCTGGCATTTGCTGATGATGTTGCCCTGATTGCTAAATTAGAGGCACATCTCCAATCCAACCTGCAACTCTGGAAGGAAGAGCTGGAGAAAAGAGGGATGGTCATAAGCAGCTCTAAAACAAAATCCATGGTGATATCACGAGAAGAAAGAAGACATCAGATTAAGCTGGGAGAACAGGTCCTGGAGCAGGTCGACCACTTTAAATACCTCGGTGCTATTAGAAGAGTTGGCCACTCGAAAAGCAGCAGCTGTGAGACTTTTTCAGGCCATAAACCGAGGATTCCTCAGCAAGAGAGAGGTTGGTAAGAAAACGAAGATGGCTGTATTCCGCTCCACCTATGTCCCAGTCTTGACATATGGATGCGAGTCATGGGCAATGACTACAACCCACAAAAGCCAGATCCAAACCTCAGAAATGAGGTATCTGAGGAAGGTGGTTGAAGTAACAAGAAGAGACATGGTATGCAACCAGACGATTCGTCAGGGCCTTAAATCCCACCCCCTGCAGACCCAAGTAGAACAGTCCCAACTAAGATGGTTTGGCCATGTCTGCAGAATGGGAGAAGATCGGCTACCACGACAAGCATGGGAAACAAAGAGCCAGGGATCCAGACCCCCAGGACGACCCAGAGTCCGCTGGGAGGACAACATTAGACAATCTTTGAAGGAACGAACGAACGAACGAACGAACGAACTTTATTTTCAAAGGGTTAAGAATTGGGCACGCAGGCCCGTCTGACATTCTGCCCTTCCTCTCTCTCTCATCATGTATACTGTATCCTTTCATCTTCACGTTTACTTTAAGCATTATTAAGGCATTTATCATTATAAAAGTAATATAACATCAAACATTTGCAATAATCATCATAATTAAAGTATGTTTTTAAAATAAATAAAGATAGATAGATAGATAGATAGATAGATAGATAGATAGATAGATAGATAGATAGATAGATAGATAGATAGATAGATAGATAGATAGATAGATAACGAACGAACGAACAAACTATATTTTCAAAGGATTAAGAATTGGGCACGCAGGCCTGTCTTACATTCTGCCCTTCTTCTCTCTGTCATCTTACATACCGTATCCTTTCAATAGCACATGTATTTTTAGCATTATTTAAGCGTACAAAATTATCGAGGTAAAATAATAACATACATTTGTAACATCCAGACATAATCAAATTTAGGGGGGGGGGGGGGGGGGGGGGGGGGGGGGGGGGGGGGGAAATTATTAATTAAAATAGATTAACAAAAATTAATACCTTAAAAAAAAAAAAAAAAAAAAAAAAAAAAAAAAAAAAAAAAAAAACTAACAAACACAATCAAAACAATTCATACAGTAAATAAGACATAATTAGAAACGTAATCAGATAATGGTGGCATATAATAAGAACTCGTGACAATTTGGAAATCTGCTGAAATAGCTGGGACTTCATGTGTTGTCAGCGCATGCGAAAAATGTTCCCACAGGTGAGCAACTTTGAGTCCCAAGCAGATACTACCAGAGGGAGTGAATTGTTGACGCCTCCACTACACGAGATCCAGTTTTATGACCTATGCTCCTTAGGGAGGTAAAGGGTATTGACTGAAAGATGAGAATCATGCATATAGGCCCGTCTTGCATTTATCCCTTCCTCTTACTCATCTTTTATTGCTAGGTATCCAGACATTCTCCAGCATACTTAAGGTATTAGTTCAGCTACAGAGGCGATGCAACATTATAAGTAGTATAAAAGCATACATTACAGTATCTGATTACAATTAAGAAGTAAGGTATATTAAAATGAAAAACTAGATCATCAGACCCTCCATACAGTGTATTAGATAATAATAATTCGAAACATAATCCCTTAGGGCGGCATATAATCCGCACTCATAATGTATTTGAACAGTCTACGATTATATGAGTAGGGACTGTGCATGTTTTTCAGGTCATGTGGAAGATTGTTCCAAAGATGAGCAGCTGAGTAAGCCAAGCTCTTCTTGTACAAATCTAGCCTCGGCTTGGGTAAATCTAACTGGTTTAAGCGCTGACTACGTTTTTTCATTGAATTTGAAAAGTGGCCACAGATACGTTGGAGCATTATGTGACAAGATTTTGTGAGCGAATTTAGCTTTGTTAAATAGGAAGCGCTTTCTAAGGGGTAATATTTTAAGATAGTTATATAGATCTATACAATGTGTTTGGTGTTTATCAGCAACTAGGCGCACTGCACGTTTTTGAAGTGAATGAAGCCTTTTTGTGTTGGATATGGAACAACCATCCCAGATTGTGGAACAATAGTCTAGGTATGTTTGTATGTGAGATGTGTAGAACATTTTCCTTGCCCCCTCATCCAGGAAGTGTTTGATTTTGGCTAATTGGTAAACTTTTTGTGCCGTTAGCTTTGTGAGTGCACTTACATGTGAGTTCCAACTTAGGTGCTGGTCAACAGTTAGACCTAGAGTTTTTATGTTCATTTACGTTTTCAATTAGTGATGTTCCAATGTAGAGCTGAAGTGTTGTTTTCTGCGAGTTTTGTAGTTTTTGTCTGGTTGATATTAACATACATTTCGTTTTACTAATATTTATTTGCATTCGATTCTCGTTGCTCCACTTAATAATATTATGTGTATCAGTTTGTAAAGATAGTTCTAGTGCAGTGCAACTTTTGTCACTAGTGTAAACAGTACAGTCATCGGCAAAAAGGTCACAGGATGAATGTTTGATGTGCAGAGGAAGATCATTAATGTATACGGCAAAGAGAAGAGGGCCGAGAATAGAGCCCTGGGGAACACCGATATCGACAACAGTTGGGTTGGACAAAGAATCATTGTAAGACACCACTTGTTGTCTGTCTGTCAGGAATGATTTAATTAACTTCACCAGTTTATGATGTACTTTCATTGTTTCTAATTTTCTGATTAAAATAGTGTGATCTATCATATCGAATGCTTTTTTAAAGTCTACAAAGATTGCTCCACATAAAATATCGTTATTGATGTTTAAGGTAAAGGTAAAGGAACCCGTTACACGCCCATTGAGGCATATTGGGAATATGGTGTTAGGCCCATATTATCTTGACCGTCGGCACACGAGGGGTGATGTGGTCGGCATCACGCCGGCCGCCTTAACCTTCCCAGAGTAGCTCTGGTACCCATTTGGGGCTGGGTCGACCCAGGAGCCGTTTGTGGCCTAAAAATTTTCCGCCTCATCTGGGGATCGAACCATAGACCACTGCGCTAGGAAGCCAGTGCACTAACCACTATGCTACCGCGGCTCCTTTATTGATGTTTAGATGCCAGTTATCTATCATTTTTGTTAAGGCTGTGTGACATGAATGTTTTGGTCTAAACCCCGACTGACTATCAACAAGCAGGTCATTATTAGCTAGGTGTTCTGTTACTGTTTTGTGTATGTGTTTTTCCAGTGGTTTGGACAGCGATGATATAAGAGAAATGGGCCTATAGTTACCAAGGTTGTTATTATCTGATGAACCAGGTTTAACAAGAGGGTATACTTTAGCGATTTTAAAGGCAGATGGAAAGTAACTCCTTGCGATACATTGATTATATATGTATGTTAGGGTATCAGTAATAGCTGGTGCAGCATAACGCAGTATTCGATTACTGATTCCATCAAGTCCCGATGAGTTATTATCTTTAAGATCAATAAGATAGTTATGAACTTCGTTAACTGTTATAAAAGGAATGTCGCATGGAATGGTGTTAGTACACTTGTTCTCGCAGAACGTAGATAATTCGCTGAAGTCACAAGGGGAAGAAGGTATGGCGGATTTTATATTGTGGATGTCTGCCTGAAAATGATTGCTGAAGTCTGTACAAGTAAATGAAGTATTGGGATTTTGTGAGTCAGGCGAATTTCTTTTGTTCACCAAGGTATTGATTGCCTTCCATATATTTCTACTGTTGCTTTTGCTTTTAACTAAATGACTAAAGTAGTTTTTCTTTTCTCTGCGAATTAAATATTGTACTTTGTTCCTTGCTGCCCGATATGTAATGATGTCCTTATTTTTGTGCGCTCGATCCCTCTGCCTCATAGCGTCAAGTACTTCTTGTGTGATAAATGGAGATTTTATTTGTCTTTTTACGCGAATTTCTTTAGTAGGCGCATGCTTATTAAAAATACTATAAAATGTCAGTGTCCAATATGCAATGGCGTCATCAGGATCAGGAAGTTGGTAAACATCGGCGAAAGGCGCATTTCGCAAATCATTTAAAAATAAGGACCGAGGACTAGAATGGAACCAGGCCAGAAGGAAGACAGCCAATAGGATGGTCTGGCGCTCTCTCTTCCAAACCTCTACACCTCACGGTAGAAGGGGAATGACTAAGTAAGTAAGGATGCTTATAATATTATAAGTTCGTATGATCAAAAGTTCATAAGGCCATAAAAAAAACCGCTAGTACTCAGGTTGATATGCCTAGATTTTAGGAAAGAAAATATAAACATTTAACCAAATTATCAATATCATATCTTCTTCTTCTTCGATCCTTAACCACCGACCGTCAAAGCAGTCAGTGGCCATCACGCCTAGTGGCGTCTTGTAGGGCAACAACAAATTGATTCCACTTTACACGGTCGGTGGCCATCCTTCGTACAGTGCCCCAACTCTGGTTCATTCTTTGCATCTCAGCCTCCACAGTCCTCCGCCAAGTTGTTTTTGGTCGGCCTCTCTTTCGCTTTCCTTCAGGGGTCCAAAGCATAGCTGTTCTTGTGATGGCATCGGGGTCTCTTCTGAGGACATGACCAACCCAGCTCCAGCGTCTGCCAGCTATGATGGTGTGCATGTCCTCTTGCTTGCTACGAGTAAGCAGATCTTGGTTGGTGATGGTATTCGGCCAAAAGATGCGGTGAATTTTTCTTAGGCATGTTGTGTGAAAAGAGGCCAATTTTGACATTTCCTTCTCTGTGACTCTCCAGCATTCCGCACCATAGAGAAGCACAGAAAGCACGCAACTCTGGTATAATCTTAATTTTGTGCTTGTGCTGTATTGGGAGGACTTCCAGATGTTATTTAGGCTAAAGAAGGCTGTTCTTGCCTTATTCATTCTGATGTTGATGTCTTTGCCTGCCCCACCGTCTGGTGTTACTATGCTTCCTAGGTATGTGAAGGTATCTGTCTGTACCAATTGCTGATTCCTTACTGATATGGGCTCAGGGTTGCTCACATTGAGCGTCATGACCTCAGACTTCTTTAAATTGATGTTCAAGCCCACCTGCTGGCTAAATTTATTAAGTCTATCCGTTTTTTCCTGGATGTGTTGATGTGAATGTGCCAGCAGTGCAATGTCATCTGCATATTCCAGATCTTCCAATGTAGAAAATGTAGTCCATCTTATTCCTCTTGGACTGCCCTCTGTTGTCTGGCGCATCACCCAGTCTATGACTGTTAAAAAAAGAGTGGTTGATAAGGGGCATCCCTGTCGTACTCCTGTCTTCACCTCGAAGGTTAGGTTGCTCTGCCCAACACTACACGTAAAGTTGGCATAGAGGCTTTTTATGATTGACACTATGCAGCTTGGAATTCCATAAGCCCTCAGTATTTTCCATAAACTGTCCCTATGTATGCTGTCAAAAGTCTTTTCAAAATCAACAAAATTTATGTAAAGCTGTCTTTGCCATTCTGAGCACTGCTCTATAATGTTCCTGAGAGTGAATATATGGTCTACACATCTTCTGTTCTTTCTAAATCCTGCTTGTTCTTTCCTCAGTTTGTAGTCTACTGCCTTTGAAATTCTCTGTATAATTATCCTGCCTAGTATTTTGCTGGGAACTGAGAGAAGAGTGATTCCTCTCCAATTATTGCAGTCTGCAAGATCCCCCTTTTTGGGCAATTTGACAATTATTCCTTTGTTCCACTCTGATGGTGTTGTCCCCTTTTTCCACACTTGTGCAAATAGTGGTTCTAATAGTTCTGCTGCTAGCTCAGGGTCTGTCTTAAATAGCTCTGCATTTAAGTTATCATGGCCCGGAGCTTTACCGTTCTTTAACCCTTTGATTGCTGTGATGATTTCTTCTTTTCGTGGAATGTCTGTATTTACATCTAGATCGTTTTCAGCCTCAGGAACATTCAATTGTGTCTCTGGTATTTCCTTGTTCAGAGTTTCTCTGAAGTGCTCTGCCCATCTTGTTTCCTGTCCCTCTGCTGTCTTGATGAGATTTCCTTGCTTATCTCTTACTAATGTAATATTGTTTGCACCTTGTTTTCCGCTGATGAATTTAGTTATTTTGTATACTGTGCTTTGTTCATTTCTCAGTGCTGCCTCTTCTGCCTGTTTTGCAAGATCGTCTAGGAAATTCCTTTTGTTGGCTCGGGTTTGGCGTTTAACTTCCCTGTCCAGCTGGCTGTACTGTTCGCTATATAGTTGCTTTAACCTGGGGGACTTCGCTTCTGTTTTCTTTCTTTTCATTTCCTTTCTCATCTTTATGGTGTTTAATATCATATCTAACACTTGTTAAAATAGGACCTCTTCACCACTCCGTTATAAATTAGATTTAAAACACACCTGTCTAGCTTATCCTATCGTTTTTAACGCGTGATATGAACACTAGTCATTTAAAAAAATTACATAAAATGGATAGAAGTAAATAATATATACCGTCAGTAAACAGTTATTTAATGTATGTACTAGTCAGTTTAAAACATCTCTTTCTGGGAAATAGCGAGTAATTAAATTCATTTTACGACTGAAAAAGATTTAGCTATAAGTTATTTAATTAGCACAGAAAATCTCAGTGAAATATAATGGAAACTTTAAACACACTAAATCACTTAAAGGCTAGTACATAAATTACCGCAATCAGAAAAATGAAACACTCCACGAAAATCTAATAATTTTCACTCTGTACGAGAAATCTAAGATATCGAGTTAGTCTTCTTCTTCTTGCGATCGCATAATCGAGTTAGTGAATTTCAGATAGATTTCTGAACAACTGATCATGGCTATCGGAGAGACATGGTATATATCCGTAAATTCCGTTCTATTGCTCTTTAATGCGATAGTCACACCTACTGCCAGACCCGAGCCCACTTGCCATTCGATTCTTGAATCAAAGGTAATTTTACCACCTCTGCCGCCGACAACCTCCCTGGCTTGACTTTCATCATCTCCGCCTTGCCGAATATCAGCTACGCAATTAATTCCCCTGAAAGTTTTACAATCCAAGGTCCTTCTCAGACTTAACATCTCCCCAGATCAAAGAATCTATTACGCCATGCTCCGCGCTCTCTCTGTTCCACCGTGCTTAATTGCCAAACGGCTCACGTGTTAATTGCACCAGTGAATCCTTCGTTCATGTAGCAAAAAATAACCTAGATGGGGAGAGGCAAAAGTGGATGATCACTGCTGCACTATTTCCATCTGTGACATTTCGTCTGGGCTTGAAGACATGAGACCCTTTATGTCTCCTCTATGAAAATAGCGCTGCTGTTATCCGTATCTTGCGAGTGATTGCTATCTTCACTTTCCATTTCTTCCTCACTGCTCCAGTCTGTTGTGTTTCAGAGATATTGTCACCGAATTTCACATCTTATAAAGATTCCGTTTGTTGCAATGGATATTCCATGCAACTATCGTCATCTTCCTCATCTTCTGTTGCTATGGCGATCGCCAGGAAGTTTTCGGAGGACGACACCGGTCTTTCCCAGTATTTCTTTAGCAGATTTACATGGTAGACCTTCTCCTTTCCTTTAATAGAGATCTTGTAGTTCGTTCTTGAGATCGTTTTCAGGACGGTAAACGGCCCTTGCCATCCGATGCGCAGTTTGTTGCTTCCGGTTGGAAGTAGCAACAAAACCTTCTCCCCGGGTTGGAGTTCTCTCTCTTTAGCCGCTTTATTGTACCGTTTAGCGTGCTTTGCGCGTGCTTTCTTAAGGTTGGTTGTAGCTAGATCCCATCCTAGTTGTAACCTTTCCTTAAGTTCCGATACATACTTGCTGGCTGAAACGACTGTCTCGTTGGCCTTCTGGTCTGTCAATGACCGGAGTAAGGCTTCTAGCGGCCCTTTAATAGGTCTGCCGAATAAAAGAGTAGCTGGTGGTAAACCTGTAGAGGCCTGGGGAACTTCCCTGTAGGCGAATAAGGCTGCAGGAATGAAAAGGTCCCAATCTTCACCTTTCTCTTGTCCCAGATTACGTAACATAATTGTGAGGCTGCCGTTGAAGCGTTCCACGAGCCCATTTCCGGCCGGATGGTAGGGGCTTGTGTGGATGTGCTTGGCCTTCAAGATCTTAAAGATCTCCTCCATTAACAGGCTACGGAATTGGGATCCGTTATCCGTCAAAACTTGTTGAGGAAATCCCAACTGCGTGAAAATTTGCACTAGGGCTTCTGCGACATGCTTGGAATCCGTGCATGTTAGCGGTATAGCTTCAGCCCATATAGTGCATGTGTCGACTAAGGTCAGGATAAACCTGTTCCTTCTTTTGGTCCTTTCTAGGGGTCAGACAATGTCGACAGCAACCCGTTCAAATGGTGTTCCCACCATTGGCATCTCACCCATGGAAACTGGTGGTATCCAATGCTTGGGTGCCACACGTTGGCAATGGGCGCAGGATTTCACGTACCTGATAATATCAGAGTTCATTCCTGGCCACCAATAGTGAGTCGATATTCGCTGATTTGTGGCGTTTTGTCCCACATGTCTGCTAAAGGGAAGAGAGTGCCCCATTTCTAAGATTTGGTCTCTGTACTGTGTCGGTACTAGGAACTGATTATGCCCTTGTTCAGGGTTGCCCGTTGTTGAGAGCGCATCATGGGGCAAAGCGATTTGTAAAAGTGTTTAGGGAGGGATCGCTCTGCACCAAGATGTGCCTCACCAGAACACAGAATAACTATGATGCTGGAATGTAACTACACACGGTTACGAGGCATGACGTAGTGTGCATTCTACTTGTGGGCTTGGACCTGTATGGACAGTGTCGGCTTGTGTGGCGTAGTCCACTTATCAAAGTGTAGCGGTCTACTTAAAAAGTCTATATGATTCGGATTTCGATGTAGAAATCAAGTGTGCTGTGAATTCATTATGGGACAAACCCATCTTATTTGGATGTGTCAAAGTTCGGGTAAGATTTAATCTCGATTTGCCAAAGGAGATATTTGACCACAGATCAAGGTTAATATAACCGTTATGAAGGGATATGAATATTCACGAAAATACATTTGATTGCCGACAAAAGGAAAATGTGCAAGAAGGCACGGAACTGAAATAATACGGACATGGAAGGAAGATAAAATATAAAGATGAACTCCTAAGAATAAAATAAACAATATGCTATGTAAGCACGTAGAGATAAGTCTTAATAGCATGAATAATTTTCAATGTGTGGACTCATGTAGAAATAGTATATGAAAGGCCGAATCGATATTTTTGAGGGTCAGACTTTATTTAGAGCAATGTGTCGCTCATCGTAAGTTTATATAATGTTAACTAAAATTGGAAATCGTATAGAAACACCATCCGTTTCAATGTGTCGCTCAAGTTTAGTTAAAATTGAAAGTCGTATAAAACCAACATTCGTTGACGACTGATTCACAGTTGGAATTATAGTTTGAATACATATAAACAACTAACACAACATACGAAAAAACGATAACGAAGAATACCTAAAAGGCTGACTATATTTTTACAAAAATTAGATCCCTAGACAACCGACCCTTAGCAGTGAGGATTTCATGGGGGCTTCTTGTCCGGTAGTCACCACAACAAATATATGCCACATTATTCAGGATTTTCAAGATATTGAGAATACTTTATCAAAAACAGTATTATAAACGAAAACTCAAAGGAACACAGTTATCGTTTCAAAACGTTCAAGGACAAGGTGTAATCTGATAACTGCAAGCAAGGATCAAGGTTCAGAACAACCAAATTAATACGGGAATATCGAAGAAACAACTATCATCAGCAGAGAAAGGGACTAAAACTTAACATTATGAAAAACTATATGATGTTGACCTTCAAATGTTTAACCGGCCACACGAAGCAGTGACGTCATATGTAAATGTTTCCAACCGTCAAAAATCAAGCAATCTTCCAGAAATAAACTCAGGATTTCACTCAAGATAATTCTTCAAGCATTCGTCAATCAATACGTCAAATATATCTACGAAGCATCAATGATATGTAACAACAGCTTCGCTAGAAAATTGTACTTGCCAGTTCAAACAGTCAAAGGCCAGGGTTGAAGAAAACTTTAAATTCATTGCAGATAAGATTTATGTTCAATGTCGAGGTGTATTGTCTGATTACTTTAACACCCGTACGACACCTTCCTGTGCTGATCGAAATCTTTTATTATTATATTACATGTTTATCGTACTTATACTATTACGGGCTTAATATTTCTATAACTTCTTCGGAAGATCCAGAAATTTTAACGAATTTGTAGGTTTTTTTTTTAATGTATTGTCAAAGAAGTCCAGTTATTACACTGTGGAGTATTAGTCTTTGATAATTCATTGAATATATTTAATAATTGTTTAGTTGTTTCGTCTAGGTATCGCGTCTACTTTTCTTAATATCTTTATTTATGTAAAAAAAAAGTCAATTTTTATACGTCTTTCAACTATCCCCATCTTGTCTGGCGGTTGTATTTGTATACGACTTTCTGTAATCGTACGTTAAATTTGTTGTCTTGTTTGGTTTATTAATATTTTTATACATATGTCCTTTCTTTTATCGTTTATGTCTTTGTTATACTTGGTTTCTTTTTATTCGTTGTCGAACGTTATGTAATATGTATATCATCATCATCATCTTTGACCTTATTCTGTGCCATTCATTTTCATTGTCTTTAACATTGCTCTTTTAGATGAATTTAATTGACATTGCATTTGAATAAATATTGTTACTGCTATTGATAATTAAATAATACTGCATAAAACAAATAAATTTACCTATAAACATGTCATCCCTAGAGGATTTTAGATAGGAAGGTATAAGAAAAGGTTTAACAGGTGTGAAACTAGATGATTATGTTGAAACCAAATATGAGAAACATGTAGCCCACTTAGACAAAATAGCGGAACGAGAACTAAAGGCACAAGAAAATGAACTAAGAGCTAAGGAGTTGGCTCAGAAAGATAAAGATCGTGAACATGAAATAGCCTTGGAGAAATTAAAGATGGAGGCTGCTGCTCTGGCAATGGAGAAAGAGCATAAATTAAAAATGGAAGACAAAGAAAAAGAACGTGAAGCAAAAGAAAAAGAAGAAAAATTAAAAATGGAAGATAGAGAAAAAGAACGTGAATTTCAGAAAAATAAATTAGACAAGGAACTTGAAATAGCAAAAATCCAGTCTCAGGCTTCTGGTGAACACTTTGGATCATACAATGATCATTCGTCTTGGCTGCCAAAATTTAAATTACCAAATTTTATCGATACTCGAGATTGAATCGATAGTTTTTTAGAAAAATTTGAGATGAAAGCCAACGATATGAAGATACCTAAATATCGCTGGAGCAATTTATTATCGGATCATTTAACAGGAAATGCCCAGAAATGTTTCATGCAATTGGATCAACAAAGTCGACTGGACTTTGATATTGTCAAACAGGCTCTTTTAAGAAAATTTAGGTATACAGAAGAAGGTTTCAGAGAAAAATTTCATAAAATATTGCCTGATAAGAAGGTTGACTTCGGAGAATTTATCTCCTCTATAAAACTTTACCCCAATTGTTGGATTGAGTTAGCTGAAATCCCTAAGACTTATGAAGGGATAATTGATTTGATGTTAAGAGACAACGTTCTCTCGGCAAGTAGTGCCGACCTAACAGCTTTTTTGCAGGAAAGACGTCCTAAGACCATGGATGAATGTGAGAAACTAGGTCACCAATATGTCGTCGCCCATCCAGACAGAGATATCAAGAGATCTACACCAGATGATTCTTTACCGGTGTGTGCTGCCTATCACGACTATGGAGACTACCGTCAGCGTTCTAAGAGTACAGACGGCAGAAATAGGTTTGATTTTAGATCCTCAGATAAAGGAAGGTACAACTTTCCTAGAAGGCATTCACCTTCACCATATAGGAGAAATAGGTATCATAATTTATACAACAGTGGTCGTGGATATCACAGTGGTAGATGGGGTGATGATAACCAATACGGAAGTTATAGACAATCGTCTAATGAAAGACCACAATGGAATGGTATGTATAATAATTACCATAATGATCAAAATAATGAGGTTGACAATACTAGAAGGGCTAGTAACCAAAGTGGTAAACGACATGAAAGCAGAAACAAACGCCATACCAATGTTTGCGCGGAACATAGTAGGAGTGATACGGATCATGCTAATGCATGTGTGTCCTATGCATCCACCAACGAGAATGTGGAAACACATCATACCAATGTCGCTGTTACAGATACCATAAACAATGAGAACTGTCCAGGTTGTAAACCTTTATTTCAACCTAATGGGAGAGTAATATTGAGTTGCGGTCATGCATTACCCACTCTAATGTCAGTCTCTGCTACTGATAAATTGAATGTGCAGCATGGGTTTGTGAATGGTCAACCCGTCTCTACTATTCGGGACACGGGATGCACAACGATTGGCATACGTCGTTCTTTAGTTGACGACACAGCTCTTACTGGGCGTTACGTAACATGTATTACATTTGGGGGAAATAATGAGTTATAACCAACAGCAACTGTATCGTTATGTACACCATTCTTATCAGGCCAAGCTGAAGTATGCTTGTTGCCTGAACCACCAATTGATCTTATAGTGGGAAATGTGGCTGGTGCTAGGGAATGTTCCCAGGCTAACATTGAAAAATGGACTCACCAGCACCCATTACGCACAAAGGCTTCGAGTACACATATACATGATACACAAATTAGTTGTACACCAGCTTCATATAGTACCATTCGACATTCTCATAGTAGATCATCTCCATAATCTGCTGAGAGAAAATACTGGACGTACTATTAGGGTATGTAATGTTCCTTCTCACGCCAAATGGTGGTCGCTCAGAAATTTTTTCTTTATGCGGGACATGTTCAACACGTTAAGGTCGCACATAGTGGCAATTCTTCCATTACTGTGGCATTTATTCGTTTCCGCTCTACGTCTGATGCCAACAGAGCTTAACAGCTCATGCATATGTCATCATATGCTCGCCATATACTCGATGTTCGATTACATCGTCATCTTTAACATCACATTGATTACGCTACACCACGCACTTTATTGTTGCGATCATGGGCGCATTTCTTTTCTACATTCTATTGCATTTCTTATCTATTACTATCCTATACGTTTGCACTTACATCGTCTTTGACTTTACTATTTTGCTGTTCAGTCAGAATCATTGATTCCTTGAGAACTTTACTTTTCTATCTGTTCCATTGTCTGCCTTGACGTGCAGGGGTGCACCATTGAAAGCCCAATGGTCAGACAATGCAAATCATTCATTGAATATAATAACATCTGTACTCTCAAAGCATTCTATTTTAACGATTCTTGATGCTAGTAAAATTTTCTTTATCAGAACAGACCTTTCGAGCATGGGTGGCTGTTTGATGCAACGATGGGACGACAGACTTCACCCATGTGTGTACATCAGCAGGAAGCTTCTACCAGCAGAACAACGTTACACAGCTGGTGAGCATGAATTGCTCGCAATTGTTTGGTCGATTGCAAAGCTCTGCAAGTATCTTTTGGGCTACAAAAACAGATCATGTACCATTGACAGCACTCAAAACCAAGACGTACAACAACCCAAAGACTACACCGCTGGTTTTCCTTTTGTTGCAAGAATTCCACTTCGATATCCAACCAATTCGTGGATCCGAAAATTGGCTAGCTGATCTGCTGTCCAGGCACTGCCAATTCTAGCAGACGATATCAATAAAACTACCGTAACAAATTCATAAGGCTAGTATTTAACCTGCGTTACGGAAGGATATTTAATAAGTAATTTGATTATTTTCGTCAAGACTCATGCGCTCACTTCTGGCTGTCTGAATCCCAGCAGCACATGTATATAGCCATGATGTTCTGCTGACATGAATTCATTATGACACGGACGGATAAGAATATATATGCAAGTAAATTCTAATGAACTGTATGTGAATGTTATACCTACGTGAAATGTCTTCGTGTGTGAACTGTTTAATAAATCATGGACTCCAAGCTGAAGACTTATCCACATCGATACGTTACGGCTGTTTGGTTGCATTGACAATGTTGATTATTATTGCAGTGAAGAACTCTTCAGATGAGAAGATATATAATATAATAATGAGCTCCGAAAGGAACCAATGTCTTCTTGGACATTCAACACATAATGAGTCCATATAACGGTGACCCTCATGTCAAGATTATAAACGAACGAAGCACGCATTCGCTATTCAACAAATAAGAACCAGCTTTGAACCAGTATACCTTATCAGACCTATCCCTTATCAGCCTACCTTATCAGCCTACCTTATCAGACATACAGACTCACGCGCATATATACAATGGAATATGACACAGTGATATCTACTTGTGTAAATTGAGAACAAACTTTAAAAACCTATAACCTATAGGTGGTTTGTTTAGTTAAACATAGTTAAACAGTTATTGACATTTTGTTTACAATTTTAATCACTTTTGATCGGAAGTCATCGATTTTAATCGAAATTAATCGATTTTAATCGATATTGATCATTTTATCTGAATTGATCGGTGTTCATTTAATATCTTATCCAGCGTTCACCCGAGGTAAACGCTCGCGGGACGAGGGGGTAATGTTGAGAGCGCATCATGGGGCAAAGCGATTTGTAAAAGTGTTTTGGGAGGGATCGCTCTGCACCACGATGTGCCTCACCAGAACACAGAATAACTATGATGCTGGAATGTAACTACACACGGTTACGAGGCATGACGTAGTGTGCATTCTACTTGTGGGCTTGGACCTGTATGGACAGTGTCGGCTTGTGTGGCGTAGTCCACTTATCAAAGTGTAGAGGTCTACTTAAAAAGTCTATATGATTCGGATTTCGATGTAGAAATCAAGTGTGCTGTGAATTCATTATGGGACAAACCCATCTTATTTGGATGTGTCAAAGTTCGGGTAAGATTTAATCTCGATTTGCCAAAGGAGATATTTGACCACAGATCAAGGTTAATATAACCGTTATGAAGGGATATGAATATTCACGAAAATACATTTGATTGCCGACAAAAGGAAAATGTGCAAGAAGGCACGGAACTGAAATAATACGGACATGGAAGGAAGATAAAATATAAAGATGAACTCCTAAGAATAAAATAAACGGAGGAAAATAAGGAATATGCTATGTAAGCACGTAGAGATAAGTCTTAATAGCATGAATAATTTTCAGATGTGTGGACTCATGTAGAAATAGTATATGAAAGGCACGAATCGATATTTAATTGAGGATGTCAGATTTTATTAGAGCAATGTGTCGCTCATGTAAGTTTATATGTTAAATAAAATTGAAAGTCGTATAAAACAACATTCGTTGACGACTGATTCACAGTTGGAATTATCAGTTTGAATACATATAAACAACTAACACTTTTCTGACAGTTAGTTCGAAAAAACGAATCTGAATACAAAGCAGAACGTACCTATAAAGGTTGTGGCCAGAGTTTTGGTGACTATATTTTTACAAAAATTACAGAAGACAAAGGAAAGATTCTTAACACCCGTTCTACGATACAATACGCCATCCTTAGAAAAGATGTCTCCGTTGTGTCTGGGGTCCTTGGCCATGGGCAGTTTCCTAAAGCAGGGTTCCAAGGTAGGGTCCTTTTGTTGCGCCTCTTTTAGTTCCTGAGGTAACAAATTTGGCGCAGGCTCCCGTTTCTACTTGGTTTGCTCTCTTGTGGTTACTGCTGCCACAATCGGCTCTTTCGGTCTCCCAACAAACACATATCTACATCCAAGTATTACTGGATAGATAGGATCATCCATAATAGCCGCTTGGATAACACCTCTGACAAAATCAGAGTGTATCTCCACCAATGCGATGGGAAGCGTCATGGGTGCATCACTCTTGAAAACTCCACATAATTTGACGGTGTCTTCTGTCTCTTGATCAGGTTTGACCAAATGCCTTGCGACAATACAGTGAAAAGATAATCCAGTGTCAAAAAGACAAGATGTTGAAGTCCCGTTCAAAATAACAGTTCCTCGCATTGAGGGCCTCTCGCCCTCAGGTTGAGAATCACTGACACTAATTCTCCGTTGCGAGTCTGCTAACAAGCAACCGATTCTATTCATCCCGGTGTGCTTGCTCTGATCAGATGTCCCTTGTGCAGGGTACTGAGGCAAAGTTTTTCGTTGATTATGGTGCTGGGAAGGGTGGGTAGACGGCTCTGGATTATTTGTTCGAAAATGCTCATTTGTCGGCGTGCGTTTTGTGCCGGGAAGCTCGGCCAAAGCATTCACGTAACGTTCAGACTTACTAAGAATGTCCTCCAACTTTATGCGCCCTGTTCAACCAGAAATCTACGGGATTCCATTCACAAAGTGGATTTTATTTGTTCTGTACGAACAAATTCAGAAGTCCTTCAAAAGTGAGAGAGAGCTCGGAAAGTTCCATGCACTTGGTCAAATATACTGTCAAGCGTGAAGAGAACTGACTGATGAAATGTCTCCGTGCCTTCTTTCCTCCTGTTTCTGCACAGGTGCAAAAATTTGCGAGCGTTCACCTCGACCCGCTCCAGTAAAGCCTTCTTTAACATGTCGTAGTTCTCTTGATGGCTGCATCCAGTTTTACGTGGACGTCATAAGCACTACCTTTTAAAGCCCGCGAAAGCTTTAGACACCATCGGGAACTCTCTAACCATACAATGTTGCCATCCTCTCAAATTTCTCGAGAAACGAGTCAATTTTTTTATTCCAGGGCGAAAGACATAGCTACGAGGTGAGGAGATTGGTTACTGGAGAGATCAGTGACCTGCGACTGAGGTGGAGACTCTCCGTTACTGGAGGAAGACATAGCACGCGACGTTGGACTTCTAGGGCCTTAAGCGCCAGTTCATGCTGTCTTCATTCTTTCTTTCCTCATGCTGTCTCTCCTTCTCCCTTTCGTTTGCCCTGCGAGCTTCATCTCCGCCTCAATTTTCCTCTGCTCCATAGCTTCTGCTACTTTCTTCTGCGCGTCATATCGGTCAAGTTCTACATTGACAAACGCAGTCACTTCTTCTCCTTGCAATCCTGTCTCCTTTACTTCTTCTCTTAGCATGGCTCTAAGTTTAGCTCTCTCAGCCATGGCTAATAACTAAATGCCGTTAACCCGAGAAAGAAAGAAGAAAAGAAGGAGAGAAAAACTCTATGATCTATCCTTAACCAACTTTACGAGGAAAAAAAAAACAAGCAAACAAGAATATTTATTATTTCACTGAGATACCTCCTGTCCCGTTATCAGTTATCTAATCTATCGCTGTTACCAACTTTACGTGTAGTGTTGGGCAGAGCAACCTAACCTTTGAGGTGAAGACGGGAGTACGACAGGGATGTCCCTTATCAACCACTCTATTTTTAACAGTCATAGACTGGGTGATGCACCAGACAACAGAGGGCAGTCCAAGATGAATAAGATGGAGTACATTTTCTACATTGGAAGATCTGGAATATGCAGATGACATTGCACTACTAGTGCATTCACATCAACACATCCAGGAAAAAACGGATAGACTTAGCCAGCAGGTGGGCTTGAACACCAATTTAATGAAGTCAGAGGTGATGACGCTCAATGTGAGCAACCCTGAGCCCATATCAGTAAGGAATCAGCAACTGGTACAGACAGACACCTTCACATACCTAGGATGCATAGTAACACCAGACGGCGGGGCAGGCAAAGACATAACATCAGAATGAATAAGGCAAGAACAGCCTTTTTTAGCCTAAACAACACCTGGAAGTCCTCTCAATACAGCACAAGCACACAATTAAGATTATATCAGAGCTGTATGCTTTCTGTGCTTCTCTATGGTGCGGAATGCTGGAGAGTTACAGAGAAGGAAATGTCGAAATTGTCCTCTTTTCACACAACATGCCTAAGAAAAATTCACCGAATCTTTTGGCCAAATACCATCACCAACCAAGATCTGCTTACTCGGAGCAAGCAAGAGGACATGCACACCATCATAGCTGGCAGACGCTGGAGCAGCTGGGTTGGCCATGTCCTCAGAAGAGACCCCGATGCCATCACAAGAACAGCTATGCTTTGGACCCCTGAAGGAAAACGAAAGAGAGGCCGACCAAAAACAACCTGGCGGAGGACTGTGGAGGCTGAGATGCAAAGAATGAACCAGAGTTGGGGGTACTGTACGAAGGATGGCTGCCGACCGAGCAAAGTGGAATCAATTTGTTGTTGCCCTACAAGACGCCACTAGACGTGATGGCCACTGACTGCTTTGACGGTCGGCGGCTAAGGAAGAAGAAGACATGCAAAGGTAATGTTACCTGAGTACCGAAATGACAACAGCTGATTTTTAAAAGCAGTAAAACAGTCATTTTAGTGGCCTATTGTAATAAGTATAGCTGCTTTCTGTTTGTTTTGGAAAAAAAGAAACAAATATTTCATCATTCGAACAGTTAACAAAGAACTCATGGCACCAGGAAATAAATATAAAGGAGGTCGAACGTAACTTGTGAATCAGCTGATTTTTCTGACCTCATTTGCCCTGTGTCTCTGATTTTAAAAATTATTATTTACATCAAATGACTTTATGATTGACAGTATTCCTTTGTACAGTGAAATTTAATGTGTATCAATTTTTCTGTGTCCACTAAACTGTCACTTTGAATTCTGTTGTTGACCTGTAAAAATTAATTTTAAATTCTTCTTGCAGATGTTTTGGTTATGATGGACTTGATGAAGGCCCACCTTCCAACCCTCCACCCTTTTTGCCTGAGAGGGTTCCAGGTCTGCAACTGTCAGAGGTGGGGACCAGAGACAATACGAAGCAGTTTTTGAGGCCCATTGACTTCTACAAACTGTATTCACTGCTGACATTGTTGGTTACATGTGTCAGTTTTACATGGATGGTGCAGTGTAAATTGGTTGTTTTTGAGGGAGAAAGTGTACGTATGACAGACTTGATGGAAGAATAAAAGATAATCTCTAGAGGAAACTCTTCCAGACTGCAAGTTGAATGCACAGTCCCCTCCTCGGGAATAGTCCACTCAAAAAAACTTTCTGAGAGAATTCTGGTGAAACTAAACAGGATATTCTCTAGGCGATAAATTCTATATCCGATATCCCACAAAGGACTATGTATAGTACATATAGATGGATAAGAGATTTGGTGCCCAGCCACATTAAAAATACCTGACTGACCCAATAGTGTTTTTAATTTTTGGCTCTGCCCCCAGGGTGTAGATTTATGTTATTAAAACGTATTACAACCCAATTAAATTATTACAAAGAAAATAACAACAGACTCTGTTATGTAAAGTTTTACAAAAAATGAAGAATAGAATCTCCATATATATTCAAATATACAACTAATATGTTCCCTAATCATTATGAAATGGTTCTGAATCCATTGTCAGAATTTAATTTGTTAAATCATAGGACAATAGGAATATTCTGTAGTGGTTCTGCTGGCATGTTCAGATACTCATCTCAATGCTGAATTTATGTATTTCTTGTTGCCAATATGTTCAATTTGGCTCCAGGCCACTCCAGGTCCAGGGCAAGTCTCTTTTCAGGGTTTCAGGAGGATGGCAAAAGCTGCATTCTTCTCCGTCTTGACTTCAGGGCGCATCACCAACTGGGATGGATTTAGTTGCCCTTGAGAACACTGCATATGTTTAGGTCTTCTGGTTATGAACAAACATGGTAGGACTGGATTGACAACCACAATTGAGGCTCCATTAGTAAATCATGCCAGAGAAGTCATTTCCCATATATGCTGGGCGCTAATCGTCCCATCAGAAAAAAAATCTAAACAAACATTCATAGCTTAACATCAACTAACAAGTGTGATCTATTTTATCTATAAAAGTACTATAGCATAACTGAAATGTTATAAGCAAAACAGGTGATCTAAACCTATATCTGGCTTCCAGCTTGTTTACCGCAGTGATTTTTCAACATATGGGCATGTTAGCTTCACCCACTGTGAAGTTTGGGGCAGTGGTCATCAAAAGTTTGAGAACCACTGGTCTACCTTGTGCCCATAGAGCAAGTTTAAAAATCAAATTTGGGGTCACTGTTAACAATGGTTTGAGAACCACTGGGTAATAGTTTTCTATTTTGCTGTAAACATGTTGGGGTGTCATTGCTGCCAGGTTTGAAGAACCACTGAATTACATAACTTTCAGTCATGACAGTTATATCATTTGGGTGGTAGTCATTGTCTATCAGTGAGACAGTGCATTAGATTACTTTTTGTTCTTCAAGTGTTAAATGTCATTAAATAGTCCCATTCATAATACCTTCATAACACCATGCACATAACACATTAAACAATAATAAGGATATTTGCAGAAATCAATTAAGGATTAACATATGTCAAGCATAATCAGGGCTCAAGTCAGACAGGAGAATTAGTAGAAATCATTCTGTATAAAACAGGACAAGGGTAGTTCATACATGAAACTTTTAAGTATACATAATGTTGTTGTCTCCTGTACAAAATCAAGGATATTAATTTCTGTCACAGTGAAAAACAAAAGATATACTGACATGATATGTTGCAGATAAACATATGATTTAATTCATGTTATTTTCATATAACAATATAGATCAACTTACTCGCTGCGCTGCATATGCACCCATTTCTGCTTGTTTATAAATGGACCGGGTCCCCTCTGCAAATTGCCTGAGTGACCAGACTATCTGTGTCCAAGCGGGTCGGGTCTGCCTAGCGAGAGAATGGCGCTTACGGAGACAATGCCTCGTGCTTCTAAAATCGCGCCAAAAATTCCTCCAGGTTTCATGTTTGGTTGCTTCAAAGGTCATACGTGACAAGGGGGTACAGGGGCGCCTGAACCATTGGCTAGACATACTGTTCCATCCCCTAAAACAACACACACAACCTGGGCTAAAACGTGGCATTTTTGAATACCGGCGGGTACTCCATGGTGGTTGCTGAGGTCAAAGGGACAAAAGACAATTTACCGTCGCTGCTATCCATTGGCTAAAACTGTAATTATTCATGGCGCGGTTTAAAAGTTCCCCAGCATTTAAAGTTCAAAGCGGTTTGGCTGTGTAAGAACAGATTTAAGAGAAAAGTGAATTTCAGAAGAAATTGGGAGATTTAGAGAATTTAGGAGAGAAGGGGAATGTTTTGGCCAATGAGAAAAGATTGACAGAGAGAAAAGAAGGCGATTTACACTTCGTAACAGAGTGTGGTATTGAACTAAAAATACCTAGCAATAGGAGTATTTTGATTGCTTTTGTATACTTAGCTAGAAGAATACTGTAGGATGGTAGAAAAAATAATTGTATCCAGCCTTACAAGTATTTTGAACAACAGAGTCAAGTAAAGAAGTATTTACAATGCAGTTCAACCATGGCTGTAATGTAACATGTTTGGGAATAGATTCAAGGCCCTAGAGAAGTTTTTTTTACCAATATCAGATCCAAAGACTGAAGATCCTCAAGATAAAAGCTATGTAAAGTGAGAATGTTGTTAACATTTATTAGAATGAAGTGCAAAAAGCATATACCAACCTGATCAAAATGTTTCTGTTGATGAAAGAATGGTTAGAATAGAAATAAAGGGCGTTATTCTTTTCGGCAAGCCAACAAAATGGGGGTTGAAGTTATGGGTTCTTGCGGATGCTGTTATTGGATATACTTATGACTGTTTGATGTTTATTTAGGTAGGAACACTGCAAATGGACCATTTGGTTTAATCTTATACTGTAGTTATTAATCTTATGAAATCTTTGGTGAGACAAGGATATAGGGTTTATTTTGATAATTTGTATACATCCATTCAGTTACTGAATGACTTGTGGAAGTTAGGGATTGAAGCTTGTGGCACATTTCTTAGAAACAGAAAGGGGTTTCCGCACTTTCAAATATAAAGAAATTTAAGAAAAAAAAATAGTATCAGAACGAACGAACGAACAATGAGGTGGGTTAGAGATGAAGAATTACTAGCACTGCAGTGGAGAGATAACAAAACTATAACACTGGTTTCAAGCATTCACAATGCAAATGGCCATAGGTTCGCTAAGCGTAGAACTAAGGTTAATGGGAATTTTCGAGAATTTGATGTTAGACAGCTAAATCTTGTAAGGGATTACAATATATTCATGAAAGGAGTGGATAAGAGTGACCAGCTGATTAACAAGTACAAAGTTTTGAGAAAGGCCAATACGTACTGAAACATTGCTCGGGTAAATGATTTCATTTTATTTCAAGACTGGAAGAAAAAACACCCAGATGTAGAAGAACTGAAAAGACCAGCTAGATATGGTCAGCTAGATTTTACAGAAGAAACTAATCAGGGAATTGGGGAGCATAGGTTTGATGATGATGATGTAACCACCACTCGCTTCAAACCTACCAGTGTTTTCTCGGCACTCCATGGACCCCGAGTTTACAAAGACAAAAAGAAATTGTAAGCTTTGCTATCAGACTGTAAAGATTGAAAGAAAAACGGGACCCAAGACGCATCAAAACTAAGGAATGCAGTAAGCGACCCATAGCTTGACTGCCTGCGTCAGGGTCAGCGAACCAGAGCTGACCCAAGACCCTACTCCACCTCCACGTGGTGGTCCTGGAAACAGGCTGCATCACTGCAGTCTGGCTGAGGAGTAGGGATCGAAGAGGGAAGGCAAACCCGGTCCCCAAAAATGCCGTGCCGTGCCGATAGGCGCAAATACCGCAACTTCGCTGTAAACGGACAAAAAACGCAACCAACGTCCTTTTCAGGACGAACGAGGAAGAAGAAGAAGATGAAAGAGAAAAAACAAATGTTAAATGTAAAGTTTGTGATATTTATTTTATGTTTTCGTGCAGGTGGTAGTTATCTGTCAGAATACCACAAGCCTTAATAGGAAATATATAAAGATGTGTTGAGTCTTTATTATGTCACCCTCATAACTGATTTTACTTATGTGTTAGTGATCGTACAGTGTTACACTAGAAATATGTCCACTGAAGTCATATTTAATTAATTTAGCTAAGATGTTGCAGCTATTTATAATAACTATAAGATTATTTTTCAGTGGAAGATTTTGTTGTTGTTGTTGAATATTTTCTTTAGCACAATGGACTAATCACCTGTTTGCCAGACACTTTGATTACTTGTTTTGCCCCAGGAGCCTTGTGCTCTTTGGGTCCCTCTCTACACCTCGTTTTACGGGGTAGAAGAGGTTCCGATTATGAGACGAGATGCGAATATTTTCTTTAAAATAAGCCTAGTTATGTAACATTTCGTAAAAATGTGCATAATTTTATTATTTAATGTTGAATCGTTTTTGGAAAATGTAACATATGATGCAGAAATGGTCAGACTACAATAAAATATGACTTGTTAATTGTTCTGATAATACTTTTTTTTTGTCCTTGTGAAATTATCATGTTTATAATTTTGTGTAGGGGGGAGGAATTATGAACCGTATAAAGAAAAGATCACGTTCCTATCTCATGCAGTTGACAAATATATTTTAGTAGCCAGCTCAAGAGTTTCCATTGGGAATGCGGAAAAAGTACCTTTGATCCCAGGTACCCCACCATTTTAAATTCCGGCAAGAGGGGGTCTAGTCTGAACTTACCCTAGTTGAAAAAGTCCTTTCTCCCCACCATTCCCTGCAGTCGCTTGTAGATCATGATCGACTGGTTGCCGGCCACTGATTTAGATAATCGCATCTATTTTAAAACACATTTCTTATTTTACTTTTGAATAATAAGAACCAGTATAATTGTTGTGTGATAAGGTGAGCTAATTTAGGCACATATAAACGTAAAGAATTATTATTTTGATTTTTTTCTTTGGGGTTTTTGCTACCCTGTGGCGAGGCTCGTGTCTGTCAGCCTAGACTGTAGTCCATTGGTTATATCAGAGCACATTTCCCATTCCAAGTTAAGTGAACTTTGTCAACTGAAATATTTACTTAGTTGTTCCATTTCTACCATGAGGTGTAGAGGTTTGAAAGAGAGAGCACCATACTATCCTATCGGCTGTCTTCCTCTTGGCCTTCAAAGATTGTCTAATGTTGTCCTCCCAGCGGACTCTGGGTCATCCTGGAGGTCTGAATCCCTGGCTCTTAGTTTCCTATGCTTGTCATGGTAGCTGATCTTCTCCCATTCTGCAGACATGGCCAAACCATCTTAGTTGGGACTGTTCTACTTGGGTTTGCAGGGGTTGGGTTTTTAGGCCTTGACATATCGTCGGGTTGCGGACCATGTCTCTTCTTGTTACTTCAACCACCTTCCTCAGATACCTCATTTCTGAGATTTGGATCTGGCTTTTGTGAGTTGTAGTCACTGTCCAAAACTCGCACCTATACGTCAAGACTGGGAGCGGTATACAGCCATGTTCGTCTTCTTACCAACTTCTTTTTTGCTGAGGAATCCTCGATTTTTGGCCGGAAAAAGTCTCAGCTGCAGCTCTTCGGGTAGCCAACTCTTCTTTAATGCCTCCCTTCCGGTCTATGACCACTCCGAGGTATTTACAGTGGTTGACCTGCACCAGGACCTGTTCTCCCAACTTAATCTGGTGCCTTCTTTCCTCTCATGATATCACCATGGTTTTTGTTTTAGAGCTGCTTATGACCATCCCTCTCTTCTTCAGCTCTTCCTTCCAGACTTGCAGGTTGGATGGTTGGATTGAAGGTGTGCCTCTGATTTAGCAATCAGGGCAACATCATCAGCAAATGCCAGCTCTGAAATCCAGACCTGTCTCATCTTCAAGTACCCCACTAAATACTTTCTTGTCCTCTCCTTACATGCCTTGATGACATCGTCCACTGAAATACAATGGTGAGAAATACTAAGCGCTGACAAGCACTACTAGCTTTTGTCAGCTAGCATGGCAAAGTCCTAAAAAGGACTGCTGGCACTTGCAACACTGATAGCTGCTAAGCCCTGAAAAGGGCTACTAGTGTTAATCTGCTCGCCTGAGGAAGCCTTGAAAATAACTAGTCATGAAAATTCTGCTAGCTATGCCCACGCTGCGTACACTGCCCTTATTTTTGCGGATAGAATGAGCTATTTTAATTTTGACCTTCAAATGTTTTATGAATTGTGCTGTCTTCAGCTTGTTTTATATTGCCAGCTAATCTTGTTTCTTGTTTTTGTAGATGTAGATTAAATTAAAAACTCCGCCTGGGCTGGTCCCAAGCCCGGCTGATAAAGGAGGAGGGGGCCTGCATGGAGGCCGTAAGGAGGCAGCCCCTCCACCATGCAAAGGCACAACAGGCCAATCACCTGTTTTTTTGCTTTTAAATAATCATGAATTACGCAAACTTACACAAGAGAGAAATACCGGACTGATTCTAAAGGCAACGAACTGGAACAAGACTACAACTTAATGGAACTTGGAAACACCATGAAAGTTATAAATGGGGAAAACAGGAGCTGGTGGTAAGAGAGGAGGATAGCAAACCTTTTAAAAAAAAAAAAAATGAAAAACGCGCGGAAATCCCTGGCTATAACGGAAACACAGATAAAAAGGGACAAGGAGGCCTGGATCTTGATGGCAAAATGCTGCTCTATAGTGGTGTACTACCATCTGAAAGAGCTAAAGGGGGCGTGGGTTGTATTGCGGCGAAACCACAACTAGATAGCATCAAGGGATGGAACTTTGTCTCGGGGCGCATTATGGTTGTAAAACTAAAAGAAGGAGAAACCATATTCAACCTGGTCATAAGTGTAATGGGGACCAAATGGATGGATGAAGAGTAGCAGAGGTCAAGGATAGGAGATTTCTTTGAGGATGGCTACAAAGGGACAGTGGATGAATGGCTCAGATGAAATAATCATGCTCGGGAGATTTCAATGCCCGAGTTGGAGAAATGACCATGCTAGATGGGGTGGAGTTAACGGAAGAAATGGGAGAAGATATTCTTAATGGACGCAATGGAAATGCGGAACTCCTTAGATTCTGCTAGTGAGCAGAATCCTGATCATTCACAAACAACCGCAAAGTGTCCCCCCATAAGCGCATACAGGCATACACTAGATGTGAACCAACAAAGATAATAGATAGAAGTCAGTTTATCGACAATGGCCATTTGTTCGGAAGGAGCACATTCACATATGTCTCGAGAGGCTAGAGTCTGGAGGGGAGCCCAGAGCATTGGTACGTGATCACTACCTGATATCAATCCAAAAAGCAAATAACACTGAAAAGAGTTGCTCTCAGCCTGAGACTGCCACAACGCATTTCACGCGAAGAAACTCAAGGAAACGCGACACGGGAGAAATGAGCATAAAGGGACCTACAAGCTAGCGAGAGCAAGAAATTAAGGATACCAGAATATCAGGGGTTATTGCTACAGCGGGTGAGAAACACCGATAGAACCAGCTTGATTATCTTGGAAAATGCCCTCTGGCTTAATAATCAAGTACTATCAATGAAAGACCAGCTGCTGCGAGAAGCATGTGGGTGAAGTTCCGTACTTCGTGGAATCATAGAGAAAATGAGGGGACTCTTTGGTGGAGCAAAGGAAGTCAAAGAGAATAATTAGGAGAGATAGATAATAATGGCATGGAAATCAATACTTTGGAGCTAAATAAAATCACCACCTGGGACAAATAGAGAAATTATACAAAATATGTGATATCAGAACAGAAGCAAAGAAACTATAAAGGTGCTAGCAGCAAAACAGAAGTCCTGGCAAAGAATTGGGAGAAAAGCTAGGATAACAGGAAGCGCAAGAAGACCCGACATTGTTCTATTAAAACCTTAGAACTCCTGGATGGTGAGCATAGATGAAGCATCAGAAATGATAACCACTAGCACAGAAGAGGAAAACCAATGATGGTGAAGATGACATAAAGATGGAAGAACTGAAGGCAGCACTGGAGAAAATCAAGATGGGCAAAGCAGCAGGGCATGATGGTATAACACCAGAAATGGTTAAGTTCATGGGAGCATCAGGCGACCTATTACTCTTAAAGGTCCTACAGGCAGCATGGTGCAACAAGACCATACCAAAGGATTGGGAGATTGCCATCATAACACCCAATTTTCAAAAAGGGTGACAATCGACAATGTGGAAACCATAGAGGCATATCCCTTCTCAGTGTCCCTGGTAAAATCTACTCTAGAATCCTAGAGCAGAGACTCCGACGCCTAGCTGAGCCACAATTGGATGAGGTCCAGTGCGGATTCCGAGCAAACCGAAGTACTCAAGACCTAATCTTCACACTCAGACAGCTGAGTGAAAAGGCCCTTGAGTATAAGAGTGAGATCCATCTTTGTTTCATAGATCTGGAAAAGGCGTTTGACAGGGTCCCCTGGAGCAAACTTTGGGACTGTTTGGCAAGGAAGAATATTCCAGCACCTCTGATTCATGCTATACAGAGCTTCTACAAGTCTTGCAGAAATTATGTGAGGACAGCAAACCATAAGTCAGAAGAGTTCAGGACCACCACTGGTGTAAGACAAGGTGATATCCTATCACCTTACCTCTTCATACTCCTTATGGACGATGTCATCAAGGCATGTAAGGAGAGAACAAGAAAGTATTCAGTGGGGTACTGGAAGATGAGACAGGTCTATATTTCGGAGCTGGCATTTGCTGATGATGTTGCCCTGATTGCTAAATCAGAGGCACATCTCCAATCCAACCTGCAAGTCTGGAAGGAAGAGCTGGAGAAGAGAGGGATGGTCATAAGCAGCTCTAAAAATAAATTCCATGGTGATATCACGAGAAGAAAGAAGACATCAGATTAAGCTGGGAGAACAGGTCCTGGAGCAGGTCGACCACTTTAAATATCTCGGAGCTATTATAGACCGAAAGGGAGGCTTCAAAGAAGAGTTGGCCACTCGAAAAGCAGCAGCTGGGAGACTTTTTCAGGCCATAAATCGAGGATTCCTCAGCAAGAGAGAGGTTTGTAAGAGAAAACGAAGATGGCTGTATACCGCTCCACCTATGTCCCAGTCTTGACATATGGATGCGAGTCATGGGCAATGACTACAACCCATAAAAGCCAGATCCAAACCTCAGAAATGAGTTATCTGAGGAAGGTGGTTGAAGTAACAAGAAGAGACATGGTCCGCAACCAGACGATACGCCAAGGCCTTAAATCCTACCCCCTGCAGACCCAAGTAGAACAGTCCCAATTAAGATGGTTTGGCCATGTCTGCAGAATGGGAGAAGATCGGATACCACGACAAGCATGGGAAACAAAGAGCCAAGGATCCAGACCCCGAGGACGACCCAGAGTCCGCTGGGAGGACAACATTCAGGACAATCTTTGAAGGACCTGATGACAAGAATGGAAACCAAGGTCCAGAGGAACGTGTTAAAATGAGGACCTTCTTCACTGCCACTCCGTTTATAAATTAGATTTAAAACACAATTGTCCAGCTGACTCACTCCCATATTATCAGTTTTAGTTATTGATAAAAAAGTTTACTCAAAATGTTTCTTTAAAAAAAAAATAAAAAATCAAAAAACAAAAAAAAAAAAGTTGAACAATATTGTTCTTTGTAAAAAACTCATTTTTTTTCAAAAAACAGTTACAATAAATATATTTAAAAAGTAAAACAATATTATAGTTTATTTTTTTTTAAAAAGTATTTATTGTTTATTTTATTTTTTTTTTCAAATCTTATTATTTTAAATGATTATTGTATAAAAAGATTAAGAAAAATAAAAATAAATTTTTTAAAATCAAAACTACAAAACAAATAAAAAGAAACTGATTTCGCGAAATAATAACATATAAAAAAGCCCCAATAGCCAACAAATAACCAGAAACACTCAAGTAAAAAAAAAATAATAAATAGTTTAATAAATTCAACCGCAATAATGCCATAAATTGTACCAAAAAAAAAAAGTTAAAAAATTCTATCAGAATAAATAGTAATGACGATAAAAAAAATTATAACACAAATAATAAATAATATTAAAAAATTTAAATAATATTCACGAATTATATAATAAAATAGCTGTTATCTTAATAATATAATTATTTTTATTATTTTATAGTGTTAAATTCAATATAAATATTTTGTATAACCAGTTTGATAGTTACCATATTACCCACACCCATTTTATAACAATAACCACTGTTAAAAAAAAAGGCTAAACAATAACCAGGATCATACCCCCAAAAATACCTTACAACAAACCTAAACAGCACTGCTCAAGTGACAACGTTCCTGAATGTTCCCATTATTCCGCCAACAACCCCCCCATGCCACCTACCCACACCCCGCACCGCCCCACCCCTATTATTTTTGCCACCAAACCCACCCCAACCCACACCCCACGTTATATCCCCCAACCCCCCCACCCCCCCGACTCCCTACCACAACACCCGCACACTCCAGCCCTCCAACCACCCCCCCCTCCCCCCCCCATCCCTTTCCACCCCCCGACCCCCTCACGCCCCTCCAGGTTTGCACCTCACCCCCCCCCATGTCCTGGTACGCACAACATACCCTACACCCACCACCCCATCGCCCCTGACCCCTGGCAATTTCCACCGAATTAATACCCCGGCCCCCCCCCCCCACCCCCCCCCCCCCCCCCCCCCCCCCCCCCCCCCCCCCCCCCCCCCCCCCACCCCCCCCCCCACACCACCCCACCCCCCCCCCCACCCCCCCCCCCCCCCCCCCCACCACCCCCCCCCCCCCCCCCCCCCACCCCACACCCCCCCCCCAACCCCCCACCCCCCCCCCCCCCCCCCCCCCACCACCCCCCCCCCCCCCCCCCCCCACCCCTCCCCCCACACCCCGCCCCCCCCGCCATTCCTAACCACACCCACACCCCCCCAAACCCCCCCTCCCCTCCCCCCATCCCCCCCCCCCCCCCCACCTTCTCACACCCCCCCCCCTCCACCCTCCCCCCCCCATCACTCCCATCCCCCAACCCCTCAAACCGTCCCGTCCACACCCCACC